>VDFB02026320.1:114713116-114731397 GCA_007258455.2 Sequoia sempervirens | reverse complement strand
AAGAGAATAAAATCCTACCAAGAATTTGAATTTAATTTAATTTTAAGCCATATAGGAATCATATGCTAGAAGTAGCGTATGAGTCCCATTAGGCTAGGCTATGGGACATGTTTTTAAAGAAATGGTTAGATTTATGTGAAATCCAGACCGGGGACCCAAAAATCAAGTGGGACCCATATGCCCAGGGTGGAATATAAGTCATAGATCACTAAATATAGGCCATACAATCCAAAAACGCATGAATCATGATTGGATATTGGTTTATGTCAGGATTAATCTCAGAAAGATACATTAATTAAGGCTTGTGGATGCAAAATAAGGCCAATTAAGGCATAAAGAAACCCCATAATTAATAAAACCCTAGATTAGTGTGAAAGTGTAATACAACACTTTACAACACCCTAAATAAGGTGTAATTAGGTCCACTTAATTTACAAGGGCCTAAGACCTAATGTGAATGTGTTAAACACATTACAACACTAAATCAATGCAACATTAAGCTCAATTTGACAAGGAGGGCCCAAACAAATGCAAAAATGTAGAGGGATATATTTTCTATCATTACAATTTTAAATACAAGTGCAGAAAAATATTTATTATGTTCAAAGAATTAGTTAATAAGATAATGTTGAATATTTTATCCGAGTCTGATTGGTCTCGACAACATAACAATCTCCACTTGGAGATTGATTGAACTCCACTTCATACCATCTCCTACTTGGAGACTGATCATAACATCGTTGCCCCTACAACTCCCACTAGAAATAATCACCTTGGAACCTACTGTTCTATTTTAGATAAATTCAACCTTGAAGGCCAACATAAGCTAAAGAGGAGCTTAGCTTCTCCATTGTCACTACCTTCATAAACATATCCATTGGATTGTCATATGTATGAATCTTTTCTAGCCTTACCTAGCCATCCTCCAACATTGAATAAATAAAATTAAATCTCAGTTGTATGTGTTTTGTTTTTTAGTGCAAGGTAGAATTATTTGCAAGATGTATAGCACTCTGACTGTCCATAAACAAGTAACTTTCATCTTTTTTTTTCCCAAGTCTTCCATGAAAAGTTACAGCCATACTGTCTCCTTTGTCGTCTCTATTGAAACAACATACTCTGCCTCTGTGGTGGATAAAGCAACCACCTTTTGTAAATGAGAAATCCAACTCACTACTATCCCACCAACTCTAAATACATAACTTGTGGTACTTTTTTTGGTATCAATATCCCCTACCAAATCTTTGTCAACATAGCCTTTTAAATCAATATTAGAGCCCCTATAAACATTTATATGATGCACCTCTCAAATACCTAAGAATCAATTTTACCGAATTCCAATGCTCAACTCCAATATTACTCATATAGCTACTAACAACTCTTATGACATGTGTAATATCCAGTCTCATGCAGACCATGGCATACATTAAACTGCCTACATCTGAAGCATATGGTACCTTGGACATTTTTTCTTCCTCCTCTTGTGTCTTTGGACACATATCCTTAGTCAATTTGAAATGACTAGGAAAAGGTGTGCTGATAACTTTTGCATTCTCCATATGAAATCTCTGCAACACCTTATCAATATAATAAGCCTTAGATAAAAACAATTTTCTATTTTTCCTATCTCTAGTAATCTTCAGACCAAGGATTTGTTTTGCTACCCCCAAATCCTTCATAGCAAATGAATTTGCTAACTGTTGTTTTAACTCCCTTATGTGATCCATGTTAGACCCCGCTACAAGCATATCATCAACATATAAACATAAAATAATGTAGCTATCATCATCTAACCTCTTAAAATAAACACAATGGTCAAAATTACACCGGTTGTAGCCATGCTCAACCATAAAACTATCAAATTTAATATACCATTGCTGAGGTTTTTGCTTCAAGCCATATAAAATTATCTTCAATTTGAATAGTGAACCAAACCAAACTAGTGAAATTTTTCTTGAGCTTCTCCACTTGCTCCAGCAACATGCGATGATCCTCCCCTTTGGCTGTAGTCTTTGCTATGTCTTCCTACTCCATTTCCTAAGGTTTAGAGGACTGGGAAGTCAAATTCTCCTTTAGCATTTTTTGGAGGTCCAAAAAGTGGCTAGGCCCTTCAAAAAATTCCTCCTCCTCTTCCTCCATGTCTTCCTCATCCCAATTGCCCCTTGTTGGTAGACCACTCCTCATCAATAGAAATTTGATTAATCTGCACCTTCTTGCTATTTTTTGCCAACCTGCCAAATCTCCTAATGCTGGTATTTTCAACCCCTATCTCCACCATAGTAGCAACCACAGTATCCCCCTTGGAGTCTCTACCCACCACATTCTTTCTATCGTAGCTAGTGGCTGGTGGCTCCACCAAACCTTTCCCTTCTTATTTCACTTTTTTCTTGGCTGCAGGTTTGCTGTCAGACTTGTCGGGGGTGGATTTGAGCTCATAGAGCCTAGCCACAACATTTGACTAAGCAAGCCCCACAACCCCCTTTTTCTTTTTGGTGGGTGGTTTCTGCTTGGGGGCTTTAGTATTCCCTAGAGGGGTTTCCCTTTTGGGTCCCTTAGATGCAACTGGAGAGATATTGGTTTGAGTAGGGGGTTCAACTTCCTCAATGTAGGTTAGTGGAAATGGGTTTTTCCAGGTAGAAAGCGAGGTGAAAATGATAAAGCCTCAAGATGAGGCCTTGGTGGAGCCATAGGGGAGGAGAATCCTCAAGGTTTTGGGTAGCAGAGTCTAAGCATTTCTCAATAGAGCTTTCCAAATTAGTGAGTAAGAAAAATGGGAAGCTTAACAACATTTTATGGTGGAGGTGATTTAAAAGAGGTAAATGATAATAATAGAAATCTTTATATCTACCCTCTAAAGTGATATACTTCATGAGAGTGAGACAAACCGGGTCCCACGGTCACGAGAGAGCTTCTCTTTCAAAGCTAGACTGGGAGCAAACAAGTTTTTGTTTCCTCTAAAGAAGTCATTAAGGCTTTCATTGTCCTGAGCCTTGGTGTGCTTAGGATACTTCTTCCCGGTACAGGAGAGCCCTGTCGCCTGAACAATCACCTACTCATTGACCTCGAAGGAAATTTTTCCCATTGTAACCCTTCTATCTTTCCAGGAGCTTGAGAATTGCACTGACATCCTAAAATCACGGCCAACCAAGCATTCCATTAAAGGTGCCAACCCTCCTTCGACATAGATGTACCAAACCAGTGGGTCCTTGTGAAATTCCCCACAATTTTCCAGCTCTGTCCTCACCTTGTCGCCACCCATTTCACCACTCTTGACTCTACAAAACTAGGAAACCTGTAAGAGCAAAAGATTAAATTTTTTTGTTAATGTGAGAGGTCACCCAAACACTTCTTCTTTAAAGCCAACCAACAAGGCCTCGGGAAATCAAGACAGTATGCAAGACACACACTTCAGGAGTTAAATCTAAAAAGGGAAATCTCTGTGAGCCCATTAATGGAAATCTTTAAACACCTGTGGCTAGGTTTATGAAAAAATGATGAAATTGGGAGGTTTTCCTTCCACATTGCCATAGCACAAGTTCTGATCATGGTTTTCCATGGGGCCAGATTTAGACTTCCCTAAATATCCACTAAAAAACAATAGGAGCTTTTTAGCGGAGATGATAAGACAAGGCAGGAGCTTCACACCATAATTAGTAGGCACATCAAATTTGAATTTGGAAATATGCAAGGATATGTAAAGGCTGAGACAAGATCACAAATAAAGATTGTGTAAGGCCTGAACCAACTTGGTCGTTACCCTATCATCTTCCCATTACTCCTCTTAATTAGCTCCGTAATTTTGATCTCCACCCCAAGAATTAAATTATGCCATGAATTAAAAACCTCAGCATCCATCTTCATCCACATCACCCAAAAAGAAAATATGTGGACCATCTAGAAAGCGATGACAAGTTGATAGGTTGTCGTTAGGTCCTAACACTTTAGTTGATAAATACATTAATATATAGACTGGGTAGTGTTTGAAGGCTATATGCAATAGAAGACATCTTGACTATCTCCCTCAGGTTTCCTAGGTGTTGGACAACTGAAATAAAACTCTAAACTAAGAGGCCACTAAACTTAGAAAGTAGGAAATCATTTATCTAGAAAGCTTGAAATAACTAAACTAGAAAACATAAAAATATAAATCTAAAAAGCATAACAACTAAACTAGAAAGCATGGAAATGATTAAACTACGAAATGTATAAATTGTTGAAGAAAGTAAATCTTGTAAATAAACTAGGAAACATTGATCTAACAAGAGATAGAAATCTAAACAACTAATAAAAAATGATTTAACAATCTAAAACAAATGAAAGAAGGTGCTCCAAAACTTCAAATACTAAACTCAAAGACTATAGAATCAGCTACAACCTACAAGATTAATCTTCACAAAATTACACATGAAAATAAACTTCAATTCCAATTATTATCTACTAAATGAAAGTACATAATTAAAAGTAGAATACTTATCTATCTCATCTACAGTTCCCCTCGAGTGGCCACCTCTCGGGTGCTCCTATGCTTAGCTTAGATCACATACACTGGTAACTCCAAAATTACTTCAGTCAAAATAACTCCATTCACATTACCCAGTAACTCCAAAGGTGGCAGAAAAAACTCATTTATTTCATATTAAGAGTGTAACTCAGAAAACATAGTGACAACATAACGATATTCATTTGTATATTATCGTTTTCAACAGTTACATATTTATATAATTGAGCAGCTAATGAAATCCTACTTTTCAGTTGGTAAAGTCTTCAAATGATTGTCAACAACTAATAGACTTTAAAGCCCATGACATGAAACATTAAAGGGGCTTGAAATGAGCCATAAAGTCTTTAAAACTGAAAATAACATAAACTACAAAATGCGGTCCATCATGTATGCTCCTAAAGTTCTGGTGCCCATTCGCTTGTCTTCAATGGTGTTGAATTTTGTGTTAAACCTCTTTGACTGTCATGATAACCGATTGTGGAAGTTGACCTGTGCAATGCTCAAAAACTAAACCATTAAGTTAGCGCAAGTTAGCTTATTTAAACTAATTTCAAGAAATAGAGATTGTATGCCTATTCACAAAAAGAAAGCAATTACTTATCCTAAAGACATTAATTGACAGGTTAAGGATGGTTGAAAGATGTAAGGTTAAGTATTTAGTCGATTATATTGATAAGGTTATTTTTACCTCATCATTTCCTCCCCTTCCTAAGCCCGAGTAGGTCCTCCTACTTTTTGTTGTGCCCCTTACCCTTCATTTCCCCAATTCTTATTCAACTCCTCATATTTAGAACTGAGATCATACAAATCATCTACTTCTGTATTTAGTTCCTCTGGTTCCTTTAGAAATCCCTGATGAAAAGTAACCCTTTGTACCCATCTTTCAAAATTGTCATTACTCTGATCTGTATTGATATATGCTACAAGGGGTGGTGAAAGAAGTAGAGGTGGTCTATACCTCATGCCAATCCAGTTAACCTTAATTTATCAAGGATAGCGGTCAAGGCTACTGCCCTTCTGTAAGACCATCTAATATTAAGAGGTGAAATTACCTCCCTTTTCTTGAGATACATAGGAAGAGGGGTATACCTTTCTTCACATGCATGCCAAGCTTTCCCTATCAGCTTTGGTCCTTGATCTTGAAAATGATTATGGCACAACCAAATGCTATTATTATACTTTCTTTGTACACTCTCTCTAAGTTGAACACCTGGAAACTGTGCCTTGAAATAGAAAGGCTTCCTATGGGGGTATCTCATTTGCAATCCAACAATTTTCTCTGCATGTGCATACTCCCTTGACCAATCCTTCTAGTGAATCTGATTACGTATTGTGGATAGGAATGATCTCAAATAAACTTCTCCCACAAAAAAATTAACATAAAAATCTATATATTCTTCCAAGAGAAAATTATGGACAAATAATTCACATAATAAATCTTGCTGATCATGAGTTGACTCAACAAATATCTTAACAAATTCTTTATCATCAGGGTCATGTGGTTGGTTATGGCGAATTCTAAGTAACTCCCATCTTAGGAGTTGTTCATTGAGGAACATAGAATACAACCTAGATGGTCTTCTACAAGCCAACAATAACTCACTGATTTCACAAGCATCCTGTTTAGCTCTATATGCTTTGTGAAATTATTCTTTTAACAGTACTAACTCCTTTTTTAGACTATTATTTTCAAATTCTACATCTCTTAAGAAGTAGCATCTCCATCCATTTCATCAATAATGGAGGGATACTTACCTGGAACCATTCTAAAATAGTTGGTTTGGTTTGTGTTCCCTTGGATTCCATTATTGGCTTAATGTCACTTTCCTACAAGTCCTACTCTAACTCCACAATTCTACTCATAGAAGCATTAAGTTCAACTTCCTACCTATTTCTTTCTTCTTCAAAAGAATTACACATTTGTATAAAATTATTTTTCAAACCTTGGATGTGCTTATCTTTCTCAGTAAGATCAACCATATGCGACTTGCTTTGTTGATTCCATTGTTGTATTTGGTACTACAACTGTTCAATGACCCTATCTTTTTTCTCCATCTGTATTGTCAATTTTGCAATCTCTTGATCCCTTTTACTTATAATTGCAGCATGCGCTTCAATTTCTTCTTGCTGCTAGGTGATATGTTCTTCATTCCTTTGCAACTGAGATTTTAATTCAATAATTTCTATCTCCAATTTCTCTAATTCCTCCTCTTTTTGATCATATTTTGCATCCCCTGTGTCCATAGAGAAAGATGGATTGGGAATTTCTCTATCATCATGAAGTACATTTTCCTCAGTACTAGGTATACTTTCAACTATCAAGGAAAGGGGAGAATCCCCCCATAGGTTCATCTTCAATATGCACAAAATGTGATGACTGTACTTTTCCCTCTTCCTACTCCTTTGGATATGGCATTCTCTTCTCTTCATCCTTGGGGGATTGATTGACCTACTTTTCTATTTCACTTATTTCCTTATCACCAGGCTGATTTTCA
This sequence comes from Sequoia sempervirens, assembly GCA_007258455.2. Lineage (NCBI taxonomy): Eukaryota > Viridiplantae > Streptophyta > Pinopsida > Cupressales > Cupressaceae > Sequoia > Sequoia sempervirens. Next base: position 114,724,401 of record VDFB02026320.1, on the reverse strand, counting down.
GTTTCCAATATTCTTGTTCGAGTCCTAGGCTTTTTATTTTTAGAGGTACTTCCTATGTCATAGGGATCAGTTTCACTGGACTTTGCAAACAACCTCTTGCTTCTTCGTAGAGGATGGGTTGTTTGAATAGTGACTTTAGTTCGCTTCTTCCTCTTGCGAGGAAGCTCTTCTTCTTCTCTAGTATGCACAATTTCCACATCCCTTGACTGTCCTGGGGTTTCTAACACATTCGACAAAGTTTTCGGTGCATTTTCGCTAGGAGCTGTTGAAGTTTGTTGGGATTCAGGAGCACCTAAGGCCTCAGAGGAGGGTTCTTCTAAGGATTGTTCTTTTTGTTTAGAGGACTCACCTTCGTCAAGTGGTCTTTCAGACTCCACTTTTTCAAAATTTCACAAATTTTTTTACCACTTCTTTTCTGGCTTTTTACAAAAATGGTACTTGCATATCAACTATATAAGGTCATGGTGTTTGAGGGCCCCTTTCCCAAATTTATATTATTCAATCATGGTGGTAACTAAATGACACAAAAATGATTGTAAATTAACCCTAAGAGAAGGGTCTTCAGTGCCATGGCACAAATGAATAAGTAGACAAAAAGGAGGTCCTACTACTGTGGTTATTTGTCTTTCACAGGTAAAGTATTTTATTATCCAGGCTATGATAGTTCTCTAGGGTTCTAGGATAGAAATTTTGTGAAAACCTTTGTTTTGTCCCCTGGTACTTATGGTGATTATAGGTTGAGTCTCCTCCTCCCTATGAAATAATTCTACTAGTCTTTGATAGGTAATATTAGCAGTTTCATTCAAATCAATGCCTTTATTCTCAAGACCATAAAGACGAACAATAATTTTTGAACTTACTTGGAAATGCTTGCCATGCACCACAATCTGTTTGTCTACGAAATTCTCTATGAATTCTCTCACCAACTGCTCGATATATCCCTTGAAAATTTTCATAAATTCTAGCCACACAACTTTTTGAAATAGGTCTGTAACATTACTTAATGCCAACAATTGAGTTGTTGAGGCTGGTTCATACTTTTTCTTGACTCCTCCCATTTTACCTTCCCTTGCCGCTTTGCTAAATTTTGTAGAAACTCTGTAATGTTTACCTTGTTTCAATTAACTAGATTGCAGATGAAAAGGGACACAATTGGATATAACCGACATAAGAGGAATTAATCACCTTACTTGAGTCCTTACTAAGTAATCATGATAATTATTCATGGGGAAGTACACAACCATTTTTGTACTTTTAGCAATCGTGTGATGACACAATTTTCAAAATTGAGAGAGGGAATGGTTCATGCCAATTAATTAATCTCTATTCAAAATAATTACTAACTTTAAGTAAAGAAATCCATACACACCTTATGTCTTGTCATTAAATCAAACACCGCTCACCTTTTTTGACATAATTGGATAGTTACATGATTTGGCAAGGGTGGTGATAGATAATTATGACATCGATGGGATGGTTTAAATGATGGAAAAAATTATTATGACAAAAAGGGTTTTCGAAATAATTTCATTTATTACGAAAATATTTGATATGATATGGCGAAATAAAAATTAAGGAGTGGATCTTGAGGTGGTAGGAAAATTAAATGATGGGTATGTGCAAAAATTAGGAAAAATCAAAATATTGAAAAAGGAAAGAGTACAAAAATCTAGGGCATTGTTGAAAAAATGCAATCGGGGTGGAAGGATAAAAAGTTTTGGAGCATCATTGAGAGATGTCATTGGAACATAGCAACCAGATTGAAGATTCCAGAGCATCGTCAAAAGATGCAGCTAGAGCAGTGAACAAATTTTTTTGGAGCATGGTCAAAAGATGCAACCAGAGTAGCAGCTAATTTTTTTTGGAGCATCGTCGAAAGATGCAGTCAGAGCAACAACCAAAAATTTATGGAGCATCATCAAAAGATGCAGCTAGAGCAACAAACAAATTTTTTTGGAGCATTTGAACAAGTTCCAGAGGAACCAAACGAATTCCGGAGCATCATTGAAAGATTTTGCTAGAAGGAAGAAACAACATGATTCCAAAGCATATCTAGAAGATGCATCCAGAAGAAGGAACAATAGAATTTTGGAGCATCACCGGAAGATGCAGACATAAGAAGGAAGAAGAATGTGAAATTTTGGCCTTTGACTTCCTGAAGCATCATTGAGTGATGCATCAGAATGTAGGATCAGAATGAGGAACGACACAAGTTAGTTGTACAAGTTTTGGAGCATAGCAGCAACAGTTCCAGAGCATCGCAACAACCAAGCCAACAAGTTTTGGAGCATCACAATAGGGTGTGCTAGAATTTGTGTTCACCAAAGAAATGAAGTCTTGCAAAAAATGGACAAAGTTTAGCCAAATCCAAATGATTAGGTTGATGAATAATTTGAAAGAAACATTCTGAAATGAAGTAAATTCAAACACATTTTTGTTTTGGTGTTTATTATGGGAAAATACTATATTGACTCCACCATAGCAGAGTCAATGCATTGGATTTCTCCCTACATCTCTACCATTTTTGTAAATTCCTCTCTATTAATAGGCTGATGGTAGACACGTAATAAGTGTACATTAACTAGGATAGTTCGGGTATCACCATCAATGGGTTTCAACTAAACTGAGCCATTTGCAAATACCTCAAAAATTTCATATGGTTTGAACCAATGTGTTCTGAGTTTTCCCTGGTGATCCTTGTATCTCAAATTGAACAATAATTCCCAATCCCCATTATGAAATTCTCTCTCCTTGATATGTTTATCATGTCAGACCTTGCATTGTTGTACCAACTTGATTTGATGGATGTCATCCAAACGGAGTTCATCCAATTCACTAAGCTGTAAAACTCTCTCTATCTAGGCTCGTTTAAGATCTATACCCAACTCCATGGCTTTCCTAAGGGTTTGGAGTTCAGATTCAATGGGAAAGATAGGTTTATTCCCAAAAACTAACTTGTATGGAATATACCCAGTAGTTGATTTCTGGGTGGTGTTATAATCCCAAATGACTTCACGTAGTTTTCGAACCCAGTCTTTCCTTCCTAATGAATTTTTTTTTGCTAATTTTTTTCATAAACTAGGGGGCTTGATCTGTGACAATTGTCCTAGGAGCTTTGAATCAGAGAAAAAAATTATTGTAAAGGAAATCAACTACTTGTTCCTCCCTAGCAACGTGTAGGGCTTTCACTTTTGCCCACTTAGTCAGGTAGTTGGTACATACCAAAATGTACTCTTTTCCTTGTGAAGGAGGGTCTACAGGGTTGATAAAATCCAATCCCCATTTTTCAAATGGTTAAAGGACTACCTGAGGCTGTAGGGGCATTTCATTAGTTGTAGTTGGTCTTCCTACCCTTTGACATTAATCACATTAATCGCATTTGCTAACATATTTCTCGATATCCTTATGCATAGAAGGCCAGTAGTATCCTACTCCCAAAATCTTGTGGGTTGTCCTTTTAGCAAAATAACGCCCTCTGGAAGGATCATTGTAACATGATCTAAGGATACTATAGGTCTTATCTTCCCTAACAAAATGTCATAGAACTATATCAAGTCCACATCGAAATAGGATCCCATTAATCCATTTGAAGAGGGAACTTTCTCTAACAAGATGTTTCTTCTGTTTTGATGAAAAATGAGGTGGTACTTCTGTAGTGGCCAAGTAGTTTGCAATATTGGAAAACAAAGGGGATTTAGTAGAGATGGTGAACAAATTTTCATTTGGAAACTCTTCCTATACTGGAGCACAATCACCATCATGTTTAATTCGGGATAAGAAATCCGCGACTACATTGGACTTCCTTGGTTTGTCAATAATTGTTACAGTGAATTCCTAAAGAAGAAGCAACCACCGAATTATCCTTGCATTTACTACAGGTTTATTCATAAGGTACTTGATGGCTGAGTGATTTGTGTACACTGTGACTTTGTATCCTGTGATATAATGTCAAAATTTATTAATTGCATGGACTACAACCAAGAATTCTTTCTCCGTTGTGGTATAATTCCTTTCTGTTGGAGTCAAATTCTTATTGATGAAATATATGGCATATTTTCCCCCATTTTCATCTTCTTGTCCTAAAACCGCTCCAATAGCATCATCAGATGCATCAACATAGATATGGAACAAAAGGTTCCAATTAGGCCCATGAAGGACATGAGAAAAGATGAGTTTCTCCTTTATGATTTCAAATGATGACTGACACTTTAAAGGTGTCCAAATGAACTCTACATTCTTCTGAAGAAGGGAAAACATAGGGGTCGCGATCTTACTGAAGTTTTCTATAAATTGTCGGTAGTATCCAACATGCCCTAAGAAACTTCTGACATCGGTCTGGGTTTTTTGGGTCTCAAGTTGTTGTATTACTTTGATTTTCTTAGGATCAACGTTAATCCCTTTAGCTGAAATATGGTGTCCCAACACTATTCCTTGTTCTACCATTATCAAACATTTCTCGTGGCTTAGGGACAAATAATGATCCTCACATTGCTTCAACACCTTATCTAGATTTTGGAGAGCCTCATCAAAGGTTGAACCATATACAGTGAAGTCGTCCTTATAAACTTCCACACACTCATTTACCAACTCAGAAAATATAGCCAGGATAGCTCTCTGGAGCATTACATAGCCCAAAAGGAAGAACCTGATATGAAAATGTCTCCCGAGGGTAGGTAAAAGTCATCTTATCTTGGTCTTCTGTTGCTACCTGTATCTGGTTGTAACCTCTAAATCCGTCCAAGAACGAAAAACATTTCCTCCCAACCAAGTTATCCAGCACTTGGTCTACAAATGGTAAAGGAAAATAATCTATGTGTGTTGCTTTTTTAAGTTCCCTATAGTCTACACAAACTCTCCACTTTTCATTTTTCTTTGTAACCACAACCAAAGGTGACACCCATTTGCTATCAGAAATTGGATAAATAAACCGTACTTGTAGAGTTTCTCAATTTCAGTTTTAATTATTTCTTTTAGGGAAGGATTGAGTCTCCATTATGGTTGGTGAACATGTCGAACATCCTTAGTATAGATGTGATGAGTACACACACTTGGCTGTATTCCTCTCATATTTGTATATTCCCAAGCGAAAGCTTTAGATCTATTCACTAGGGTGTCAAACAATTTGTGTTCTTCCAGCTCAGTCAACCAACCATTAATGTTCAAAGTTTTTTCTGGTAGCAACATAATGGTTTTAACTCCTAGATGGTTGGATGTGACAGTATACATGGGACTTGTCAGGGTGTTAAGGGGAAATCTATGAGGTATAGTTTTATGAATCTTGGCAATGCCTACAAAGAAATGGTGCTTTTTTTTGGAACTAAGTTTGTCAAAGAACAAGGCAATCCCATGAAATTGGCATTATCAAATTCTATGTGATCTATGTTGACTGGGTGTCCTAGGATCTCTTCTACGTCTATCATCTCCTCACCAATCAAATCCATAGTAAGAATTTCCATGTTGTTTTCCAATTCATCCTCTAGTTCTTCACCATGTTGTTTGATGACTACCATGGCTAGTGAAGCCAAAGTTTCATGTCCGTTGGGGCTTTCTGGTTCATCAACCCATACTTTATTTTGTTTAGCAGGCTTGGTAGGAGGATACAAAAATAAATGTTTGCTATTAGGTCCATGTGAAATGGTCATTTCTGACTCTATAGTCATTTTTGGCTACAATAGTAGCTAGCCATGGTCTTCTGAGAATTATTGGATAACTGTCTTTAGGTGTAAGGGACTCAATTATTTGAAAATCTATTGGATATTCCCATCCATCCACCTTAACAAGAACATTTTCAATGACGCCCTTGGGAATAGATATGGATTGATTTTCCATCTACAAGATTGTAGTTGTGGGATATAAATCAATAAGTCCCAACTTTTCCATGAAATCAACAGTCATTACGTTAATGGATGCTCCAAGGTCCACCAAGGTATTAGGTATTGCTACCTCATTAACTATTACTATTATAAGTGGACTACTTGGATCGTCATATTTTAGAGCAGTGGTCATTCCAACCAACAAGTTAGCTAGATAACAATTTATGTAGACAATATTTATTCATTTTAGTTTCCTCCCTGGAGTTTTGATACACAACTATTTGATCAATTGGTTCAACTCAGGAATCTCTTTAATCACTTGTAGCAAAGGGACTTCAATCTGCAATTGTTTAATTTCTTATATCAATGCAGTCCTGGTAGATGTGGTCATTTTCAGAGTATCTTTCATGGTGATTGGTTTTAGATGCTCTGAAAAAGGTGCTTTAAATTTGTCTTTAGGAGTGGAATCCTTCAAAAGATTAGTTGGAGAGTGACCCCCCTCCTCCTGAGGTAGGTCGAAAGCTCCAACTGAGGATGGTGTGTTGGGCTTGTTTTGAGTAGCTTTTGGGGCTTGTTCTACAGATGTGAGTGTTGTTGTAGTTGTCTCAACATACTTCTTAATAAGTTCATCTAGAATCTCTTCAATAGTCGGATATGAAAGTGTTTTTCCAAACCTTAACTACAACTTCCCATAGTGTATCACATTAATTCTAGCGACATTGTCCTGTTCAATGGAATACATTAGAGTATTTAGGAAATTGTTCTTTGGGTTTGGAATGGGTTGCATCGGAAGTTGTGGTTGGTTAACTTGTTCATTTTTTTGAGTATTCTGGGGAGGTGATAAAAGATTTTGTTGTTGAGTAGGCATCCTTTTGGGACCAGTATAAAATTGATGCTGAGGTTGATTCCATTGAGGAATAGGATTCTGAGGGTACTAGTGTTGTTGAGGTTGGTTAGGCCACTGAGGATTGCCCCAAGATTGATTTCTCCATTCAGGTGGTCCCCAAGGATCAGTTCCCCAATTAGGTGGTACTGGAGGTGGTACCTAAGGCCAAGGTGTTTCCCATTGATTGTTATTCCAGTTGGGTTGAAGTCTCTAGTTAGGGTTTGAATTTTGGCCATAGGAAAAATTCCCTCCAATTCTTTGATTTACAATGTTGACTTCTTCCTCAATCAGGGGTGTTATTTTCTTAGAATTCTTGATGGAATTCAAAAACTCACATTGATCAGTGGGGTGATTCTTGTCACAAACTTGAAAAACATCAATTTTTTCAACTTTATCCAAAGGGCATTCCCTTAGAAAATGTTTGTTTCGACACCTAGGGCAGTAAATGGACAAAGTCTCAGGATTTCATGTTTTAGCCTGTATGCCATCTAACATGGTGTTTAGATGAACAAGAATATCAGTCTTGAGGTTGGATAGCTCTTCATATAATTTTCCTATTTCATTGGAACCTTTAAAGAAGGTGGACTTTCAGATACCTCCTTGAGTACGAGAGAAATTCTGACATAATTTTGTAATATCATTGAGCCCCAGTTGGGACACATCTCCTTTTCACATTAAATCCAAGCTCCTTCAAGCTTTGTTGTCAAGACCCTTAAGGAATAGGGTCTTTAAAATATCAAGACTTATGAATTCTCCACCAAATCATTTAGATAAGAAGATAAACCTCTCTAGGTAATCCTCTAGACTTTCATCCTCATTTTTCCTTATTTTGAATAGTTCTTTCTTATCGCTGATCCTATAGTAATTTTGGTTTTTCTCCAAAAAGGCAGACTCCATTTCATCCCAGGAGGTTATCGACTGAGAAGCTAATCCCATAAACCAGTGCATGGTTGAGTCTTTTAGAGTGGAGGGAAAAATATTTAGTTTCTGGTTATCATTCTTGTAGTCATATGTTTGACACAAGACTTTGAACTCAAATAGAAACTGGTTAGGGTCCTCAGTAGACAAACCTCGAAAGGTTGGCAAGAAGGCTGGTGAGATATTTTTCATCATTGTATCATCATCTGCATCAATAGCAATAGGATAAGTGAATGCGCATGGTGGTGGAGGGTTATTATTGTTGGCAACATTTATGTGGTCACCCATGATGTTGAAGGGAATGTGGTCCTCTTCAAAAATTCGCTCAGTTAGGCCAGGTCCTAGAGTTTTCAAAGGAATACACTCCTCTACAACTAAGTGTTCTCTTTCTAGGGTATGTGGGAAGGTCTTAGGTTGACCCTGCTCAATCAAGTCCTCAATAAGTTCTTCATCTAAGTTTCCTTCCTCCCTACTTGTGGTTGGTACGTCGATTGGGGGTGTTTTTGGTATGAATCTTCTGTGGGGGCCTTGTTTCCTAACCATGTAGAAAAAGAAGCCAAAGAACTATTTTTGTTCCTAAAAGAGGTATTCAAGGTATCTCCTACTAACACTAGAAAAAGAAGTTCCCCAGAAACGACGCCAAAAAGTGATAAGCTGTCTTTAGGTCCTAAAACTTTAGTTGATAAATGCATTAATATATCGACTGGGTAGTGTTCGAAGGATATATGCAATAGAAGACATCTTGACTATCTCCCTCGAGTTTCCTATGTGTTGGAAAACTGAAATAAAACTCTAAACTAAGAGGCCACTAAACTTAGAAAGTAGGAAATCATTTATCTAGAAAGTTTGAAATAACTAAACTAGAAAGCATGAAAATGATTAAACTAAGAAATGTATAAATTGCTAAAGAAGTAAAGCTTGTAAATAAACTAGGAAACATTGATGTAACAAGATATAGCAATCTAAACAACTAATAGAAAATAATTTAACAATCTAAAACAACTGAAAGAAGGTACTTCAAAACTTTAGACACTAAACTCAAAGACTACACACTCAACTACAACCTGCAGGATTAATCTTAACATAATTACACACATGAAAATAAACTTCAATTCCAATTATTATCTCTTAAATGAAAGTACAAAATTAAAAGGAGAAAAATTATCTATCTAATCTACAACCCCTCGAGTGGCCAACTCTTGGGTGCTCCTACTCCTAGCTCAGATCACATACACTGGTAACTCCAAAATTACTTCATTCAAAATAACTCCATTCATATTACTTAGTAACTCCAAAGGTGGCAAGAAAAACTCATTTTTTTCATATTAAGAGTGTAACTCAAAAAACATAGTGACAACATAACGAAATATTCTTCTGTATATTATCATTTTCAATAGGGTTGATGCAAGAAGTTGGGTACACAAAAAACTCAAAAAGTGGAAATGTTTTTGCTGTTTTTCAGAATTTGTCACACTTGGACTGAAAATTTGAGGCACTTCCACATTGAATCTTAAAAAAAGTCAGTAATATGAAATTTAGAATTTAGAATCTAGTTTCCAAATATGTAAATTATTAAAATACCCAGTTAATAGAAATTAAATTTTGATAAAGATCTATAAAAATCATTTTTTAAAAGTCCCTGTTTTTTATACCAAGCAGGTGTACAGACAACACTTTTTGACCCAAATAAAATTATTTTGCTAATTCCTTTTAGGAAAAGAGAGCTAACAACATGAAGTTTTGGCTGGATTTTTTTTTGTAATTTTTGGTTGAATATATATTTTTTTAATTAATTTTTTATTGGCCTTAATTGATGTTTTTTCAAATCAACGTGTACGGACAACATAATTGGACCTAAACAAAACATTTTTTGACTCTTTTTTTTTTCATTGTGTAGAGAATTGTCTGAAGTTTGGGACCATATAATTTTTTTTACAAGAAACTTAACTAATACAAAGTTATTAAAAAACCAAAAAAACCTGATCTTTCAAGTTTAAGGCCTAGTTTGCTTAGAAATTAATTAAAAAATAACAAACTTAATCCAATTTTAACAAAAAATATATATCTAGAAAGTAAACATTGTGTTCTCTAATGGGTTTTAATTTTATAGACTAATTCAGAAAAAAAGTTCATCATCTATGTTGTCAAAGTTGGACTTTTTTTTTTCAGTTTGCCTTAGTTTTTTAGTTGCAGGTCAAAAGCTAAGGCTCGGATTGCCAAGCCTTTACCAAGCCTAAAACCGGGGCTAGATTTGGTTTGGGAGATCAACTTTTAAATAACGCGTACGCGTTTCATAACGCATACGCGTTATGTTTTGCCCGTTGGCAGAAAGCAACGCGTACGCGTTTTAAAAAATATAACACGTACGCGTTTGTATAATAGCCGTTTTTTCCTAATTTGAAAAATACTGTTAAAACACGATTTTCCTGCAACATTCTTTTTCTACAATACAGACCGAAAGTGTCATTTTCTACGTTTTTTATTGCAAATTTGTCTTGTGCAGGGCATATTCTATTCAAATTGTTGGAAGAGTAAAAGTGCAAGTTAAATTTTCTGAAGTGGAATCAAGTGCAAGAACTTTTTACAAGAAGATTTGGAAAAAGTAAATTTTTGGATGTACTTATGATGATTTTGTACTTCAGAGTTTATAGAAAAAATAATCTTCATAGTACATAGTTTTATTTGAATATTTGAAGGAGGTGGCAATTTTAAAATAGGTTTCTTGAATTATTGTTTTTCTCATCAAAGAGGGTTTGGTAACCATGGGTGATAAGAAAAGACAAAGAAAAAGATGTAGGAAGGTAATGACACCCGAAGAAATTCAAGCAAATAAAGATAAAGAGGCAAAAAGACAAAGGGAAATGAGACAAAGGATTCATCAAATGAAAGATTTGGAAGCATCTAGTTCTAAGAATGTCGAAGAGGAAGCCATGAATGATGAAATCAATGTAGATGATGCAAATGTGGAGATGGTGAATATGGAAGAAAATTCAACTATGGAGACAAACCCAAATGTGCCTTCAACTTCAACTTTGAATGATATGCAAATAACTTCGGGTGTGTCTTCAAATCCACCTCCTAATGATATGGAAAATGTACCTATTCAAACAATCTATCCAGGTATGTCTTCAAACCCAAGTTTTTATAATATTGATATTGCTTGTTTAGAAGAAGCTGGATACACAATTGATGAGATTAATAATACTAGGGTTGAAACAATACATAACCAAGAAAATGATGAAATTATATCTTATGAGAATGTAAATGAGAATGAAATCCCTAATATTGATGAAAATGAGAATGAAATCCCTTTTACATTTGAAAATGAAAATGAAACCCCTTGTGTGAATGAAAATGAAACTCCATCTATGGATGAAGGTGAAAATGTTTTTTTAACAATTGAAACAAATGTGTTAAATAACCTTCGTGGTAAAGTTTCTTCAAGACAAATTAGAAATTATGGAAATAAAATATATAAAATGTTTTTTTATAGAAAGAAATTAGGATTCCAATGTCAACTCATGGTGCAATTGATGAGAATGTTTAAAATGAGAAAAGTGATGAAAAAATTAGGTGTTTTTGTAAAACCAAAAAAGAAAGATGATTCAGTAGAACAAGTCATATCTAGTGTTGTTAATGCTATTGATGTTATTGGTAGCAAAAGTCGC
>VDFB02026320.1:114251906-114713016 GCA_007258455.2 Sequoia sempervirens | reverse complement strand
ATGAGTGGCTTTGTTCTTACTCTGCCTGGCAGTGAGTTTTCTTTTCTCCACGAATGGAGAACCCTGGTGAGGGCTCGTCTCAAAATAGTGGCACTCAATTGCGTAAGGTGAATGGATGCTTAGAGCATGTAGTGGATCGCTCAAGGTTGGTTATCCAGCCTGAGTCTGTCACAAAGGATATTGAATACTATAGTAACCATGTCTTAATCTGTAAGTTCTTAGGGATGATGGTTTCACTCTTGTTTTTGGATTCTTGGGTGCGAAAGACTTGGAACCCAGAGGGTGACTTTGACATATTGCTTGCTGCTAATAACTTTTTTATGGTGGACTTTTCATGTGTTGTTGATAGAAATCAAGCCTTTGAAGGGGGGCCCTACTTCTGCAATCAGGTAGGCCTTTTCATTTAACCATGGCATATGGGTTTCAATTCTACTGAGGAACTTCCTTCTAGGGTTCCGGTTTGGGTGCACCTCCCCCTCCTGCCTTTAGAATTTTGGAGAAATGATATTTTATAAATGATTGATTTTATGCTCAGTAGGCCCAATGGACCTTTGCAACAAACTTTCTCTAAAAATGTGTTCTCTTATGCTCGTGTGTGTGTTGAAATTGATTTGAATAATTCGTTGCCAAATTTGATAGATATGAGCATTGGTTCTGTCTATTGGACTCAAAAGCTAGATTATGAGACCTTTCCCTTTTGTTACCATTTATTTCATGAATATGGTGGTGGATAAGGATGGTTTTATCCCAATTAAACCTTGTAAAAATAATAGGGGGAAAAAGAGGACTCTTAAGGATAGACAAGAAGATGAAACTTTTAACAGGTTTGATGCTTTGGAGGACTTAGTTCAGGAAGAAGGATTTCCCATTGACATGCAGGTTGCAGATGGTTCTATTGTTGAGAAGGACCTGGGGGAGCAACTTGATTTTGTGTCTAATCAGGAATTTCTGACAAACCCTCCTGCTCAGTTGGTTTTGGGTCTACCTCTCTCTAATCCTAAGCTCAAAGAGATTACTTCGGTGCCAGAATTGAATTTGGGGTTTGGGAATTCTAGTTTTGGACCCATAATTGAAAAAGGTGTTGAGGAGCCTGGTAAAAGTAAAGTTTCTTCTCCAACATTAGGTTTGCAGTAGAAACCCCTTCAAAAGGGGCCTCCTGAGAATCCCCTTAAAGTTGGCAAGAAGAAGGATTAAGAAAAAATGAAGTTAATTGGAGAAACGTTGGTGAAGTCAGGTTCAGTGAGGACTATTGATGCACAATTCACCCAATCCCAATGATGATTGTGATATCTTAAAATGTGAGGGATATGAATAGAATCCCTAGAAAAAAGGCTATTCAGGATTTAATTTGGAGTCACTCTCCTGATTTGGTCTTCCTTCAGGAGACTAAACTATTGGTTGCAAGTATGATGATCTTGGCTAATAAGATTTGGGGTAGAGGTATGTTCCAATGTGTGGGAGCTCAAGGTAACTATGGGGATCTTGCTTGTTTATGGGATCCACATAGATTTGTTCCTATTTGGTGGCTCTCTTGCAAGTACTCTATTTATATTGTTGCTTCTAGTTTGGAGTCAGGGGAGAGAATTCTTTTCTCCAACATATATGCTCCTACAGATTTTATTGGTAAGCTGAATTTGTGGTCGCATGTAAGATATATTTGATCTTTGGAGCCTTTTCTTCCATGGATTTTGGCAAGTGATTTCAATTCTATTTATTATTCGGGGGAGAAGAGAGGGGATACTTTTCTATTGGACCTTCCTCAGTGCTTCTTAGAGACAATATGGCTTTCCTAAACTTGGTGGATATCAAACCAGGGAAAGAGATGTTTACCTGGAACAATAGGTGGATTGGGAATACGGCCATCTCTAAAAGATTGGACATATTTATTGTATCTAGTTATTGGGTTAGTGACAGTTGGGTGACTAGTTTTGAGATTTTGGATTGGTGGGGGTCGGATCACTGGTCTATCAAATTTTCAGCGTGTTTGACTAGATGGTCTAAAAAAAGTTGTCCTTTAGATTCCAACTCATGTGGCTAAGGGATGCTACTCTTCATGATCTTGTTCTAGGATAGTGGAGTGTTGGGAGGCCGACTTTTGGCATTGCTATGTACTTTTCCAAGTGGTTATAGTTTATTAAATATATGCTAAAACGTTGGAATAGACATCACTTTAGCAATGTGTTTCAGGTTAAAAGGGCTACTCAGGAGCATCTGGACTATGTTACTCAGAAGATTTGGGATCAAGGGATTTTTGAGGAGTTGAGTAAGGAGGAAGCTTCGACGGTGAAAGTTGTAGAGGAATGGGAACTTCCGGAGGAAATATTTTGGAAATATAAATCTCGTATTGATTGGCTCCAAGAAGGCGATAGGAATACTTCTTTCTTTCATAATTCAGTCAAGGATAGATGACAAGGAAATATCATGTCCTCTCTCATGTCTCACCAAGGGGATCCTCTCTGCTCTGCTGCTGAGATTTCAAAAGAGGTTGTCTGACATTTTTCTGCTTTGTTTACTAATGATTCCCCCAGCTAGAGAGGAGGAAGCCACAATCTTAGCTTGCATTCCTACTTTGGTGTCTGATTTTATGAATGAATCTCTTCTAATACCAATCTCCTTGTAGGAGTTGGAGGACATTGTGTTTCAAATGAAGAAAGGTAAAGCTCCAAGCCCTGATGGTTTTTTGATTGAATTCTTTCAGGAATTCTGGGAAACTATTAAACTTGATCTTCTAGAGGTGGTCCAAGAGTCTCAAAGGAATAAGCAAATTCTTAGGGCCCTGAATGTTACTTTTTTATCGCTTATCCCTAAAACGGAAGGTGCTAATTCTTTGGATCTCTTCAGACCAATTTCCCTATGTAATTTGGTTTATAAATTTATTACTAAGTTAATTGTGGATTGTTTAAAGTCATGGCTAAACAAGTTGATCTCTAAGGAGCAAGGTGGATTTGTGTCTGGAAAATAGATTCTTGATGGGGTGGTGATTGTTGCTGAGACTATTCATTATATGGATTCGTCCAGGGAGAAGGTTATGTTTATTAAACTGGGCATGGCTAAAGCTTATGATTGGGTCAAATGGGATTTTATCTCCAATATTTTGAAGGCTTTTGGGTTTGGTAGTGCTTGGATTGAGTAGGTTTTGAGTTGTGTCACCTCTACCTCCTCTATGTTGGTTAACGGGGAACCTTCTAAGCTTTTTGGGGCTTCTAGGGGTTTGTGGCAAGGGGATCCTTTATCCCATACTTATTTATATTGATGGCAGAGGGGCTTGGGAGATTCATGAGATCTTGCTTAGATCTTGGCTTAATACATGGTTGGCATTGGGGAAATGGTGTTCCCTCTCAATCCCACCTATAGTTTGTGAATGATATGACTCTGATGGGATTAGCTAAGGTGGAAGAAGCAGTTAATTTGTGGAAGGCATTGGACTGCTACTTGGCTGCCTTGGGACAAAGTATTAATGAGAGTAAGTCTTCTATTTTTTTCTTCAACACTCCTAAGCCAATTCAGCAAAGAATTGCTAGGATTCTTAGATTTCATATTGGTTCCCTTCCCTTCATGTATATTGGTATCCCTATTACTGTACGCTCGCTTCCAAGATTTTTTTGGTAGGATGTGATTGATAAATTTCATAAGAGGGTTAGTCATTGGACTTGTATATGGCTCTCTACAGTGGGCAGAGTTACTCTTCAGAAGTCAGTGATTCAAGCCCTTCCATTAGATAGGTGTTTTTTGTTATCTACTTAGGCCAACTTTGTCAAAGATTTTGAGTGTCTTTGTCGACAGTTTCTTTGGTCTGGTAATCTCCTTTTGAGGAAGTGGAGCCTTGTGAAGTGGGAAGATGTGTGTCGTGTGAAGCAAGAAGGTGGTCTCAGGCTAAGACGAGCCAAGTTAAATGGGAAAGCTTTGGCGGAAAAACTCTATTGGCGGTGGTGTACTCAATAGTCATAGACTTGGGCCAGGATACTCACCACCAAATACCTTGGAGATGTTGAGAGTGGGGATGTACCTTGATACAACCTTGTGGGTAAGGGCTCTATGGTTTGGAGTACTTTGAAAAGGGGGGCTAAGTTGATTAAGAAAGGACTATTTTGGATCTGCAATAGAGGTTCAGAGGCTTTTTTTGGCAGGATTCTTGGAATGGGAATCCTCCTATTTTCGTTTCTCATCTTCATTTGCAAGGTTTATGTAGGGTTTTCTTGGAGGTTGTTTGGAGCCATGTGGAGGACTTCAAAACCTCACAAGTTCTCGAGCAAGCTATTATCTATCGGTGGAAAGACTCTCAAGAATGGCCTCCTGGGGGCTTGATGGAAGATCGTCAGGAGCTTGCTTGCATTCTTGTTGGTCGATTTTGCAACTCTCTTTTGGATAAGGATGTGTTGGCCTGGGGTCAAGATTAGAAGGGAAAATGTTTTGTTGCCTCAAGTTATCAGGTGTTGGACAAGCAATTTTGTAGGAGTGAGGGGGTCACCTGGTGGAAGCAAATCTGGAATAGTTTTCCTTGACCCAAGAATTTCTTCTCTTGGCTTGTGATGCAAGGTAGATGCTTGACCTAGGAGAATCTATAGAAGTGTGGATTTGAAGGACCCTCCAGGTGTGTTTTGTGTTCTAATAGTGATGAGAATATTTCCCACCTCTTTTTTCATCATTCTTTTGTAAAGGAGGTCTAGCATTACTGGTGGGCTATCTGGAACCAACCGTGTAGACATGCTTCTTCTCTAGAAGATTTTTGGCTCAAAATGGGGAATTCTCCTGCTAAGACCTCTTTTCTCCATATTGCCTAGTCATTGGCCCCATCTTGATTATCTAGCATATTTGGTTGGAGTGTAACCGCAGGATCTTTTTGGACAAGAAACTTCAGGTGAGATAGGTCTGGATGAGAATTTTGGGAGTTATCCAGGAGACTTTAGTGGCCAAGTGTGATCTCTATGTTCTTGTGGTCTTGGGAGATGTGGGGGTGGCTCAGTGTTTGGGGATATCTGCCTGTGATATGGGTAGGGTTGGTGGTGGTCGAAGGTGAATTAGTAAAGGGAAGGTCCTTTGGGATGGTCATTGGAGGACTCCTCCCCTTGGGGTGTTTATGACTAATACTAATGGGTCCTCCAAAGGTAACCCAGGTCATGCTAAGGTGGGGGTGTTGGAAGAGATAGTGATGGAATTGTGGAGTTCCTCTTTTTTGAATATTGTGGCCAACATTCTAGCAATTTCATGGAAGCTTTGGTTATTCTCATGGCTTTGAAAAGGGCTTGTGCTCTTGGGTGGAGAAGGATAATTTGTGAGTCTGATTCCTAGATTGTGATTGACTTGTTGAACAAGCACAAAATGGAGGAGGTGAATTGGCAGCTGGCTATTGTGGTGAGACAAATTATTTCTTTAGAGGGAGCATTGGAGTCTGTCACCTTTTGCCCCATCTTGTGGGAGTGGAATAACATTGCTGATGGCCTGGCCAGATGGGCTTTTGAGAGGAGAGGAGTTTGGATGGTGGATGATTGGGGCGGCCTACCGAAAAATCTTTCTCAGGAGTTGGAGGAGCTTGTTTCCAAGGATTTACGTTGTTACCTTGGTGTCACTTGATTGTTTTGTGCTAGACTTTGCCCCTGTGTGGGCTTGATGTAATTCTGCACTTTGTATATCTCTCTTGATTGAATAAAGTTTTTATCCTCTTTTTATTAAAAAAAATATTTTTGTGAAATCTTCACTGAATAATAATATAGTTCTTGCTACCAAACTATATTGGAGATGGTGTGTGGAGTAGGACTTATAGGATACAATTCTTAATCCCAAGTACTTAAACATGCATAATCATACTTTCAGACCTATAATTATGGCCCTTGGAAAAGTTTCTCAAATATGGAAAACCATGAATAATAATACGTCCATACCATATTCCATCCTCTAATAACAATCCTCGGGATTATCAACTTACTCAATAGGAATACCCTCTTCCAAGCTTGGTTAAAATTAATGTTGACGGTGCTTCAAAAGTCAATCCTGGAAAAGCTAACATAGGAGGTGTTTATTTTTATTATAATGTTAGAGTCAATTTCTATTTTGTAGGTAGTCTTTTTTTGGTTATAATAATTTTGTGGAGGTTATGGTCATTCACCAATCTCTTTTGCATGCTAAGAAAAGACAACTTACCAATATTATTTGGAATCTAACTCATAAATATTGGTTGATAATTTTAAAATACTCTCACTTCAAGTAGTGGCAACTAAATGAATGTAATAAATACATCAACATCCTCATTCATAGTTTTGGTGTTGCTACATGGAACTAGACTAGAAGCGAAGCAAATCAAGTTACTAATTTTTTGGATAAACCAAATTCTAATTCTAGAATGACATTAAGGTTGATGTTGGGAATAATTAGGATTGCCCTATCAAGGTTACAAGTAGACACTTTCATAATTTTGTGATGTTGATTACAATTCCTCTCCAAATTCATGATTCATTGTGTTGTGTTTCTTGTTGGTGAGAAAAATATTTTGTTGTTCTTCCTTCCTATTCAACCATGGTTAACTTTAATACTACTATTTTTAAATGGTTTTTTATTGATCCAATTTTAAACATAAAGGCATAGATTATTTTTTATACTCAAAGCATGTATGATATTTAGAGGAACAAATGCTTACATGTCACGTTTATAGGGTTTGGAGGTATCCTTCTCTCTTGTTGATTGTTTATTTACAATCCATCTATATTTTATCAATTCTCAAGAATTGGTGTGCCATGATTCTTTTTAAGACATGTAAACCTACTTTGCAATTTACTAATTTTTTTAATATATATTTTTTTGTCATTATGTTAAAATGTATTAAAAAATTTAATGGATGGTTGCTTGGGATAGATTCATGATTATAAAAGTTCTAATATAGTATTGCATGGATAAATTTTAGATATACAATGTGCACTAGAGAAAACAACTCATAATATGGCGTTTATTGAATGTGAACTATGTACTAAAGGAGGGTGTAGATTTACAAAAATATTCTTTAGTTGGTAATGTATTATGACTAATTTAGATTGAACTCATTCTAATGAGAGAATATAAAATTTTGTGTATATTTTCATGCATGAATATTGACAAACCTATGGCACCAACCAAAGTTTAGTATACATGATATTTTCCACTAATACCTTGCACAATAATTAATTGTAAATGGATATAAAGTTAATTGAATGATTGTTACTATCCTAATGTACTCATTTCCCCTATATTGTGGGTGTAGCAAGCTTGACCTTGTGATCTGGGGATCACTATTTCAATCACATATTTAGGCACAAACTTGAGTGAATTATTTATTATATTTTGTATGTATTCTTATCACCCTAAATATATTGACTAAATATATAAATTTATTTATACTATATGTCTCAATTATTTTTTTAAGCTCCCAATGTTGATTTATAATTTGAAATTGTACATGTTTTACAAAAAATAGTCATAGGTCATAGAAGATTCTAACAAGGATGATCAAGATTTCTATCATAACAATGTTGATGATGTAGAAATCAATGAGGATGAGGATAAGGATGATGCCAATGATTGTGATGATATGGAAAATGATTGAATGAATATATTCACATTGATTAATATTTATAAATTATCAATGGCTTTGTTTCTAATTAATGTAATTATTATGTGAATTATTATTAGTGCCCTTTCTATTATTTGTGCAACTTGTTAATTACTAATATTTGAGATATTTATTTTTTAATTTAATTATCAAACAAAATTTAACTCAAAGTTTAATCTTTAACACAAAATACATGAAATTTTTTATAATCAATTATAAGGTTTTAATTTTGATCAAAATAGATATAATCAATTATATAAATTTAAGTTTGATCAAAGTAGACACGGTCCTATATAATTATATGAATTTAATTTTAATAAAATAGACACAACCTTAATGCAAAGGTGATGTTGGGATATGGTGTTATACACCATTGCATAAAATTATTTATTATAAAATTATTTAGTTGTGATGCATCTTGGTGGTGTGGATAATCACACTAGGTAATTATTTGGGGACCCACTTATGTTGTATTCTGACATTGTATTATTATTTAATGTTTGGGGACATGTGATAATAATTTAATAGTGGGGAAATATTAAATTAATTGAAGTCTTAGTACCCAATATTAACTAAGGGGTTAGTGGTTTTGTATTCACATGGTTTTGTGGTACATGGTTTTACCTGACCACTAGTTGTATTTTGTATGAGCTTATGCCTATAAAAGAAAACACATGTGTAGTGGTTTAGGTTGGCTGAGTGATTTGGCTGTCATTATTGAGTCTTTTTGAGGAGTACATATGTGAAGCATGGCATGGGATGTGTGGTTTCATGCTTGGAAACATGGAGATGCATTGGAGGGTTGATGCTTCAGAGGTGTTCATTATAATTCTTGTATTTGCTTTATGGCTGATTAATATGGTGGAGTTTGGATGCTTTTGGAGGGTAGGTTTTTTCCTCTTGAGGCTTTTCCCAGGGTATATCTTGTTTCAACTTTGATGGGTATGTTGTCTATTCTCTTGCATGTGGATTTTGAGTACTTATTTGCATAAATCGATCTATTTTGGGTTATGTGGAAATTGTCATTAGTTGGATGCAAGTTTCCTAATAGGTGACACAAAAAAATCTTGCTCATCCAAAAACTAAATTAAATTTTTAAATTTCCAATTGATTATATGAAAACTTGATGCAATCCTATTGCAACATAAAACAATAAGGTGGTGCAATTGTTTATGCTAAGGTGATGTAATCAATAGCATTCCACTAGCATAATTTTTAAGATTTTGTTCACATATAATTCTAATGCAAAATTTTATGGAGGTTTAACACTGCCTCTTTAGGGTTCCCTAATCCCATATGCACAAAAATAACATAGAAACTATAAAATTGTGACTTAGCAGAAAATAGGATTTTTTGTCCCAATTGTATTGTAAACATTACTATCATATGGGATTTTTAGTGGCAAGGAGCCAACCCTTTTATGGATTCATTTTAGGATATACATGGTGACCCCATATATGTTGGAAATTTTCCTTAAAACACACAGTCACCAACTTTGATCTAATGTGGCATAGCTCTTATTTGATTACTAGAGACTAAAGAGGACCATGAGTTTATGGAATGGATCCAAATCTTGGATTTGAAAGTTTTCATTGAAAAATGGTTTCTCAAAGTCATGATAACCTCTCATAATTTATTTTGATGTTTCATGTGTGCAATGATGTAGAATTAATGGTTGTCTATTATCCATTCAAAGGAAGGAATAATTTAAATAAATAGTCAATCTACCAATAAATTGATCACACAACTCCAAGAAGGTTTTCATTCAAAGGAGATTTCTCGACATCATTAGAAACTCTCTCATAATTTATTATATAATTTGTTTCATGAGTGTGCAATTATGAAAAACTAAGTATTGTCTATTTTAAATTTGAAGGAAGTCATGAAAGAAATATGAATAATCCCCCAATCAATCCATCATTTTTCCCCAACAAGCTATAGGACCCAATTCCACACCTACTTTATATGATCAATATTATACTCATATGAAGGTGAGTCATCTTTAAGTAACTTGGGTTTTTGGAACCTCAAAATCAAATCCTAACCCACTTAATACAAAATGGATGGACAACACCAAAATCACTTTTAAAACCACACTAAATAGGTGGTTATAGCAAGAAGAAAAAAATTAGGTTAAGGAGTTAAATCACTTTCCCCTTTTATCGTTGAATCATCCATACTCAAAATGTGTAATTTAGAATAGTGTATAGGGCCTCAAAATGACTAGGAGAATCTCAAAGACTCTAAAAGTTTAATATCAAAGTTGCCAAATAGTTTCCCAACAAGGCTAACAACTAGCAAGACATATAGGACTATGTTCCAACACCAAGAATAATGAACAAGAACTCCAAAAGCACAACAAACCTCTTGACTTTCAAGTTGAAAATGAACAGCTTGAAATAATGACTTTTATTAAGTTTAAGAGTCATATTCAAGGTTCTAAATTGCACAAAATTTGATATTTTGATTTAAGTGAATTTCCATAGTTCACATACACATAAACCATGACAACAATGAGATAAGGAAACATTCCACCAATCTTAACTACATTAACATAATAGTTGATTATAAAAATAAATCAATCATGAATTCAATTTGTTATAAGATCATAATAGATCATAAACAACCTTTGTAAATCCATTTCCAATATAAGTTCATATTAGGCCCATATGTTGCACAATCAAGACATGCAAATAATAACTCCATTACAACTCAATCTACAATTCCAAATTAAATGAAATTTATCACATAATTTAAGTGATTATCACATCCCAAACATGTATGGAACACACTAAAATATAATTATGAGATGAATATACCATTACAATATTCCCATGCCTTTACAAAAGATCTCCAAAAATATAGTACAACTTAACAAATTATGATAATAGAAAGCTAGAAAAGAGCTACAAGATATACAAACTCCATTATGTGTCACTATGATCTACTACACAATCCTAATGGGATCAACACCTCCCAAACATGTGGGACCCTAAGGCCCATTCCTCTATACTAAGAGACAGTTATCATGGTTATCAATCACAAACATGCCAAACACTCATGAGTCGATCACAAATAAGAACATATCATAAAAATATTTAGCATTCATTATTAGAATCTATGAGAAACAAGAATCTAAACCAAGATGTGTTGTTTTTCATAGATCGCATGCACTCATTAAAAAACTGATTGAATATTGTAATAATAGAGTGGAGAGAATATCTTGAAAAAAGAGAATTCATGAGACAAAAATGCAAGACAATTTAGGCAAAAATCACATCACTTAATTTGACTAGCAAATATGAGAGGTGAGTGTTATATATATATATATATATATATATATATATATATATATATATAACACTCACCTAAAATAGATGCATATACTTCAAAGAGTAAAAATAACTCTAACTCTAGGAATAGGCTTGAGTTCCACCAACTTAATAAAGTCAAAAGTGCATGGTTGCACTTACTCAAATAAAGACAACCAAATGGTTATGAGAGGTGGCTAATAAGTCCAAATGAGGGTGTGAGACACTACCCAAAGTAGGTGAGAATGACGCATGTAACTAATGGATTATGCAATGTGCTCTCACAATAGTCATGTTTAATTAAATTTAGCAAGCTTAATAATGTGTAGAAAAAATAAATATATATGCACATAAGAAAAATGAAAAACCTCCACTAACATTCATAATTTGAACTACATGAGTCTGAACAAATGAGGAAGATGGGGTTATTTTAGGACAAGAAGTTGTGTCCCCTTGATTCTCCATAACCACACTAGAACTAGTTAGACCATTGGCCTCAATAGTAAGTGTTCCTTTTGCTAACGCTTGTAAAAGAAATACACCTTTTCCAACATCCTTTTGACCCATTGCATAATTTCCAAATACACCATGTCTTTTCAAACATCCTTTTCAAATTTCCAATTCATTATTATCATGCAACACATCTTTTCAAATATAGCACTCAATTAGTTTTATTTTCATTATCATTATATAATATACACCCATTTTAGGTATTATGTATTACATAATTAACTCTTGTGTTCATTATAATGATGCTAAATATATTTCTAGATGTTGCATCCCACAATTAAATCCATCCACTCAAAGCCCTAACTTCCTATTCTTTCCTGCCATACACTCCAAGGCAACTAACTTATACAATTAGCCCTTAGAAAGTAAAAAGTGTATTTTTACACAATACACATCCTAAGGAAAATAAACTTTATTTCAATATGAATCCCTAATAAAAAAATATGTTTCTCCAAAATAATATCTCAAAATTTTTAAATTTCAAGAAGAAATAATCTAAGATTTTATAAATATCCTTCAATGTTTTACTCTATCAATGAGCCTCCAAATTTTCTTCAAAATTAAAACACACAAACTTAAAACTATAAAAATACTCTCTTACTCTAAATCTATCCAACTTCATTAAAATGCATTTATTTAATTTCTACAATAATTTTGTAAGGGTTTGGGTACTAAATTGTGTTTTCCCAAATTTTCTTAAAATCTAAAATTTAAGATTAATCCATTGCAATGAAAATTAATTCTATTTCATCTTTAAACAAGAGCTTAGACTCTTGTACAAACAAAGCAAACACTAATTCTTGCATCAAGATTTTTATCCTTTTTATTTAAATCCTTTACCATTTTATAACTAATTCACAAGAAAAGTGCCTTCAAGAAGTGGTGGAAATCAAACAAATTATAATACTTCAATCTATCTAGTAAGCCAAGCAAATCTCCACACAAGCCAAGTCCTTTGAATTTAATTATTTTCAATCTTCCAAGCAAGCGAGGGTTTCAAGCAAGCATTTTATTTTTCGCTTTTCTCTCTCTCCTTCAATCCTCACCCAAAACTATGTTGCATGATGAAAAGATAAAAAATAAATGAAATTCACTTTTTTCTTCCAAAGAGATATTTTTCAATTTTAAAATGTAGTAATTCCCAAAATTACCTTTAACATATCTTATACAATTATTGTCTTTTTAAATAATACACAAGTATAACATCATTTAGCGAAATTCATTTAATCATTTGTACACATCACACAAAATGCATAAACTGAGCTAATTAAAATCACCCAAATGAACACATTTACAAGTCTTAACACAAGCGATCCAAAATCATGGTCAATTCAAATATTGGTGTCACAAGTTTCACATGACACATGTCACTTCCTCTAAATGAGTATGATGGCTTACAAAATCAAATGGACCATATAACCGCCTCTAATTAACCAATATTGGGATTTTATCTATACCTACATGATCATCAAATATTACATGCATACACTCAATATGTAAAAGTAGTTGAAACATGGTAAAATCAACCAAAATTATATAATCTATATTTTAATAATATCATTTCAATTACAACATATCATAATAATACAAACAATATTAATTAATATAATTTAATCATTCAATAAAGTAATAAGCAAAACCAAAAAATTAACTCAACTAACATATCATTTATCATATGAAAATTTATCTATAAAACAATAACATATATGTATACATATCCAAATATACAACATGAGTATCTAAGTAGCAATATAAAGCATCATGTTATCTTATATAAATGTTTGATTCAAAAGTTGCACCAACGTAGAAGGCACAAACACATGTGCCCCTTACATCACACACGTTCAATGAAAGGGTGATGCAATTCATTGACAAGAAAGCATAAAGAGTTCAATGTCCATGGTTAGTGTTAGTAGGAGTTGGAAAGAGAAACAAGTTGACCATCTTTTGAGGTTTCAAGTATTGGAGGAGGTGAATGAGAGCAATAACAAGGGGAGGGAATTGGAAAGAAGAGGTAAGGGGGAGAGGTTTAAAAAGGGAACATGTGGGTTTGGGAACACCACTATGAGAGGAAGAGATGTCACATCTCGTGTTCTTGTCTAAACTTAATTGATAAGTAGATTGAACTAGTTGTGAATGTTGGATGAATGAATTAAACAACCAATGTGAACATAATTGTAAGGAAAATTTGAACAATAACTAGCATGCTTAGAGGAATCATAGGTTTGAATCAACTTAATTATTGTTGCAATAAGAATTAGTTCTTCTAGTTGCATAAGTCTCCAGGAAGCATTTAACAAAAATCATTTCCCATGATTTCCTACAATTGTGATTGTTAAAGGTCCCTATTTGTGCTCATTACCTTATATACAATTCACGCATATTCTTTCAACCTTCCTTGGTATTGAATGAAAATTGTTCTCTTTCAATTCTATGTTATGTTTAATTAGCATGAATTTTCTTGAGTGCTTATAACATTTGTATTGATTTTATAAAGTTTATTTAAATTGTTTTTCCTTATTGAATGAACTAAGATAGAGCAAGCTCTGGATGTCTATTTTTTTTACTGTGATGCTTGTCTTGGCTTTAGTGAAGTTGCTTCTGATATTTTGGATATTTTATCAAAAAAGGATAGGTTCATACTTTGGATTTTTTTTTTTTTATTGCTTCAGATGATTTCTTTCTAGTTAGTAAGAATTTAGTAAACAAATTTATGACAAATATTCTTGGTTTGATATTCAAAATAAAGGAACATGACCTCAAGTTGTTGATTAAAATAGGATATAAAATTCTTGACTTACTGTTTGGTCCTTAGTTTTATCTTGAGACATATGATTAGACAACCATAACTAATAGGATTAATTGCAGATGTTCTGATACCATGGATAATTGGTATAATCTGTATATATATACACATTTAACCATATAAATATGATGGTACTAAAAATGTGTCAAATGATTATAAACTAATAATATAATCGACAAGACATTTAAATTAGTTTTATTGCATACAAATGAAAATAGTATTACACTTACATTAAATATTGCATCGACATGAAAATTAGTAAATGTATGTATTTTATTTTTTGCATTTAAAATCAGTTGCATGTCTATGAATAGCTGTTTATAAAAAGTGAATTTCATGTCATCATGTATTTTATCGACCTTATGCATGAAAGATAGAATTAATGAAAGATGTCCATATAATCATTGCATGAAAGGAAAAGAGTAATTATTTTTGTGATCATTCTACACGTTATTGTCTTCTCTATGTGTTTCGGGTTTACCTTCTAGGATAGGGTGCTAAATATGGGCTAACATAGAATTCAATTCTCTTTTCAAGATCTACATGATACTTTTAGTGCTTTGGCCAAAGCCAAATGTTCATTGAAATAGATGGAATTTACCTATAAATTTATTTATATATTTCTCTGTCATATCCTGTTTGTGGTACATTGCATGTTCATGTTAGAAATGCATGTATATACATCAGACTTGCACTAGGATTCCCTCCTACTTTTTATTTCCAAGTTTCTAGGTACTCCATGCAAAGTTGAGTATTCTTCATGTTAGGAAGAATTTTGGGGAAGCGTAAGCTTCATGGTTATGCAGAAAATCCCCTAAGCCATGTTCTCATCTCTTGACTTGCAGATGATTGTTAGAGTTGGCAGCGGTTGGAGACTGTATTGTATATTCTTCACATTATTCTTATATGATTGATTAAAATCAGCAAGAGAAACACATTTACAAATCTTAACACAGGGGATCCAAAATCATGGTCAATTCAGATATTGGTGTCACAAGTTTCACATGACACATGTCACTTCCTCTAAATGAGTATGATAGCTTACAAAATCAAATGGACCATATGCCTCTAGTTAACCAACATTGGGATTTTATTTATACCTACACGATCATCAAATATTACATGCATACACTCAATATGTAAAAACCAGTTGAAGCATGGTAAAATCAACCAAAATTATAAATCTATATTTTAATAATATCATTTCAATTGCAACATATCATAATAATGCAAACAATACAATTATATATAATTTAATCATTCAATAAAGTAATAAGAAAAACCACATAATTAACTCAACTAACATATCATTTATCATATGAAAATTTATCCATAAAATAATAACATATATGTATACATATCCAAATATACAACATGAGTATCTAAGTAGCAATATAAAGCATCGTGTTATCTTATAAAAATGCTTGATACAAAAATTGCAACAACGTAGAAGGCACAAACACATGTGCCACTTACATCACACACATTCAATGAAAGCTTGATACAATTCATTGAGAAGAAAGCATAAAGAGTTCAATGTCCATGGTTAGAGCTAGTAGGAGTTGGAAAGAGAAACAAGTTGACCATCTTTTGAGGTTTCAAGCCTTGGAGGAGGTGAATGAGAGCAATAACAAGGGGAGAGAAGTGGCAAGCAGAGGTAAGGGGGAAAGGTTTAAAAAGGGGACAATTGAGTTTGGGAACACCACTATGAGAGGAAGAGGTATCACATCTCATGTTCTTGCCTAAACTTAATTGATAAGTAGTATGAACTAGTTGTGAATGTTGCATGAACATCTTATGAATATGTATAAAATGTTTTAAATTAGATGTTATTTTGAAATGCTTGAAATTGAATTTGGAATTGAAGTGAATGGAAATAACTATCACGTTGAGATTATGAGTTTAATTCTAGTATATGATTGAAATTTGTTTTTTAAGGGCTAACATACTAATGTGCAACTGAGTGCGACTACATACAGGAACATGAATAGGAAATTGTTGAAGGTGAGAACATGGTTGAGGTAGGAGTATCCTAGCTACTTGATAAATGAATGGTAGAATGGAAACCCGAGGCATTCACACACTCAAGTAGTCTCATCCTTATGCATTAAATAATTGCATTGTGTTAAATAATTACGTTATTGTTTTGTGCGTAATTATGTTTGATGGCTATTGTGTTTGGGAAAATAATTTTATGTTATATGGTATTTTTCTTTTGAAAAATAAAATAATTGATAGGAGAAATAAAAGATTTTATATATATTTAAATAGCTATTTAGCAAAAAGAAAACAAAAATATAATAAAATAAGTTTTAGATTACTTGCATGATTATTATTGTTAATAAAAATCAATTTTAGCTTGTTATCAAAAATATATAAATAATCTAATTATTATGTAATTATATAGATAGTTTGTTATTAAAGAAATTGCATAATTTATATATATATATATATAATTATAATTATAAATATAAAAAATAAATTAGTGAGAAAAATTATAATTAAAGTTGCATGATTATTTTAATATTAAATAAATCAGTGTATAAAAAAAACTTATTAATAAAATATAAAAATAGTTTTTTAAATTTGATGACAAATTTTATTATTAATAAATTTTAAATAAAACTTTAAAAACTATATTAAATACATTTAGAGACTAAATCTAATAGTTTTGAATATCATGAGCATGCAATTGGCCTCAGAACTGATCTCTAATATTTTTGAATTGCATAAGCATGCAATTGGGATCAAAACAATCAGTTCTAAAATTAAAATACAAATCAGTGTAAAAATTTAAAGGTTATGCATGATTTATTTTCAGGCATGAAATCAAATATTGAAAGGGATGTTAAGAGGGGACACAAGAGCAGAGGGACAAGGAAGGATCTCTTGGGGAATCCGACTCTGAAGATGAGTCGGAGTTGCCTACAAATTACTACAATGACTCCTCAATCAAAAAATGAACATGCTGGCAGTGAATGAAATAGCCAGAAAAAGTGTTCAAATGATCTCTAATCCATTAGAAAGCTCTGAAGATGAAGCAGAGTTTTTTAATTGATGACTACGAGAGTGATGAAGATGTTGGTCATGGCAATAATATAAAACATCATGCCTTAATTCAGAAATATGGGCTTCAACTCTTTTAGTTTGATATCGATGGACACTAGATAAGTTGAATTACATATAACTTATGCTAATCAAGTGCATCTTGATGATTTAAGGAATTATTACTATTACTATGAAAGCATTTTGAACCTGTGTAGCTCGGCTGTGAGATAAATTGATCTGATCTGTTGTGTTAGAAAGCATAAACAAACTAATAAATTAAACACCAAGGTGCACATACTTGTAAGGAAAAGTTGAACAATAACTAGCATGCTTAGAGGAATCATAGGTCTAAATCAACTTATTTATTGCTGTAATAAGAGTTAGTTCTTCTAGTTGCATAAGTCTCCAAAGAGCATTTAACAAAAATCATTGCTCATGATTTCCTACAATTGTGACTGTTAAAGGTCCATTTTTTTGCTCATTACCTTATATAATTTTGTCATGTCCCCGAATTGAAGGTATTATGATTCAATTAAATTAATTGATTAAGTTGTCCAAAATTAATGATATTTCGAAAGGATAGCTTAATTGATTATTTTAATTATATTAGATTAATTATTTATAAAGTTATTCCTATAAATTAATATATGAAGGATGACTTTATATTTAATTAATTTAATAAAGTGACTAAATAAAATAATAAATCATAAAGTCACTTAAGTGAATAAAATAATATTTTATTCTAGAAGCTTTTTGGAGGTGAATGAGAATTCTTTATAAGGAGCTGAGTGCAAGCTATTTTGATCATGTCTTGAATTATTTCTATTTCTCGTACCTATGTGGTACAAGTTGAGACTTGCATTGCTCAAGGGTTTGAAGACTCTAGAGTACCAGGTTCAATTGTGAAAGATAAACCCTAGCTAGAGTTGTTGAGGAATCCATTCAGGGTTTCTACAAATGCTTCATTGGAAAGATTTGATAGGTGCAATAGTTGTATTATTGCACTTTTAGAATATTGAGTTGATGCAATTGTTGGTTTATAATTGCATTTTCTGAGGTTTACTAATTATGCAATAGTTGAGGTATTATTGCATACTACTGGTTGAGAGTTTGGAACTTGCAGCAGCTGATGTAATGATGTGATTCATTTGGAGTAATTATTGAAGACATTTTCATTTTTCCAAATTTAATGGCCTTTGGCCAAATTTGGAAAGTATAGAGATTCAATTTTTGCAGATTCTAAAAGTCATTTTCAATTTGAGAATAAGGTTTTGTTTATTGTTTTGAATAAAAATATTTTATTGGTTGCATCAATTTTCTATTCTTGGGCCTATTGATTCTTATATAAGAAAATTGTATCACATTTAAAGGGAGTTGTGGGCATAGCACAAGGAAGAGAATAAGCTTGCCTCAACCACTTAGAGCACATCACATCAAGTATATCATTTGTACGAATTAAGAATTGAATTTATTTAGAGCTTAAAGGCGTCACTTTCAGATAAAAACAAGAATCACTTTTTGAGGTGCTTGGATCAGGACAAAACAAGTATTAAAGAGGACGATTATGCAAGAAAAGTGATGCTTGATAAGAAAATTGGGACCTACCTGGGCACTAGCTTGAAATCATAAATCAAAGGTTAGAAAATCTGGCACATAAGACAAGTTCAAATAAAGATAAGTTGGTTTGTTGAGTTAAGGAAATCGATTCTATTTTTCATTGAGGCGTCTGGAATACAAAAACGGACAAAATCTTCCAAGGCTGTCATTGGAAAGTCAAAAGGACGTGTGATTTTGTCAAATAGAGAATATATCTGTAAGGAAGCTGATATTATATCTATAGAGAAGCTGACATCACCAACAGGAAATCAAATTTATTTAAGTTTGACTTTACGTGAAGCTTCAGTCGCTGCAAATTAAAGATAAATTTTGGAGTTGTTAAGGAGTTGCACTTCACTAATCATCATAGTCGTTGCCAATTGGGTGCAAGCAGTTCGATGCTGAAAGAAGTTGGATGAATATTTATTTACTGTTACTTCTTCATCACTGCGTCCAACTAGGTTTTATTTACCTGCACTAAAATTGTAATTTACAACTCATTATTAGCATACTATTGTCTTGAACAGAATTATGTGATTGCATAGTTTCATGTAATGCTGGCTAGAAGGCTGAACAGAGCTGAGGCATTGTGGTCTTTGCTTGTCTTGTACAATTGAAGTTGGATTACAAGCTAAATGTTTGTAAAAAGGTCCCTTGATTGTCACTGCTTATTTGAGTGAATGCATTTACACTTTCAGTTATAATAAGAGTTGGAGTAGGTATGACAATTGTTTGTCAAAATGACTATGTTGTAGCTACTTATGTTATACATTTTCAGACATCTATATGCACTAGAATATCATAAACATACTTGCATTCCTCTCTAGTTGTATTAGGAGTCAACTAGCATTGTTTAGTTGAATGATTTTATGCACTCCATCATCATATCAAAGAGAGAAGCAAAACTGAAAGCACTTACCAGCCAAGAACAAGTTTGCAATAAAAGTGTTTGAAGAAATGTCCAAGTGCTAAAAACAAAAAAATTACATTTGAATTTGCTAAGGACATTACAATGATATTAGAGCTTAGATTCTGCCAACCTGTCTGGTAGATTGGTCAGTGTTTCAGCTAATCAATTGCAGACCAAAATTTCAGATGGCTACTTCTAGCAATTTAGAGGAAGTAGTGTTGGTAGCATTGCCTCAACATTAGGATAAAATGATGAAAATAATGGAATTATGGAATAAAGAATCGGAATAAGGATTGGGGAAGTTGAACAAAGAACAAGAGGCCATCAAGTTCATGGGTGAAAAGCTAAAAATCATACCACAATTTAAAGCAACTCTTCTTAACCTTTTGGAAGAGGTTGAAAGTTGTTTGTGTAAGGTTGGACAGGCACCTTCTCAAACAATATGTGAAGATGTGGTCCCTTTGGTACACTCTTTGGGTAAACCAAAAGTTTTGCAACATTAGTATGAGGAGGTTAGACTTGCAATTATCACCTATATCAATGAAATCATGAGGATTATAGCTCCACAAGAACCTTATGAAAGTGGCAAGATGAGACAGGTTATGCGGTTGATGGTTGATAAATTTTAGGGGATATGTGACATCAAAATCCCTACTTTCAATAAGAGGGTTAAGGTTCTACCAACAATGGAAAAGGTACGGCCATGTGTTGTCATATGTGATCATGATGGTCTTATACTCTAGTTATTTGATCACTTCGTGAAGAAAAGTATGTTCACTATCTTGTCCCTACTCCTTGATAAATATGATGAGGTTTTCACATAGCTACAATCATATTTGTTAGCCAACTGGAGAAGAGAATGACATGTTTCAATTGCAGCATATGATCTCACTAGAAGTTTATTTGAGCAAAAAATTGAGAGGTTCAAAGAGCAGTTGACTACTGAGGAGTTGATATCATTTAGGTTGCAGGTTTCATCATCTCTTCAGGGGGATAGCATGCCATCATGCAATGGATCAGCTGAGTTGGCCAATGAAGTACAAATGGATCCCTCTTGTGTTTTGACACCTAATCAGGGCATGGATGATATTTCTATGGGTGGAATTAGTCCTGACCTAATTCCAGACTAGGATATGTGCATATAAGACTTTGTGGAAAGGAAATTTTAAGCACAATTAGAAGCTTCAAAATGTGAAGTGGAAGTTAGACATACACCCCATAGTCCGCACAGTTTGATGAGCCAATTGAAGGTAAATGAGGATGGGATTCTGGAAGCATTGTGTCATCATCATAGAATACATAAGTTGATTGAAAATCAACTTTGGATGGTTCAGTTGTAGAGAAGACAAAAGGGAGTAAAAGCAAAGTCTTCTCATGACAGCTTGGAGGAGATCAAAGAAGGTATGGGAACAATTAAGATAAACTATTTGCACCTTCTTTCATACTGTGACCACCTTCTCAACCTAGTTGAGGTCTATTTAGATGCCTTGAGAAGGAAATAAGATGAAGTAGATAAGCTTACTCACGAGCTTATGGTTACCAGTGATTCCTTGAGGAGTACTCGGTTGGCTCTTCAGGATTCTAAGATTCATGTTGATGAGCTATGCCTAGAGTTGAGTTTGGCTCAAGATTCATTATGTATAGTAGAGACTCGGTCAACTAGGACATATGTTGAGTATAGTAGCATGAGTTCTCCTAGTATTCACATTCAGGATACAGATGCAGTTCCTTGTGTGTTGAATAGGCAAGAAGTATCAGCAGGTGATAGATGCATGCTTGAGTTTCCAATGGATTTCAGTCTATGGTTGGGAGTTAGGCATTGGGATAGATGTTTTCCAGCTCTACCTTGGGTTCTATCTCATACTTAATTGGTTGATGACAGTATTACTTTGAGGATAGTGGCAATTGAGATGGATTGCAGGAGTTTGGATTGTCACCATGGAGTTAGAGGTTGGAGAGATGATGATTTTTTCTCATCTTTGGGAAACATACATACTTTTTTCTCCATCATAGATATGATACACAGGTTGCGTGGTGTTGTTCTAATTTATACTAGCAACTTGACAGAGTTTGGCATGTGTTTTTATGCACCTTCATTAGGAATTTTTCACATCTATAGGAGACCATTCAGTTTAGATTGGATTGTTGATGATATAGGTACTCCAATCTTGGCTGCAGGTTCAAGCTTCATGGAAAATTTGAGCACTAGGCTCTGCATTAGTAGTTTTGAGATTGACATTGGTCAATCTTATCAGAAGAAGATTCCTTCTGAGAATTGTTCGCAGGTCCTTGATTTGGTTCCAGTTTCTTTTCAAAAGATCAATCGCATTCATGGTGATACCCTTCTTGCTCCTGAGAGCATCTTTGTACACTTGTAGTTGCTTGCTAGTGGAGGTTTTGTTGGTAAGACTACAGAGGGTAATAATGAGGTTGTGGTTAGCTCAACTCATCCTAACATGAGTTGTGAGACTTCTTATGAGAATGGCAGAATAGGATGGAGTACACATTACTACTATGGTTGTCCATTGGCATAGTCAAGGGAGTTTCATCTCAATTGCATCTTGAGGTGTGCTCATCAGTTCTCTTTCAACCCACGTGTACAGGATTTGATGTTGACATTGATGAGATAGAGAGATGGGTTGAATAAGGGATGTTTAGATTCACTCTGGTATGATATGCTTCAAATTTTAGATGATGAGTCCAAGTTTGACAGGTCCCTCATTTTAATTTCTCCAGTTGGATGTTTCCAACAACAGGTGTTTGAGATTTGGTTCGACTGGACTCTACGGGGTATCAAAGTGGCACAGTGGAAGTCAGTCAATGTTGAGGAGGATG
The DNA here is from genome assembly GCA_007258455.2 of Sequoia sempervirens. Classification (NCBI taxonomy): domain Eukaryota; kingdom Viridiplantae; phylum Streptophyta; class Pinopsida; order Cupressales; family Cupressaceae; genus Sequoia; species Sequoia sempervirens. The sequence goes on along the minus strand of VDFB02026320.1, from coordinate 114,690,424 downwards.
GACTTCCAATTTATCCATGGGATCCAGGTATGATATTTGAGGTGTACCAGCACAGTACTTGGAGTTGATGTGATGGATTTTATTTACAAAGTTGGGATCCAAGCATTCCATTGCTGGTTGGTTGGTTGGTGCAGGAGCACCTTGCTCACTAGATGCCTTTAATTGGAAAACTTGTAAAAATTGAACTTTCAAATGTAAAAACATTGTAAAGGTCATGAAGTGATCATACTGAATGTATTTAAGTTCTTAAAGAGGTCTTTAGGAGGTCTATTAAGCAAATTGGCAAAAACATTGCTAAAAGTGTAAAACTTGTAAAACTTGTAAAAGATGTAAAAAGCAAAAATTAGAAGATGAAGGGTCTTTGTGGGAAAATTGAAGGGATAGGTCAATGAAATAAGTTGAAAAGGAAAACATCTATAAAATCATGTAAAGGGAAAGGAAAAAGTAGAACTTGTATTCTTGAAATAATTAGTGAATAAAACTCCCTTGTTTCTGTATTTTTGCAGCACTTTTCACTCTTGTTTTAGATTTGTACGGATAGTTTATAGGATAAATTCTTGTTTTACCATATAGAGGAAGGATTTGTATCTCTTTTAAAAGAGTTTTGAATTCATTTCATTAAGTATAAAAGGATTGAGGGAAAATTTATAGTAACTCGGTCTGTAACCCTTAAATAAGGGTTTTGAGAGTCCTTTAAGGGAAAATTTTCCATTCCAACGATGTAGGATTAGATAGATCGGTGGAATGGATTGATTTAGATTGAATTTCAATTTTTATGTGTGTTTGAGTGTAGGGGAGGCGAGAATATGAAGTATTGTTGCTGCTCCAAGCAAATTTCTAAGTTTTCCTTACAAGAAATGGTGCCTACATGATTGGAAAGGGTGAAATAATGTTTGAAATGGAATGGAGATGGATTAATATGTTTGTGCAAACTTATTTGAATGTGTTTTCAATAGTGGTAGGTGTATTTAAGGTTTGCAATAGTCTTTTACAATTAACCCTCATCCTATTAGCCATGGTGAACCTAAAAACAAGGGTTTTAATGTTTAGTGCAATATAGGGCCTATCTATTTCTAAAAATGGGTGATTTGTAAGTTTTGTGACCTGGTTTAATGCTTCCCATGGTTATTTGGTTGTTTTGAAAGTTGATATAAGGGTGGTTGCTTTGGAATTTTGACCTAATTGATGTGTTTTACCAGCGGATAGTGTATTGATTATCCTATGTTTTCCAAAACAAGTATATTTTCTTTTGTGATATGTTACTGTTGGCATAAATGGGTCCCCGGAACAATAAATGTTTTGTGGAGATGCACTGTAGATTGTGAAGTATACCCAATTTGGGCATGTTGCTATGTTATAAGCAATTTTGTGGTTGAATGCTAAGAGTATGGAAAATCTGCTAAATTAGTGAAATGAGTGGATTTTTATATTTGTTTCTGTTTAGGTGATGTTGATAAATTTTTCTAAATGCTTTGGTAAAGGTTAGAAGGCTGACTTATTGATTTTGGTGATATGAGCAAGATGAACCCTATGTGGAAAAAAAGGTGTTTTGACTGCAAATTAATGGTAAGTCTAATGGACCAGTGGTTTGTGAATATGTTAGTGGTTTATCTCAATCAGAAACATGATGTTTAGGATGTCTTGGATGTCTGGTGATGTGGATACATGGTTTGTTGATGTTTTGCACGGTGAACTTGTATTGAAGGTTGATTTGATGAATCGGGAAAAAGATGAATGGATCAGTTTCTCTAATCAAGTTTTGGTGTTAGAACGGTCATTTTGATGTTGGTTAGGATGTTTTTGAATCTGATTAAGGTGTGTAATACTGTTTTGGTGAGTTGGCTTGTTGGTAGCCTTGAAGTTTCAAGTAAAATTGACAGATTTTGTTAAATGAATAGTGAATATTGATGGATTTGATTAAGTGATCTCACATTGAATTTGGGTCTTGAGTAGCCTTGATGGTTGATAGTTTTTGGTAGATGTTTTTGCATAATTGGTTTTATTGGTTGACAAAGTTTGACAGACTCTTGGGTTCCAGTTGCATATAGAGGTTATGGGATTGCACATGTTGCAAAATCATTTGGGATATGGGTGGTTGGTGAACAAGTGCAGTTGATTCTCCATTTAGGCTTCAGGTGTTGTGGCAGTTGAGATGGTTTGGTAGTTGCGGATTGCTTGAGGGCAAGCAATCTATGGGAAGGGAGGACTGTCATGTCCCCAAATTGGAGGTATCATGATTTAATTAAATTAATTGATTAAGTTGTCCAAAATTAATGATATTTCAAAAGGATAGCTTAATTGATTATTTCAATTAAATATTAGAATAATTATTTAGAAATTTATTCCAATAAATTAATATCTTAAGGATGACTTTATATTTAATTGATTTAATAAAGTGCCTAAATAAAATAATAAATCATAAAGTCACTTAAGTGAATAAAATGATATTTTATTCTAGAAGCTTCTTGGAGGTGAATGAGAATTCTTTATAAGGAGTTGATTGCAAGCTATTTTGATCATGTCTTGGATTATTTCTATTTCTCATACATGTGTGGTATAAGTTGAGGCTTGCATTGCTCGAGGGTTTGAAGACTCTAGAGTACCAGGCTCAGTTGTGAAAGATCAACCCTAGCTGGAGTTGTTGAGGAATCCATCCAGGGTTTCTACAGGTGCTTCACTGAAAATATTTGACAAGTGCAATAGTTGTTATATTATTGTCCTAGTTGAATGAGTGTAGTAGTTGTATTATTGCACTTTTGCAATATTGAGTTGATGCAATTCTTGGTTTATAATTGCATTTTTTTAGGTTTACTAATTATGCAATAACTGAGGTATTATTGCATACTACTGGTTGAGAGTTTGAAACTTACAGTAGTTGATGTATTGTTGTGATTCGATTGGAGTAATTATTGAATACATTTTTAGTTTGCCAAATTTAATGGCCTTTGGCCAAATTTGGAAAGTATAGAGATTTGATTTTTGCAGATTCTGCAAGTCATTTTCAGTTTGAGAATAAGGTTTTGTTTGTTGTTTTGAATAAATAATATTTTATTGGTTGCATCGATTTTTTGTTATTAGGCCTATCGATTCTCATCTAAGAAAATTGTATTACATTTAAAGGGAGTTTTGGTCGTAGCACAAGGAAGAGAATAAGCTTTCCTCAAGCGCTTAGAGTACATCACATCGAGTATATCATTTGGAGGAATTAAGAATGAAATTTATTCAGAGCTTAAAGGTGTCACTTCCAGATAAAGACAAGAATCATTTTTTGAGGTGCTTGGATTAGGACAAAACAAGTATTAAAAAGGATGATTATGCAAGAAAAGTGATGCTTGATAAGAAAATTGGGACCTACCTAGGCAATAGCTTGAAATCGTAAATCAAAGGTTAGCAAATCTTGCAGATAAGACAAGTTCGAATAAAGACAAATCGGTTTGCTGAGTTGAGGAAATTGATTCTATTTTTCATTGAGGCGTCTGGAATACAGAAACGAACAAAATCGTCTAAGGCTATCGTTGGAAAGTCAAAAGGACGTGCAATTTTGTCAAATAGCGAATATATCTGTAAGGGAGGCGATATTATATCTATAGAGAAGCTGACATCACCAATTGGAAATCGAATTTATTTAAGTTCAAATTTATGTGAAGCTTTAGTCGCTACAAATTAAAGACAAATTTTGGATTTGTCAAGGAGTCGCACTTCACTAATCATCATAGCCGCTGCCAGCAAGGTGCAAGGAGTTCGATGCTAAAAGAAGTTGGATGAATACTGATTTACTGTCACTTCTTCATCACTGCGTCCAACTAGGTTCTATTTACACTAAAATTGTAATTTGCAACTCATTATTGGCATACTACTATCTTGAACAGAATTATGTGATTGCATAGTTTCATGTAATCTTGGCTAAAAGGCTTAATAGAGCTGAGGCATTATGGTCTTTGCTTGTCTTGTACAATCGAATTTGGATTGCAAGCTAAATGTTTGTAAAAAGGTCCCTTGAATATCACTACTTATTTGAGTGAATGCATTTACACTCTCAATTATAATAAGAGTTGGAGTTGATATGACAATTGTTTGTCAAAATACCTTTATCTTGTAGCTACTTATGCTATACATTTTCAGACATCTATATGCACTAGAGTATCATAAAAATACTTGCATTCCTCTCTAGTTGTATTAGGATTCAATAGGAAATTTTTAGTTGAATGATTTTATATGCACTCCATCATCATATCAAAGAGAAGCAAAACTGAAATCACTTACCAGCCAAGAACAAGTTTGCAATAAAAGTGTTTGATGAAATGTCCAAGCGCTAAAAACAGAAAATTTACATCCAAATTTGCTAAGGACATTACAAATTCATGCATAGTATTTCAATCTTCCTCGGTATTGAATGACAATTGTTCTCTTTCAATTTTATGTTGTGTTTAATTAGCATGAATTTTCTTCAATGCCTATAACATGTGTATTGATTTTAAAAAGAGTTTATTTAAATTGCTTTTCATTATTGAATGAACTAAGATAGAGCAAGCTCTGACTGTCTATTTTTTTACTATGATGCTTGCCTTGGCTTTAATGAAGTTGTTTATGATATTTTGGATATTACATCAGAAAAGGATAGGTTCATAATTTGGAATTTTATTTTGTTATTGCTTCAGATGATTTCTTTCTAGTTAGTAAGAATGTAGTAAACAATTTTATGACAGATATTGTTGGTTTGATATTCAAAATAAAGGAACATGACCTTGAGTTGTTGATTGAAATAGGATATAAAATTATTGACTTACTGTTTGGTCCTTAGTTCTATCTTGAGACATCTGATTAGACAACCATAACTAATAGGATTAATTGCATACATTCTAACACCACATGGATAATTGGTATAATCTGTATACACACACACACACACACACATTTAACCATATAAATATGATGGTACTAAAAATGTGTCATATGATTATAAACTAATGATATAATCGACAAGACATTTAAATTAGTTTTATTGCATACAAATGAAAATAGTATTACACTTACATTAAATATTGCATGGACATGAAAATTAGTAACATACATGTATTTTAATATTTGCATTTAAAACCAATTGCATGTCTATGACTAACTGCTTATAAAAAGTGAATTGCATGTCATCATGTATTTTACTAACCTTACGCATGAAAGATAGAATTAATGAAAGATGTTCATATAATCATTGTATGAAAGGAAAATAGTAATTATTATTTTTGTGATCATTCTGCATGTTATTGTCCTCTCTGTGTTTTGGGTTTACCTTCCAGGATAGGGTGTTAAATATGGGTTAAAAGAGTAGTCGATCCTCCTTTCAAGATCTACATGATACTTTTAGTGCTTTGGCCAAAGCAAAGTGTTCATTGGAATAGATGGAATTTACCTAGAAAAATTATTTATATATTTCTTTGACATATCTTGTTTGTGGGACATTGCATGTTCATGAACTAGAAATGCATGTATATACATCAAACTTGCACCAAGATTCCCTCCTACTTTTTATTTCCAAGTTGTTAGGTACTTCGTGCAGAGTCGAGTATTCTTCGTGTTAGGAAGAATTTTGGGGAAGCGTAAACTTCATGATTGGGCGGAAAAGACCTTGAGCTATGTTCTTGTCTCTTGACTTGCAGATGATTGTGACTGTCAATTGCGGTTGGAGACTGTATTGTATATTCTTCACATTATTCTTATATGATTGATTGTATTTGTACTTCCAGATTGTAGTAATTCCCAAAATTACCTTTAACATACCTAATAAAATTATCGTCTTTTTAAATAATACAAAAGTATAACACCATTTAACGAAATTCATTTAATCATTTGTACACCACACAAAATGCATAAACAAAGCTAATTAAAATCACCAAGAGAAACATATTTACAAATCTTAACACAAGGGATCCAAAATCATGGTCAATTCGGATATTGGTGTCACAAGTTTCACATGAGACATGTCACTTCGTCTAAATGAGAATGATGGCTTACAAAATCAAATGGACCATGTAATTGCTTCTGATAAACCAACATTGGGATTTTATCTATACATACAAGATCATCAAATATTACATGCTTGCACTCAATATGTAAAAGCAATTGAAACATGGTAAAATCAACCAAAATTATAAATCTATATTTTAATAATATCATTTCAATTACAACATATCATAATAATACAAACAATACAATTAAATATAATTTAATCATTCAATAAAGTAATAAACAAAACCACATAATTAACTCAAATAACATATCATTTATCATATGAAAATTTATCCATAAAATAATAACATACATGTATAAATATCCAAATATACAACATGAGTATCTAAGTAGCAATATAAAGCATCATGTTATCTTATATAAATGTTTGATACAAAAATTGCAACAATGTAGAAGGCACAAACACGTGCCCCTTACATCACACACATTCAATGAAAGGGTGATGCAATTCATTGAGAAGAAAGCATAAAGAGTTCAATGTCCATGGTTAGAGCTAGTAGGAGTTGGAAAGAGAAACAAGTTGACCATCTTTTGAAGTTTCAAGCCTTGGAGGAGGTGAATGAGAGAAATAACAAGGGGAGGGAAGTGGCAAGCAGAGGTAAGGGGGAGATGTTTAAAAAGGGGACATGTGAGTTTGGGAACACCACTGTGAGAGGAAGAGGTGTCACATCTTGTGTTCTTGCCTAAACTAAATTGATAAGTAGAGTGAACTAGTTGTGAATGTTGGATGAACATCTTATGAATATGGATAAACATGTTTTAAATTAGATGTTATTTTGAATGCTTGGAATTGAAATTAAAATTATATTTGGAATTGAAGTGAATGGTAATAATTATCATGTTGAAATTATGAGTTTAATTCTAGTATATGCTTTGAATTTGGTTTTTAAGGGCTAACATATTGATGTGCAACTGAGTGCGACTGCGTACAAGAATATAAATAGGAAATTGATGAAGGTGAGAACATGGTTGAGGTAGGAGTATCCTAGTCGCTTGATAAATGAATGGTAGAATGGAAACCCGAGGCATTCACACACTCATGTAGTCTCATCCTTATGCATTAAATATTTGCATTGTGTTAAATGATTAGTTATTGTTTTATGCGTAATAATTATGTTTTATGGTTATTATGTTTGGGAAAATAATTTTATGTTATATGGTATTTTTCTTTTGAAAATTAAAATGATTGATTGAAGAAATAAAAGACTTTATATATATTTAAACAACTATTTAGCAAAAAGAAAACAAAAATATAATAAAATAAGTTTTAGATTATTTGCATGATTATTATTGTTAATAAAAATCACTTTCAGCTTGTTATCAAAAATATATAAATAATCTAATTATTAGGTAATTATATAGATAGCTTGTTATTAAAGAAATTGATATATATATATATAAAAGTGAGAAAATTTATAATTAAAGTTGTATGATTATTTTAATATTAAATAAATAAGTGTATAAAAAAAATTATTAATAAAATATAAAATTAGTTTTTAAATTTGATCACACTTTTTTTTTTTTTTGGCAAACTGCTATGAGAGAGGATTGCACTCTTTCTATTACTTTGAAAAAAGATTACATTCCTCAAATACAATGCTTAATTTTTCACTCCGGATTTTGTTGATCTTAATGTCATCGGGTGTTTGGCCCTTGAGGGAGGAGATTTCTTCCTTTTTACTTCTGTCAATTCATGCTCTGGCATATAGGAGAAATTATGCTCAATGCATTTTTCTTGCTTTGCCACTTCTTCAGAGATCATGTTCGTTGAAATCATTGAAGGCTTAGGAGATTGTATATTGGAAGGAGAGCCCTGCATAGGAGACATTTTTTGTAAAGGTTTTGGAGAGGGCAAAGCATCCTTCGCCATGGGAGCAATTACATAGTGGCTAGATTCAGCCCCATTCCACCAAGAAGGTTGATAATTGATTTCACCCTGCCCATTAGCTTGCGTCTTGTTGCGTTGTGTGGTTCCATGTGCTGTTGAGAAGCACTTTTTGCATCTAAATGCAATCATTTCATAATCTATCGGTTGCCTCCAATGTCTATTTCTAACTTTCAATATGATTTCAGCCGGTAGGCCTTTAGATAAATTGAATTCAACAAATAAATAGGCGCATATAGAGTTTTCATAATTTATAGTTTCTTTTGAAATGTTGTGATATTTACCTAATCCATTTGCAATTGCAATCAAGCACTTAATTTCCCAAAATTGCAGAGGAAGATAGGGCAGTCCTACCCAAAGGAATGTTGAGGAAAATGTCTTAGTTCGAGGATCAAAAGAGGGAAGCCAAGGCTTAATGCATAAAAAATCTCCCTAGCAAAACCAAGGACTAGTGTTGAGGATTAATTTCTTATCTTCTAGAGATTCAAATTCCAAAATAAAGAAACCTTTTGCACAAGGATAAATGTTGATTTCATCCTCTGTGTACGCTTTCCAATTTCCTCTACTCCAGGCATGGAGGTCGCACAACTTCGGCCAAACTCTCATGAATCTGCATATCAAAGCATGCTCTTTTAGATACTCCTCCCTATCGTAAGCGGTACTGTCCAGACATATTTCGGGGGCCCTATCCAAATTGTTGATGAAGAATGGGGGTTTCAAAGATGTGCAAGGGCGGGAAGGATCAGGGTCTTGTGAAGAGGCCCTCAGCATTGCAGTACCAGGTTGCTTCCATCCTTGCCTCCCGTCCGGGGCATCCAAACTCAGAGCCGCTTTATAAGACTCAGATATGCGAGGAAAACAATCATCCCCACCCCGCGCAGAACCCCGTATAGATTGAGAAGCCCTCATCCCAAACCTGGTAGGGCACGAAAAGGGAGAACCTGTCGACACTACGCCAAAAAAGGCACTCTCATCATTAAATTTCGCTAAGGAGGATGCGGGGGAAGTAGGAACAGAGGGTGCAGAGAAGCCCTGAGCATAACGGGCGGAAGAAGTTGGAGGAGAGGGAGCCATCGCCGCATAGGTCCCTGCATAGAATTCTATCACAACTGAACAACTCACACTTTTACAAACATATACCACCTTGATCACACGAATTTTATTATTAAGAATAAAATAAATTTTATCTAATAAATTTTAAGTAAAACTTTATAAACTATATTAAATACATTTAGAGACTAAATCTAATATTTTTGAATAGCATGAGCACGCAATTGGTGTCATAACTGATCTCTAAGGTTATGCATGATTTATTTTCAGGCATGAAATCAAATATTGAAAGGGACGTTAAGAGGGGACACAAGGGCAGAGGGACAGGGAAGAATGTCTTGGGGAATCCGTCTCTGAAGATGAGTCGCAACTGCCTCCCATGCCTGCAATTTACTACAATGGCTCCTCAATCAAAAAACGAAGATGTTTGCAATGAATGAAATAGCTAGAAAAAGTGTTAAAATGGTCTCTGATCCATTGGAAAGCTCTGACTTGATGAAGCAGAGTTTTTTTATTGATGACTATGAGAGTGATGAAGATGTTGGCCGTTGCAATAATATAAAAAGGAAGCCTAGTTTTATGCCTTCAAAGCAGCAATGAAGAGTCAAGAGATGATGATGTAGAGGAGGAACATTTAAAAAAATTATTTTGTAGTCGGACTCATTTGCAGCTGTCACATTTTATCAATGAGCTTTAGCGCACAACTTTTAGTCTTCCTTAAAAGTTGCCCAAGGCATTTTGAACCTGTGTAGCTCAGCTGCGAGATAAATTGATCAGATCTGTTGTCTTAGAATGCATAAGCAAACTAATGAATTAAACATCCAAGGTGCACGTACTTGTAAGGAAAAGTTGAACAATAACTAGCATGCTTAGAGGAATCATAAGTCTAAATCAGCTTAATTATTGCTGCAATAAGAGTTAGAAGAGTTCTTCTAGTTGCATAAGTCTCCAGGAAGCATTTAACAAAAATCATTGCTCAGGATTTGTTGCAATTGTAATTGTTAAAGGTCCTTGTTTGTGCTCATTACCTTATATAATTCACGCACAGTCTTTCAACCTTCCCCAATATTGATTGAAAAATTTCTCTTTGAATTTTATGTTGTGTTTAATTAACATGAATTTTCTTGAGTGCTTATAAAATATGTATTGATTTTATAAAGAGTTTATTTAAATTGCTTTTCCTTATTGAATGAACTAAGATAGAGCAAGCTCTGGCTGTCTATTTTTTTACTGTGTTGCTTGCCTTGGCTTTAATGAAGTTGTTGGATATTCCATCAGAAAAGGATAGGTTCATACTTTGGATTTTTATTTTTTTATTGCTTAGATGATTTCTTTCTAGTTAGTAAGAATGTAGTAAACAAAATTTTGACAAATATTGTTGGTCTGATATTCAAAATAAGGAAACATGACCTTGAGTTGATTGAAATAGGATATAAAATTTTGACTTACTCTTTGGTCCTTAGTTCTATCTTGAGACATATGATTAGACAACCATAACTAATAGCATAACTAATAGGATTAATTGCAGACATTCTGACACCATGGATAATTAGTATAAGTTGTATATATATGCACATTTAACCATGTAAATATGATGGTACTAAAATGTTTCATATGATTATAAACTAATGATATAATCGCCAAGACAGTTAAATTAGTTTTATTGCATACAAATGAAAATAGTATTACACTTACATTAAATATTGCATGGACATGAAAATTAGTAACGCATGTATTTTAATTTTTGCATTTAAAATCAATTGCATGTCTATGACTAGTTGCTTATAAAAATTGAATTGCATGTCATTATGTATTTTATTGACCTTACACATGAAAGATAGAATTAATGAAAGATGTCCATATAATCATTTCATGAAAAGAAAATTAATTATTATTTTTGTGATCATTCTAGATGTTATTTTCTTCTCTATGTGTTTTGGGTTTACCTTCTGGGATAGGGTGCTTAATATGGGCTAATAGAGAAGTCGATCCTCTTTTCAATATCTACATGACACTTTTAGTGCTTTGGCCAAAGCAAAGTGTTCATTGAAATAGATGGAATTTACCTAGCAAAATTATTTATATATTTTCTCTGCCATATCTTGTTTGTGGGACATTGCATGTCTATATTTCTCTACCATATCTTGTTTGTGGGGCATTGCATGTTCATGTTAGAAATACATGTATATACATTAGACTTGCACCAGGATTCCCTCCTGCTTTTTATTTCCATGTTGCTAGGTACTCTATACAGGGTCAGGTATTCTTCATGTTAAGAAGAATTCCGGGGAAGCGGAAGCTTCTTGGTTGGGCGGAAAAGCCCTTGAGCCATGTTCTTGTCTCTTGACTTGCGGATGATTGTGAGAGTTGGTGGCAATTAGAGACTGTATTATATATTCCTCACATTATTCTTATATGATTGATTGTATTTGTACTTCCAAATTGTATATGTATTTGACTTCAAGGCATAAAAGCGAGAGTTGTATTTTTGTATATTATATATATTGTGGTTATACCTGGATCATGCACTACACATATGAGAATGTGTTACGACATTTATTAATCTAATGGAGTTGATCCGTTTTTGTTCCATGCTTATGAGATATTGAGTTATTGAGAGGGGTCTATGAACTAAGTGAAGTCAACATTGATCTATTTTCTTATCATTCTTCAATTAATATCGAGGACAAGTCACTAAAGGAGGGGCAAGGATGGAATAATCAAAGTGAGGAGAAGAAAGAAAGGTGAAGATGAAAGAAAATGAGGAGAAAGTTGCTACCTACACAAACAACAATTAGAAAGAGGGTAAGGGGATCGAAGGAGGGGGTTTGGGTGGCATAAATTGAAGGTTGGGGAGAGGATTTTGGTTTTTGAACCAAACAATCTTTGATGAGATGTCCTTCCTTGAAATAGTGAAAGAGTGTTAGGTATGTTAAGATACACCAAGGGTTGATGAATTTCATAACCAAGGCCATTAGTTTGATAGTATTTGGCAAGGGATGGATCTAATCAAGCTCAATGCATGCCCTTTGTTGCACCTTCAAAATTGAGAGCTTGTCAAAATTACATTTACACAAATATCACATGACCCAACTAGGCAGCATTTTTATTAGGAGTTTAAAATCCATATTCATGAGCATGTCTTCAATTTACATCAAGCAACAAGACTAGGAAGCTCCCTTAATGTGGACCTTGAAGCTTCACACTTAAAGGGAGTGAATTGTGTACATATAATCTATGTTGCATATTGGAGAGAAGCTTGAGCATGCTTTGAGAGAGTTTAACATGCAAGAGATATGGCATTTCCATACTCCCCTCATAGACTATAAAACCCAGCCCCAATTTTCCTAGTTAATCTCAACCCATTTGCAAAACCCCTATTCTAAGAGCTCACTGTGAAGGAAGAATAAGGCAATCGTACATTGTTTGCAACGAAAAATTACATCAGTGATTTCATCTAGAAGTTAGAATTCCAAAGCCTTGTCTCTTGAAGTGCACCCCAAGTTTGCAAATTTATCAACAAACCCCTACTATATGATGATGAGGTTGAAAAAGATCCTCTATCCATGGCATTCATAAAAATCACTTGGGGAGAGGGGCCAATAGTTGTGCACCCTAACTTTGCACTTCTAATTATCTTATGTGGAAATTTCAAATCACTCCCAATTTTTTACAGCAGCTTACTTGGCAAGTCCCATGTTTGTAACTAAGGTTTCAGGGCCACATCATCAAATATGATGCCACATCAGCATGTTTTTTGTCAAGGTGTCCAAAAGGCCCCAAAAATAAGTGAGACCAATACTCGTGCATTCACATCACTAGTATCTGAGCTCTCATGTGGCATCACATGATTAGTTGCTTTTTAGATCAAAGGAATACATTTTATTTAATTATGGGTAGTCAAATCACAACTATTGGGCATTATATAAACAACTACTGAGTATTATAATCACAATTGAGTGTACGACTATTGGACCTCGCACAACAATTGTCTCCTCTCCCCTAGTATCTCTCTTATATGCTAGGTGAATGCAAAGTTAAGTGTGCTAGTGCTAGAGTTCCACCTTGAATCTCATGCCCCGCAATACCTATAATATATGCCCCTATGCAACCCTCATACTAACCCTAAATTGCAAAGCATTTTTCTCTACTTCCCTTTAACAAGTAATTTTTTTGGTTTACCCAAGTATTTGTTGATAGGTCTTAATGACATATTGGGAATAAGATACTTCATATTACCCTCGTAATTATACCCAAAAAATTGGAAGTTGGTAAATGACGTGTTAGCGATAAGCTACTAGCTACCTATCACCCTCGTAGCTACACAAGTTTTTCATCTAAATGCAACAAGATAGGAGGTACAAAATTCTTGAGTGAAAAGAAGCAAGTTCTCTTGTAAAAAGAACACAAGAAAGCTGCATTTTGAACACTCGTGAAATAGTTATGCATTACTTACACGCTATAGGAAAAAATTCAGTATTCACCCAACTAGTTGTTAGTTGCGTTGGCAACGTATTGTTTTACTTAAATTAGTACAGTATTTTAGGTTATGTGATAATTTCTATCAACTCCAAAGGCTATCACATTCAACACAAGTTGTGACAAGCTTTACATAGAAGTAAACTTCACTGTTGATTACAAGAAACTGTATAATTATTTCAGCACAAAACCAGTTCAACAAAGCTTCTGCAGCCAGCACTGTGTTATAGTTCTAGCATTTGTTGCAAGAAAGCTTCTCATCCAACAAGCACCTTTTCTAAGAGTGTGATTTGAAACGTTAATGCAAAAATTCAAACATAATCTAATCCAGAAATTTCATGTAATAAATATATCATCAATTATCTTTCTCTGGGGTAAAGAAAATATATGGGCTTCACGTATGAACAATCAAAGACTTCCTCAGAAATTAAACAAAATCAAATGTAAAATGAAAGTAAATATGGAAGCATGATATTGCAATAAAATTTTTCTAGAAGAGGATGAATTTTTAGAATGGATCGGCTGACAAATATCTAGGTAGATAACTAAATGTGGTTATTTCTTATAATTGCTATATCTTAGCTTTACTTTTCTCCTACGGTTCCTTTGTCTCCACTCAAGATAATTCACCTTCTGTAGAAAGACGGGACTAGATGAAAAGTAGGTTTGATTTTCAAAAGCAAGATAAATTCCTCATAAACACACAGTTGGTGATTTACCAAGGCATATCATACTTCCATTGCAATCAATTAACAAAAGCTCAATAAATTTGAGAAATCTCTTGGTTTTTTTGATTTGTGAATTTGGCACATTGAACAAGCCTTTGTCCTTTCTCCAAAATAATGTCTCGATTCTTCCAACTATACTCTAGTAATATACACGATAATAATTACAATTGAGTGATTACTCAAATTGAGCAAGAAAGAAATTTGGAATTCAAATTACATAACCATTATATTTACTACTAAACTAGTATATTTATAATTTATTAAATACCATAAATTATATAATGTAGAAATAAACATATTATTAAACTTGAATTAAAACATAAAACAAATAAAAATACAGAAATAAACATATTATTAGACTTGAATTAAAACATAAAAGCAAATAAAGATATTACATATACAAACAAGATACAACATGCTAGAAGTTAAAAGATTGATTCTATATCATGATAAAAAAAGGGTAATTTGCAATAAAAAAATATAATACAATTTTGATAAACTATAAGATATATTCAAAAATGTCAAAGTCTAAGAGTTTCCAACTCTTGCAAATACACCATGATAAAGATCCCTAAACAACACATTCAAACTACTGCATAAAGCAGTGGGCCAAGTTGTCTAACAACTAGTACATGATAAACATCAACTATGTCATTTTTGCAAATATTTTAGTGGCCACTGTGTGATGGTTCTTTATTTGTCTTTCAGATGGAGAACTCGATTTATTTTGTCCTCATAAACAAGGGGTATGTTACTTGTGACCTTTAAAATATTTAAATTTTCATCTCCTATTATTTTTAATTTGACTCCATGTACAAAAGATAGCGAGTGAATCCACCCAATGCCCATAGCAACACCATCAAACAGATCCAACACCCAAACTTTACCCCCTTCTTGGAGTTTATCAATACATTTTTGCAAAAACAAAAAAAATACACATTATATTGAGATATAAAACATTCAATTATGGGAAATTTGTCGAGGATGATTCATTCTTCTCATGAAACAACATGAATAATGAAGTGGAAGTTTTAGCTTTATTAAAAAATATACAGATAGTCAAAGGGTTGGGTTGTAAGTGGTTAGAAGTAGAAGGTGAATTGTAGGTTGTTATAAATGGTTGTATCAAAGGGCTAGCTATGTCAAGGGTTGTTTTCTTATACCTAGGAAACAAGACAATTAATGAAAAAAGAAAAAAAATTATTGAAGGTATGTAGATGGCGAAAGGGTTGGGTTGCAAGTGCTTAGAATAAATTGACGAACAGGTGGTTATACATGGCTATATTAAATGGAAAGTTATATTGGAAGTTAAATTACATTCTAAAAGAAGTGCAAATGTTAGAAGATTGAGTTTCAGTTCACTTTAAGGAAAGCAATAAACTTGTAGATAGATTTGCAAATGAAGTGATATCTAACAACTCTCTTTCACAACCATAGTTAGTTCAATTTTATCAGAATGGTAGATAGAAGATTTGCTTCTACATAGTTTTAACCAACCTTTACCATCCTTGCAACCATCAATTTGTTCACCGACTTAATGATACTAATTCAAGGTATAAAGGAAAGCTTATTATGTTATGAGATGTATAACACCCTGCCACGAAACCCCAAAGGACAACACAACAACTAACAATTATGACATATTTTTTTTTAAAGTGAATCAACATGAAATGAACTCATATAACACTAACATATGATGCAGATCTAACATACATAAGTTCTAACAATGTCCTTTAGGGTATCATGATTGCATTACAAATACCTTAATTAACCAATCTAAACATACATCACAAAATAATTAATAACAAGAGTTCATTTACATCTTCTGCATTAAAAGAATTAGATATACATATACAACTTCTCATACATGGGGTAGATCATTACAATGTTTACAACTTTACATCAAAGCTTCCCTTATAACAACAAAAAGCTTTGATCTAAACTTGTAAATAGTGTAATGATCTACCCCATGTATGGGAAGTTGTTTATGTATATCTAATTCTTTTAATGCAGAAGATGTAAACAAACTCTTGTTATTAATTATTTTGTGATGTATGTTTAGATTGGTTAATTGAGGTATTCATAATGCAATCATGATACCCTCAAGGACATTGTTAGAACTTATGTATGTTAGATGCATCATATGTTAGTGTTATATGAGTTCATTTCATGTTGATTCACTTTTTTTTTTTTTAAATTGTGTCATAATTGTTAGTTGTTGTGTTGTCCTTTGGGGTTTCATGGTGGGGCGTTACACACGGTATCAAAGCCAAGTTCATACACTAGGAAATCTAGATACATTTGAGCCCATTACGTTGACCTAGTTCGTTGTATGTACTTAAGTTTATGCTTTTTCCTTTTTGGTCATCCTCACTTAGCAAACCAAGATTTTTCCTTAGGTGGTGTTTGTCCAATGGTGTAGAAAACCGATGGAAAGGATAGGACCCTCGGTGTAGTGCATAATGCACTAATATCCTACCTACCAGGGATGCATTATGGACCCTTGTGTAGCCTTGCGATATGATTTTTGGTGATGTGTATTTGTGTGTGACGACTCCTAGAGGTCGTGATCAAGATAGGGTTCATGGTAGGGGTCAAGGAGGTGGTTGTGGGGTTAATCATCAGAACAACCCTTCTCTAAGTTCCCATGAGAATGATCATGAGGAACACTTGGGCCTTCAGTTACGTTGCTTGCTTGAGGAGATTCTTGCCTGGATAGGTCCTAGGTAGGAGGATAATCAAGAGGCGGTTAGGAAAAGAGGAAGGTCTCCTAGGAGGAGAATGTTTTAGTTGTAGCAGGGCTTATGATGGACCTCTTGAGGGAATATTCTCCTACCTTCCATAGTATTAGTAGTGGTTTAGACAATGAGACTTGGTTGATTGACGTTAAGATTGGTAGAGCACCCCCAACAGGCTTTGAGTCGTAGGGTGGTCATTTTTTGTCTAGGAGAACCCAGAGTTGGTTGCAAGCCTGACTTTATCATCTTGACTAGTCAACTTAGAGCATACAAACTACAACTAGTAGAGGTAGATTCCAGTAGTTTAGTGCACCCCCATGAGGTAGAGGAAATAACACAGGTATAGGATGTTTCTCTTGCATGCAATAGGGCCACATAGCTAGATAATGTCCTTAAAGGAGCACGCCTGAATTCAATTAGAGGTCGGTAGCCAAAAAGCCAATAGGGGATGATGTAGGTGGGTTGGATGTTGTGGTTATGTCAAGCTAATATGTGGTTGTCATTGATGTCAACACTATTGGCATTAATGTCTTAGAAGTTGTATATGTCGAGGATATTGAGAAAATTGTAATAAAATGAGTTGCAGGTTGTCAGTGATGAAGTGAAGATCAGTATGAGTGGTTGTGTTATGACAATTTTTTCATTGCTTCAGTTGGTGTTCCTCAATGAAGATGATATGATTCTAGTAAGTTCAGTTATTTCAGATGCTTATCTAGTGATTCATGATGTTTGCGAATGTTTCTAGATCATGCTCTATCTATGTTGCACATCTGCATTGATCGTTGTGCTCGTGATTAAATATTTTCTCTTGCGTGTTCATGTTTTTCATGTTCTTGGCCGACAGGGTGTTGTAGCGTGTTGTGAATCTTTGAGGAATAATTTTTTAAGGTATTTCATGTTTGAGGATTTTATTTTGGGTCTTCATTATATTGTGGCTAACATTGGTCGATTAGCATTGAAAAATATTTATTGTTTTGGGCCAACACTTTGCATATGTTTTATTATTTTCTTGAAGTCGACATGTAGCGATGGAATCTCTTGTTGCAGATATATATAAGTGATTGTTTATTTCATTTGAAGGCATGTGTGTGTGATGTGCGAATAATGTCCTAATCATTCAAAGGAAAAAGCAGAGTGTGAAGAAGAATGAGCAGATTGTGAAGAAGTGTTCATGTGTTTAAGCGAGACTGTAATTAGGCATTAGTAGATGCTATTCTTAGTTCAAAATCCGGATGTAATCTAAATGTTTCTGTAAGATAGTGTGTCTTCCTTTGGGAAGTAAGCTTTTTTTGTATTTGAGCAGTGAGCTCTAGGTAGTGCACCTGAATGCATCTGCATTCCTCATTTCATTTTTTATACTTTTAACAGGGTATAATCTTGTGGACTAACCTTTACCATGGTTTTTCCCCTAATAGGGTTTCCACGTAAAAAATATTGGTGTTATGTGTGTCTCTAATGTGTTGATGGTTCATGCTTTCATGTTTATTTATCAGATCTTAGAATAAGGTTAATAAGTTTAATAAGCTTAAATTTCTGAGATAACTGATTCACCCCCCCTCTCAGTTGTCTACCCTTGTGTCACCAATAGAGGTACAAGATATGTTTCCCTTGCGTCTAGTAGGGCCACATAGCTAGAAAATGTCCTTAAAGGAGCACACCTAAATTTAGTCAAAGGCCGCTAGTCATAGAGCCAACAGGGGATGATCCAAGTAGGTTCCATAGAATGATTACATCAGTTGATAACCATTGGGAAAAGCATCAGGGCACAAATTTGGAGACTATAAGTAGTGGATGAGCAGTTAACCTGGGAGCCTATGGGAATTCTGCAATACGAGAGTCTGATGTAATGCCTCTCACATTGCCTTCATTAGACTAATACTCATTATGTTAGGATGTACACCATGAACCTTGTTGATGTTAGTTTTACTATTTTGGATTAGTTTTGGATGTCAGTCGATTATACTTTGATGCTCATGATACTATTGACTTATGCATATGAAATGATGGTTATATGGATTTATTTGTATGTTTGGATTAATTTAGTTATGAGTATCATGTGGTGATATAATTATGTATACTGTTCCTTTAATTCATGATTGACCTATGTTTCTTACGATGTAATGGTTGTTATTCATTGATGTGAATTATTGTCTAAAGTGTCTTGGTGGTAGGGACAGTGTAGCACTACTTTTTTGTGAGCACCCTACTACGCTACGATTTCCTCTCATAGTGTGTTTGATAGTTTTCCATATATATGTTGCTCGACAGTTTTTCTAATGCAGATTGTAGGTACTAGGCATCGACTCCATCTGTATTAGTAGGTCTAAGCGTGCCTCAAACCCAATGGAATATATTGATTCGAAGATAACATAAGATCCCCTACCCTAACCATCATCCTCAAAGAGGATGAGTATCTGGTTGATACCATGTCAGTTATGAAGTCAATCTATGTTGTTTGAAGTTTTGCTTGTACCCGATCAACTATTTGTTGATATTGGTTGCTTGATTTTTCTAATGTTTCCTCTATTTGTGTATGTTTTATTCTAACCTTGCGACTTCCAGGACTAAGCCAAATCTTAGGGGGAGAGGATGGAATTCCCCTCCATGATTCACCCTATTGGTCAATTGGTGTTCTGATTAATTAGCACATTAAAAATAAAGTTATTGAATTGAAAAGGGGATTGTGATAATTAAAATAAATGCTTTAATATAATTTAGGTGTTGACACAATAAAATATTATTAATTTCTTTATTAAGTTTAAATAAATTAAAAGTATGAGTAATAAAGAAATATTACAATAAATACAATTGTGAAAACAAATTAAAAGAAAGATTAAATTAACAAATAAAATATCTTGAGTTGATTTATTATGTGCAATAATTAGGGATACGTATATAAATGAATATATTTAAAAGTGGTAGTTAACAAGGGATGAAAAATTGAATAAAATAATTAAATTAATATAAAGAGCATGCAGTAATGACATTGGGGAATGGGAAAATAAATTAGTTAATTGACTAAAATAAAGGGGGATTTTGCATTTTCTTCTGAAAAAAATAAACTAATTTTTGTTTATCTCTCCCATGAATGTTCTAGTTCTTGGAAGAAGCTTTGAGTATCTTCTTCTTGGAGGCTTGAGGTTTTATCTGTTTTTGGGAGTTTTCCACTATATTTTGGGGTTTCATGGTGGGGCATTACAAGATGACAAAGTACTTCAGGGAATGCAGCAAAAATATTTAGCATGAAAATATATTTACACAACACAAATGAGATCATGCGCCAATATGATAAACTTTTATAGCTTACCATTTGTCTTTAAAATAGGTTCAAAGGTATGACATTTCACATTGCATCATGTTGATAAAATTTGTGAGGAGATCACATTGCAAAGCGGTGAAGAAAAGGCAAAGTAGCACAGATAGAGGAAGTCAATGATGCTTGTTTGGGTAAGTTATTCAATATTTTGGATGCAGTCTTTGTTCTTCATCAAGAAAATCTTGTGAGAAGAAGCTATGAGACCTCACATGCAACAATGGTAGCCAAGTTTGAGGAAAAATTGAAGCCTTGGTGAGAGATGTAGTAGTTAGAGGATGAATTTCTCATACACTATTCAATGATAATAAGTAGTTGTTCATCAATTTGGACATGGGAGGAGTCAAATAAAGAGCTGAAAAACAAAGTGGGACCCTTGCAACTAAAGGTGGAAGAATTTCAAGGGGAATGGTAGAAATAGAGCATCATTTTTCTAGTGTGAAAGCATTATGCAATGATGTAGCAATGGTGGTGAAAAACTTAAAGAGTGATGTGAGAAATAGAAATATGGAAATATTCAGTAGTTTCACTTATGTAGAGGGAGTAACTCAAGGAGATCAAAAAGATTTTGTTGAACCCAGTGTTATGCTTGTAAATTAGTCTCTTTGCTAGATGTCTAATTTAGATATTTTTGTGTAGGATTATATGTAATAGCTTATACTGTTATATATGTATAGCAGGAAAAATAAAGCAGCTTGTAATACCATTTTTACTAAAAGTAAGTGAGCCCCAATAGAACCCACAACTATCTGGAAAAAACAAGTAAGCATACTAATGGGAAAAAAAATGGAAAGCACATGTTGAAACTCCAATACAATGCATAGAAAGAAAATTTGGGGAGAATCAAAGATATTAATTGTTCAGAAAGCTTCATTCCACATATGAATTACCTCATTTTGATGACCTGTAACTGATTGTGTTGGCTTATTAGCACCAAATGTATGCAAGTCCCATATCAACAAATTGTGATAATCTCCAACAAACCCAAATAGATACTTGTGCCTTAAATGCCACACAACATCTTCAACTACACCATCATGGACCTACATTGTAATTATATCATGAAATGGTATTGACAAAGCATTCTTCACTAAGCCAAAATTATTTGACAGTGAGAAAAGTTGCAATTCTAAAATAAATTAAAATTTCAAAGGCCTAAAAAAATTTAATTGACACGAAATAAATGTTGGGAATGTAAAGGCCTAAAGCTTATCTTACATCCAAATACTAAATAGAAATGCACTCAAAACCAAATTTACTATGAAAGGAAACAACTAAACTAGCTCACCTTAAATATTTGTTGAGCCACAAGTACTTTATTTTTTTCAAGTGAGTTAATGTCCCACAAACATATTTGTGCATCATCCAAACCACTCAATAGATATGCATCCTTAAAAGGGCTCCATGAAAAACCATACCCTTCTGTATTTTTACCTCTCAATCTAATATCAAGATTACAACCACCATCTTGAGGCAGATTTGATGGATGTTTGTTGTGATCAAACACATAAACTTCTGCACTAACTATTTTGGTAGAAATGATGAAAGGATTTTGTGGCATATACCAAGCTCTGTTGACCTCACCGTCATGATTGATTTATCGTATAACTTGGACCTGCAAACAAAAGGATTGTTGAAAAACCTAACATAAAAATAAGTGTTGTTTAATCTAATTAACTACAGTCCAAAGTAGTTTGAAACCACTAGCCCAAATGGAAAAATTGTTGTCTATGCTCAAAAAGCTAAATAGAATAGAGATCTTTGATAACTCTAATCAAATATGATCCATGCTCTTAAAGTTGATAAAATATTAAGAGTATGAAACATAACTTACAACCATGCAAACCAAACTAATAATGTAATTCTACCTCAAACATTGTACATTTGATATGTTACATTTATACGACTTCCACTAAATAGTCTGAAAGACCTAAGTTTTTTCATAAATATAATAAATGCAATCTTGTGAACATTTAAAGAGAAATATCAAATGGAAACACATAGAGATTAAAGAAAAACATGCTTGGAGCTTATTGATGCCTAAAATTGCAAGGCAAACAGTTTTATGGGAAACTCAGTTAATGGGGGACCAATTACGCTAAACTGAGTGACCTCTGGGTTTTAAAGAAGCTAACTACTTATGTATTTGGGGGGTTGGAATGGAAAAATGAAGCAAATATATTAAAATAAGATCTAATATAAGGTGATGCACCAAGATTTAAGTATGGGCATGGGAAATCTTCCTTTCTGATGAGATTTAAGGGCTCGTTCAACAATTTGCATGTCTGAAAATAACATAAAGCATAGATAAAAAAAACTTAAGAAGTTTATCAAATAACATAAAACAACTTTCATACACATTTACTAAACTAGAAGAGTTCAAGACATGATATGAATCAGCAAATTTATATTGAAATTATAGAAGTCTTGTAGATAAACTATGCAGTACAAGAAACAACACAAAATAATGCATTATCAATTAACTAAGAAATAGAGAGGCTGAACAAGTTGGCACAGTCTGTGAATCTTAATACAATAAGTAAAAGCAATACAAAGGCCTGCTGTCTTTTTCACTTTTTTTTGTGATTTTTGAACCCTCTTTTAGAGAGTCAAAGTAGTATATATAGATCATTCCACTACCAAAGAGCCAATAACTGGAAATATTCCTCAGGCATGGGCAATGATTCCTGTCACAATTATTCTCTAAGGTTGTTGCAATAGAAAAGATCCTGAAACATGGTATGTAGTCACCCTTTAACAAGATACACCCTTCTACAAATGATGAATGTGGTCCCTAGGTGGAAGTAGCAAAATCTCTGGATGACACATGCCACTTGCCCAAAGAGTTGGTTAGGATACATGGCACAATGACGAGGCCTCACATTCATTCATCCTTCCCTTGTGCTCAAAATCCTCATGGAGAAGACACATGGCACAACAAATACATAAGCTTTGACTATGGGGCCCACCAAAAGGGTGCCCGCAGCAATATGCAAAGTGGCACGCTGGCAGAGCTCAAAGGAGAAACAAAGGAGAGGGGACTCCAAAGGCCCATACTATAGACATGTGTCAAAAGGGCAGGGCCTGAAGGAGAAGCAAGGGAAGAAAGCTTTCAAAAGTGCATGTGGCTAACATGTGGTGCTAGCGGACGAAGGTTGTTCAAAAGGGGCCCAAAAATATTCAAACATATGAAGCGTGGGTTGGGGCAGATGCAAAATTAAATCAACAATAACCACCCAGAGGGAGCTCCAAGGATTTTAATCCACATCTTTTGGCGACTATCAGGGGCATTTCGCCTGCAGAATGGGAACCCAAAATTTTTGGTTTGAAGACCAGAGCCTTATCCATTGTGCAATGGAGTCATATCTTTGAGAGTGGGGTTTGTAGAGGTAGCCAGTCAGCCTCGGATGGCATCAATAAGGTGCACAAATTCTCTTATGCCTCATGCAAATCTATAATTTCTTTGAAAGGTAGCTCCATCGAGATCCCAATTTTGGACTCAAGCTAAAAGAGAAGCCACGCTATCTGATGGGTGGCACTTTCAATGTCTATTGTTATGGGAGGTTAACTGAATGATTGGAAAGCAGATAAATCTTGTTGATTTTCCTCAATCTTTGCTACAATGTGCTCTGTCTTGGCCACTAAATCGTCAGGTAGAAAGGGAGAAGGAAATCCCATTTGAGTCAATTTGGAGAATTGCATCTGCATGTTGTTCATAGTATGACTCAATATTACCGAAAAATTTCTAGCTTGGAGGATGGCTACATGACAACAGATGAATTCCCTTGCTCTTTTGGTAGCTGACCTTCGATAATCAATCCTCACCTTTGCCAAGTCTCCATTTGCCACAATGTATAATTTGTCCAACAACACCTTGACCTCGGGCACCTTTTCAGTAATGAACTATGGAACTTGCCCAATCATTCCATGCACCTCCTTGCTTAAATTTGTTGCATCCACCATGAATTGGAGTGTTGGTTGCATGGTCAAATAAAAAGACTTGAATTTCTCCTAGTATGAGGCATATAACTGCTGATCCATGAAAAGGAGATCTAATTGAGGAGCAGGGGGTTGGGAAGGAGTTTTCAAAAGACCTATCTCCATCTCCTTAAACCCGATGTCCTGTGTCAGCTCTTCAATTTTCTTGTTTGCTGCAAAGATTCATTCCTACAGAGTTCCTAACTCGACATCTTTTCTTTTCAATAGCTCCTCAACCTGACCTCGGGTTGTGGATTCTTTTTCTAGAGAGATTTACTTCCTAGATCTTCTTTTTGAATTGAGCCTATCAATCCTAGAGCTCCTTGTCCCTCTGCTATATTTCTTGCTCCAATTGAATTCATTGATCCCGAACCTCCTCATTCTTTTGTTACACTTCCCTCTCCTCTTGAGTCAATCTGTCTTGTAACTCCTAGTTTTTCTACTATAGTCCAGTAACCAGGTTGGGATCCTGGGACTGGAACTTTGCAAGTTCCTCTTGGAGTTTGGCCTTTTTCACCTACACTTTTTGAGACAAGCGTGCAATTTCAGCATCCTTAACCTTTTCCCTTTTGTGTAGGATCTCTATTCTTTCCTTAACATTCTTGAGCTCCTCTTCCCTCCTTTTTAGTTGGCAATTATGCTTCAAAAATTATGTAGTCACCACCCGTTGAGTCTCCTCCATTAGCTCAACTTTATCTTGTGGTTGGGTTGCATTTAGGTTGATCCCCACAGCATGGATTGTATAATCCTTAGGTTGCATCTGCCCTTGTGATTTTATGGTGTTAGGAGTCATGGTTGCAAATGTTAACAACCCATGAACCTCATTAAAGAGAGTATGTACGCATGGCTCTGTAGGCTTCACTACATATTTTTCTTTTCTCTTCTATGCCTTGATATCCCATGCTGCCTTAGTCTTATTGCTTTTCCCAATAAATTTTGTTGGTGACCTAATTAGTTCACCAAAGAAAGGTGCACTAGGAGGAAGAGCAAAAGGAAATGAAACCATTGTGGCCTCAAACGATGTTTTCTTTGGTAGAGCAACAGTCAATGGGCAGAAAGGGGGAATATTATGCCGGGGTCCAGTTAGGGAAGCAACAGAAGGACTCATGGGGAGTGGTGGTAGTAGCGGAGACACAGAGGTTACCATTTGTTGAGCAAGCTGAGTTAAAGCCAGTGCAATGGTAGCAAAAGGGTTAGCAATGGAAGGTTCAGATTGGGATCTGACAAAAAATGGAACAAACTGTAGGGGAGTAAAAGTTTCTTGTCTGATTTGAGAGAATTGATAGAAACCTCCTGCTGGTGCAAAAGAAGAAAAGGAAATTCGAACACTTGAAGTAATGGGAGATGTAGAGGCAATAGGGTTAACCAAAGACTGTGAAGCAAGAAGAGAGGGAGAGAAAGATACCTAAGTTGTTATAGGCTCTCATTCTTGGCTCATTGCAAGTACTTGTGAGCTTTCTCTAGGGGTTGCATCGATGCACAACCTCTTCACGAGTGGAGAATTGTCCACCTCTATGACCTCCTAAGATTTTTGAGCCACCTTGGGTCTCTTTGTAGTTCATGTATGTGGTAGCAAGGCCTCTGGATGAGATGCAGTCACTTGCATGCTTAGTGGAGCTTTTCCGAGTTGTTTCGTTGCTTTTCCAGTTCTCTGTATTTGGGCCTTTTTCACCTACACTTTTCTTTTCATTATTGCAACTACTTCCTCTGGGTCTACATCCTCATCTCCACTTGCATTAGTATCATCATGTCCTCTATTCTAGAGATCATCAAATTTTTCATCCATGTCGGTTTCCTCAAACATGGCATTGAGGCATCTGGTCTCTTGATGATAAGTCCAAAATTATGTAATTTTACCGTTACTCTATTGGTAGTGTTTGGCCAATTGATTATAAAGCATGGCCCCAATTTTACACTTGTCACTAGGCTTGGCCAAAGGAAAATAGAAAGATAGCCATGGCGACCTCTTATCATCAGTGGGAACATAGGAAAGGTCCACAAATATATTTAAGTCTCTTGACTATAGATTCCACCGAATTTCTTGGTAGGGTTGGGAGCTGTGAGTCACCTCAACATTTAGGTCAACCAAGTCATTATCAAGATTATAATCCATTTATCACAAATTAATACTAGCCCCAGATAAGCAAGCTTCGTAGCTAGTAGACCATGCGTCTACTTCTTTACCATTATTATCGTACCAAAGCTCAAATGGAATTTGAAGAAACCTTTCACATGCTTCCTCCCACAAAACCTAATGTATGTAATCGCTAGTTGCCGAAACACCTCAAGGGCCAACACCCTGTTTGTGACACAGACTGGGAGTCAGAATGGTTCCTCAATAAAACCATGCAACCTAACAAATGAAAAATCCTCCCCAAGGAACCAGTCGCAAGGAGGAACAAAATCCTGCATCCACCTTACTTGATTGACAAAGAATCGATAATAGCTACCCTCAGCTTCCTTATTAAGATCTTGCAATGTTGGTATAAGAAAAATATTAGAAAATGCATAGTAATCATAAGTTATGGAAAGGAGGGGGGTCCACATAGAAACTAACTTTCTTACCCCACTTTCATCAAAAATAGAAAAATCCATAGAGTTTCTAAAGAAATATAGGTTTTGGTGCAAAAACATGTGAGCAAGGAAAGAAGAAAACCTAAACCTAAACTATGTGTTGTATTCCTTGAATTGGTTCAGCATCTCCCAAATAATGACCTCCACAAAGTTATACCAGAATAAGGAATGTTGTCTTCTCAACTGAAAATCCAAACCCATTTAAAACTCATGAACATCCCTGTCACTATCCATGCAGCAAAAAAAAGCCATCATAGAAAAGGCATCCTGCAGGTCCGAGTTGAAAACATTGTGCCCAATCGGAAACTATGGTGGGTGATTATCATCCTTGGGCCTTTTTGTTTCTTGATTATAAAAGTTTAGAGCATGTATTTTGGTCCTCCAAAATTCTTTCGAGTCACTTACAGTGAATCTCTTCATCACTTTTGTTCCCTTTCCTGTAGGGATGCATAGCATATCCCTAATAGCTTCAACACTGATTACCACTCTTAGCTTTCAGCCTTCTATGGCTCTCGTATTTGGATTGAAATTTTGGGCACATTCATGAACTAGTTTTGTGTAGTGGTGTACAAAGGGAACCATATACTGCAAGAGACCACAAAACCATAGCTTGTGTGCCAAAGACTCTTGGTTACTAGTCTTTTTCATCCTCTCACAAGCTACTTCCCTAAGACTCTTAGGTTTTTTTTGAGTTCAAGATCATGAATGTTATCCCATTCTTCTACTATTAGGACCTTGTTTCTATGGTTAGTCTGAATCATAGATTTTAGGGGTGTGAAATGCCATGCCTCTTTTGCTCAATTAGGGTCTTTCACCTAAAGGAAAGAGATAGATTCCACACCAAAAATCTAGGTGGTTCACTCAAACTCATGTAAGGATAATGGAAATATGCCTAAATGCAATGATCCAATTGCAATAAATTGATAAAATTGATTGATTAATGAATGGAAACTAAAGAAATGTAGAGTGTTTGAAAACAAAATGTGATATGCAAAAAATACCTAGAAATGAATGCAAATTGTAACAGAAATGGGTGAAACTGACAGTGTGCACCTAAGATCTTGCTAGAGAATGGAAATAACTTTTGAAATGTTGTTGATCTTGATTTTTAGGCCTAGTGGGACTCATTCGCCATTCTAGGAAAATCAGTCCTAGATCAGGGAAATTGTTCCAAAGCCTGTTTCAGAAAAATGGGTATCCAAAACTACAGAAAACCTGTTTAGGCTTGGTAGTGGGACTCATTCACCATTAATGGTGAATAATTCCACTTTTGAAATTCTAAAAATCCAAAGGTGGAAACTGAAGTCTTTGGTCTACACTTCAACTCTTGTCAGGAGTTTGCCTCTGAAAGTTTGATTTTCGGGTTTGAAGGTGACTTTTTTTTATATTTTGCCTTGGAAAAAGAAGAGAAGACTTAAACAACTTTGCAACTTGATCTTCAATTATTTCCAAGCCTCCAAGATGCCTAAATCTGCAAACACACAAGAAAGGAGAAAGAAATGTTGGATGTTAGGGCGTGGGGGTTTGCCTTGGTCAAACCCCTTTGTAGGTAATTAAACCAAAATGATGAAAGAATGTAATGAAGCATGAAACAATGGAGTTAATACCTTGCCATGATGTTTGATCTTGGATTCCTACAGGAAAATATGAAGAATCTTCCCTTGAATGTCCTTGGAAGCTATCTTGATGACTTGCAATGATGAAACCCTAACTTGCTTGACTTGATAGAGAAGATAGATGATGAATGAATGATAAAAGATGTGTGAATGAGTTAGGGGATGTAAATAAGGGTTTAGAGACTTTATATTATAGGCAATTCACCTTATTCACTCATTAATTAGATCCCTAAGGCTGACATGAAAGAATAATAAACTTAAATTCCATTTTTTTCGCTCAAAACCCAAAAATGGCCCAAATAGGACTAATTCACCACCTTGGGAAAATCAGTCCCACCTGGTAGGGACTTATTCACCACAAATGGTGAAATAGTTCTAGTGGGTCCCATTTGCTAGCTAGGATGCTAGAAAGTAAGGAAATAAGGTTTATATAGTGACTTTGTTAGGTATTTCATCAAATTATGCCTCAGGATGCACAATATGGGGTAATAAGGGCCTATTAGTGATGATGTGAAGGTCAATTAGGGCTTGGGACATAGAATTCAATGTGAAAGTGTGATTAAATACACTTTACAAAACTAAAATAAGGTCCACATAGCCTAGAAAGGTACAACATCCAATGTGAATGTGTGAGACACATTACAACACTAGATTAGAGTTAAGCCTTCTAGATGAAAATGTCATTAAATACATTTTATAATGTTGATTTAAGGAAAGATGGGTTTTTTAAGTCTAGAAAAGTGTGAAAGTCTTTTGCAATTATTTACAACACCTTTACAAGACACCATTAAAAGCATTTGAATGGGTCCAAGACCTAGTGTGGGTGTGAAAAACACTTCACAACACCAAATCAAGGCCTTACTAAGTCCAATTTATCATCAATTATTCCCCAAATCAAGCAAGTTGCATTTTTTCTATGGTACATAGTCTTCTCCATGGCCTGCGTGTGAGGCCACTTTGTATTTTTCATCATCCCAAGCGAGGAATAAGAGATGTTACCAAAAACATTGGCTATTGGCATCGTCAACATGGCATCAGATAAGCTTTCAACCACCTCTCCTTGTGCTTCCATTTGAGGATTTTGGGCCATTTCAAGATTTTGTAGACTTTTGTGAAAGCTCGACTTCTCTGTAATTCACTTAGGTTTTTTCACAGCAAACTGTGCACTCAAAGCTCTTCACAATCTTGTTCTTTTGCATGCAACACTAGCCTTTTCTCGAACTGGAGTTGGAGATAATAGTTGTTTCAAGTGCAATAAATTCGGCACATACCACCGACTCTTTTGTGCATGCAAAATGAATTCCCACTCCTTTGAAAAGGAAACAATTCATAATGAAAATTAGCCATTATGTCCTATGACACCATCCCTTGGGAAATTGAGTTGTGAATTGAAGGCGTATGAGACTATTCACAGGATTTTCATTTAATAACTTGAAAAGAATGATTAAGCAAGAGGGTGTAATAATTACACACAAAAAAATGAGTTCATCCTTAGAGACTAAAAAGTTTCCACAAGGTGACACTTAGCACTTGATTGTACAGACTATCATTTGTGCCTGCCAACAATTTTAGCTAATTAATTACTTCTTCTTAACTTGCATGCAACAAACACAACTTGGTGGGATTTTCGAGTTTGCACCCAGTGGGATTTTTGAGTTTTCTCTTGATCATCATCATGCTTATCACACACATTGTACCCTAGCTACGTCTATAAATAGACTTAAGGATAACAACAAAATTTACATTTGGTAATTGGGATTATTGATAGATACAATGAGTACTCCTATTAGGCTAACTAGCGATAGGTCACAGGCAGCTTTCCTTGGGGAAATTTCCAGTAGATGTTTGAAATGCATGACCAAGAACAAGCATTCTTTGGCCATAATTACAATGAAATGGGTACTTAGGAGGGACTACATAGAGTATGAGGACAAATATCATGTAAACACTGATATTTATTCTCATTTTGTTGCATCTTTGCTTGATATTCAGGTATCGAAGGAAGTGATACTAAGGATTACCATGCAAATATTCTCAAAGTGCTACCTCAGAGGCCTTGGCGAAGTTGTGGCGAATGCAGTATATGGCCTCACAATTCCAACGGCAAGTGATCTCCATCGACATATTGAAGAGGATGCAGTGGTGCCCTGGGTACCATTTTTTAGCGGATTTCACATTATGACTATTAGAAAACAACACCAAATGGTTTTGTGTGCCTGCCACTTCTTATAGAGATGCTACAATGTAGTGATCTTTTATGATGTGGAGTGGTATACTAACTTTAGAAACCTAGTTTTTCCTCCTCCACTTGCTATTGTTGTCATTGATGCTCCTACTGCCCCTGTTGTTGCTTTGGTTGTTGTTCCTAATGTTGTTCTTGTTGAACCTACTGCTACTAATGATCCTTCCCCCATTTAAGAATGAACTCTTTCCTCCTCTTTTTTGTATAGATTTCTCAAAAATCTTTTAATATATATATACTCGAAAAGTATGGTCTAAGAGCCATTTTGAATTGTAATATCTCAAAGTATATATTACCATTTAATGAATATACAAACTCTTTTGTCAAATTTTCGCCTCTTTTTCTTTTTCTACTTCTTGCATCATGGGTTCCATTTAATAAAGACTCAGCCGAACAAAACACAAAAAAAATATTTACATAATTACATGTTTACACTAGTAAAATGATTAATAAAGCTAATTAAACAATTTTAGGTGAATTCCATTGACATGAATTCCCAATGCTTCTTTTTCCATATTTTTTAATTCAAATTCATTATGTTGCTTGCATTGAATAATTCAAAAAGGGCCTTCCCACATACTATCAAATTTTTTGTGTTGGCCAGGCTTTGCAGCTCTGTCATTGAATTTCAGAACCAAATCTTCGCATTTAAGACCCTAGTTGGAGGTCTTCTTTTCAAACCACTTCTTAACCACCTATTAATAGTTGCACATAGTCATCAAGGATTTTTCTCTTTTCTCTTGTACCTCCAACAACTCAACCAACCAGACCTCCATGGCTCCATTTTGTTCAACCTCCAGAGACTTGAGCAACTGTAGTACGAGAATTTCCATAGATATAGGCAATAGCGCTTCTTTCCTGTATACCAACTCATACGGTGAAGTATTTAAGACTTTCTTGGGGGTTATTCAATCCACCAAGAGTGCTACTTTAAGATTCGGATGCCACTCTCTTTGATGCTCCGACTCGATTCTTTTGATGAGTTGGACTAAATTTTTATTATTTGACTTAGCTAGACCCATTTCCCTACGGGTAATAGTTTGAATATGTCTTTAAAAATATGCCATGCTTAGGTGTGAATTGACATACCTTCAAACCCAAGAAGGCTTTCGTGTTGTTAGAGATGATGGTCTTTGGTGAGCCGAACCTTGCTATTAGTTCCTCGAGGAAATTTGCAATCTATGTCTTAGTCATGTTCTTCAGGGGAATCACCTCAGTCCATCTAGTAAAATAATCTTTGGCCGTGAGGATCCAATTATGTCCAACACTGGATGTGGGGTTAATCATCCCGATGAAATCCAGTCACCACTATGTGAAGGGTTCTTCAACCACTATCAGATTTAGAGGCATTGTTGAATTCTTCCTCCTTCCAGTGAAGAATTGGAATTCTTTGTAAGATTTGACTAGAGAATGTGAGTCCTTGAAAAATGTAGGCTAGAAGTACTCGACACATAATTTTAATGGCAGTGGTCTTTGCAGAGAAATGTCCGCTCGTAGGACTATTGTGAAATATGTCTAGAATTTTTTGTGCCTACTCAATGGTGATGAACCACAAAAGAACACCATTGAAGTTCCTTTTGAAAATTACCCCTTCAATGAGCACATATCCATTGTTCTACAACCTATAAAACATATTCTTCTAAGAAGGGAGGCTCACCAGATATTTCCCAGTCTACATGAATCTCATTCTATCCGCCAACCAACAGCCTTCGAATTCAGATTCATTTGTTAGAACGAACTTGGGTTGTTCCTCCCCAACTGCCACTTCTTCATCACATGCCAAATACTCACACAATCCTCTTCCCCACATAGTCTTTGTGGGCCTGACCTCAATGTCATATTCAAGGATCTTAGTAATGTAGTTGGCCCTTTTTTCTATGATTTCTCCCTCCATTAGGTCTTGGTACACACTAAAATGTGTGGCATATACAACCACCTTGCTACAAGATATAAGGTGTCATAACTTTTTAATCCCCTTAATGATGGAAAACGCTTTCCTTTGGATGAAGTTATAGTTCATCTCATAATCCTTTAAGGTCTGGGAGGGGAAGGCTATTGAATTTTCTCCCTTTCCTTCATCATCTTTCTAGGTTAAAACAGTAGTGATGCTAGATTTGCTACTGAACACATACATTATGAAGTCCTTTGATAGGTCTAGATTTACTAGAACAAGAGCTAAAGAAATGGCATTCTTAACCTTCTCAAAGGATTCTCTTGCCTCCTTTGTTCATTTGAACAACTGATCCATCTTGAGCATCAGGGTGATAGGTCTAATTAAACCTGCAAAATTAGAAATGAATTTGCTTACAAAATTTAGCTTTCCTAGGAAGGACTGAACTCCCTTGTTGTTGACTAGTAGGGGAAGTTCCCTGATTGCCTTCACCCGCTCTGGATTGATTGCAATTCCATCTTTAGACACTACATGCCCCAATAATTTGCCTTGTGACACTCCAAAAACATTTTTTTTTTGGGTTCAAGGATATCCTAAACTCCTGGTATTTTTTAAAAACCATTTCTAGATTATCAAAATGATCATCTTTTGACTTAGAGAAAACTGTTAGATCATCCAAGTAGATCAAGATGATCTTATTGATCAATTCCCTAAAGGAAATTCCCATTGCATATTGGAAGGTAGCTCCCACATTTGAGAGGCCGAAGGGAATTTTTGCATAGGAAAACATTCCCCACTTGGTAGTGAACGTTGTTTTGTGTCGATCCTCCTCTTTGACCTAGATTTGGTTATAACTAGAGAAATCGTCTAGCAGAGGAAACATTTCTAAGCCAACCACTATTTGCAAGATTGACTCCATGGAAGGAAAGGGGTAGTGGTCCTTTAGGGATGCTCTATTCAAATCCCAAAAATCAACACACAAGTGAATGTCTCCATTCTTCTTTTAGATAAGGACTGGTTTGGAAACCCATGTGCTATGCTTGATTGAGAAGATGATCTAAGAGTGAATTAGATTTTTCAACTCTTATGCCATTAATGCCTCAATCTTTTGATTTACTAGAATTTTCTTCTGGTGGACAAGTTTTGCTCCTTCCGTTAGTCCTATGGTATGTTGGATAACTTCAGGATCATATCCCTTGAGGTCATCATATGACTAGGCCACTACTCCGTATTTTTCAAAAAAAATGTATGATTCTTTCTTTATCTTGTGGGACATCTTTTCTAACCATAAGCTTCCTCCCATCTTCAACCTAAAGATCTGCATAGTCACCCTTGTCTGTTACAAACTTCCTCTTGTCATTCCTTGCATCATCACAATTGAATAGAATTTTGAGAGTGACCAGTCATTTTGGAAGCTTGTTGGACCTCAGCTAAATAATTTTCCCTTCATAATCTTCTGCAATTTTTGATTGGAGCTAATCAACAAACTCTCCTAAGTGTTGATTGAATGAGGTGATGTGTTCATCACTTTTGAACACTTGACAGCTCTAGTCATTATTTGGGATTGCAAGTTAGAAAATCACTTGCACAGAGTGTTCATTATCAATTAGGTCAGAAACAAGGTCAAATTGAGATCTTATCGCCGCCATGTGATCCACAACTGCATTCTTCTCTCTAGGGACCATTTGGATATTTAAGGCTTCAGAGCTTTCAATTAATTCCTAGACTCTATGTCTATAACATCTCATGACGACATTGTTTGCTGCAGAGACTCCTTGGACTTGATTGACTATTAACTCGAAATCTTCGAACACCATTTTTGTTTTACGCCCATCCACTTTGCAATACATAGACCTTACACAAGGCCTTCATATTCAGCTTCGTTGTTCAAGTAGGAAAACTGAAAGCAAAAAGATCTGAGTGTCGTTTCATTAGATGGGGATGCCAAACATATCTCAGCTCCTGCACCAACTTTGCATCTGGCTCCATCAAAATGCAGCATCCATAGCTCTAAGGCATGATCACCCTCAGGCTCCTTCATCACCTTTGAAATCACTTGATCCTCATCATAGATGACATAAGTTCCCAATCCGATGGTATGATAATTTTTGGAAGGATCATTGTCTATAAATTCACTCAAGAGGACCTCTTCTTCGTCCATCTAGTCTTCAGTCACCTTCTCATCCTCTAGTAACTCAATAAAATACATCTCATCCTTGATGATAGAGGTATGAGTAGCCTCAAAATTGATCATGGCTTCATCTGCTACATGTTCTAAATGCAAAGGTTTAGACACTATCTTCATTTTAGATCCATGCTTGGTCTTAAAAATCAAGTGTGACCAATCTAAGGAAAGATATTTTGCTATCTTGTAAGTGAACTCCTAGGATAAGCAAAGATTGAACATGGGAGGAACATTAATGATCACGGTATCTTGTGGGACTATGATACTAGGGAAAGAAAATAGATTCAAGGGGAGGTTCTTGATGACACCTACAGTTTCAACCTTATTCCCATCAAGCTACATAACCACTCTATTTAAAGTTTCATAGCTAAGTCCTAAGGCTTCAGCTATTTGGTTGGGCATAACTGTGGTGTTGGAACCAAAGTCAATCATAGAATTGTGCAATAATTTCTTACCCACTATGAGGGTCAAGAAGAAGGGTTTCGGTTTAGGCTTACCTTTACTTTTAGTAGAAGCTTCCCCTCCATTTTTTGTGAGGAATTTGGCTTGAGGTGATGGATCAATGGCCTTTCCTTTGGATGGTTGATTTGTTGGCTATGTGCTTGCATCTTCCAGGAGGGCCTTCTACAACAATGCCTTCTACTATGGAATAGCTAAGATATACCAAAGAGATTCATTAGCATTAATAGAGGCTTTCTTCAATTGTTCCACCACATTAAAATGTGGTGGATTGAAAGGCTTTTGATCCCTAGACCTTGTTATAATAATCGCCTTGCATGGCTGAGATTGATGTGAAGTTGTAGAGGTACTAGGAGCTTGGTCAGGAACACTTTGAGGTTGTTGAGTGACCAATTCACCCATGAATCTCCTCTTTGAGCAAGTGTTATAATTTTATTGCACTTGCAGAGCCTTTTATGTGGTTGTATTGTTTGCAAACATTGCCTCTTCTTCTTCCATCCACGAGAAGAGCAGATGATTGAGAGATATATTTGTTTCTTGCTCCAAGGACATCCCTTTCATTTAAGTGGTAAGTACCACATTTTCCATTTGTGGAGAGGTGTATACATAACCTCCTAAATCTGATGCAACACCTTGACTGCGTTGTTCCACAACTTTTTGTTGTAAATTTCCACACAGGAAAATTTGGGGCATATGTGCTTCATTGCAGGGGAAGCACCAGGGATTGATATCGTCAGTGAGATTATTTTGTCCTACTACCAGCTCTCTATTCGAACTTGGGTAAACATTTTGTAGTGGTATAGGAACTAACACTATCTAATTATTTTTCTGAACCTATGGACTCGTGTGTGAGCCTCCTTAGAACTGGTTTTACTGGTAGGAAGATCTTCCACATTGATAATTTTGGTAAGTTGGCTTTAGAGGCATGGATTTTTACCACTTGAAACTAGTTATTTCATTTGAGAAGTTCCACAATAACTCCTTGATGTCTCTCATCTTATCTTTTGAAGAGTTAGATCTAGAAGCATTGTTCTGCGGTGTGCTCAAATATGCGCACATAGATTGGAGAGGAGCAGATGCACTAGTAGAAGCTATCTCCTAGGTGGCAATTCACAACTCTACAAATATATAGGCATAGCGGACCAAGGTGGTAACTTTCTGACATTGATTAGATTATTCTTCGCCTTGACTGCAATGTTATATGCATCCGGCAAGGTGTTCCCAACAAGGGATTGGTGGATCTTCACTGAAATGTCGGTGTTGAGAGACTTTAGATAGAACATGAATGCTAAATTGGAAAGTAGACATATAGCAGGTTGGATCCTTTGCCAAGTTGTGTGAAACTGGGCATTGAAGTTGGTTATGGCTTCTTGAGGAGCCCGCCTTATGGTCACTAGCTGGTGAAATAGCGAAGACCGATCTCCATTGTTTGAAAACTACTAGTAAAAAGGCTCCCTGAGCTGATCCTAGGTACCAATGGTATTGGATACCAAAGTGTGGTATGAGTCTAGTGCCCTACCTTTGAAAGAGGCTACAAGAAATCTCAGCACTACATTTTTATTAGTTATACCATGCATCAAACACACACATGCTACATCTCATAGATGATTGGATGGTGTTTTTCAACCTTCACCGATAAATTTTGGTAAAGATTTTAAAGCAAAGATTGGGATAGGAGCCCAAACGACCGGTGCTACTGGTGCTATGAGAGGACCTCCAACATCCCATTCTACAAAAAAATTGTCAGCAATCGGTAACATGACTGGTGGAGGGGTCGGGATGTTTACTGGATGGGTTCTTGTTTGTACTGTTACTAGTGGTGGCACTAGCAGGCCAGGGTTGTTCACTGTCTAGGATCTAGTAATAAGTCTATGGCTCATACACCCACTTTAAATTTAAATACATTCAAATAGGTCCCACCGAGTGTGCTAGAGAAAGAACTATTGATGCCTAAAATTGTTAGGCAAACAACCTTATGGGAAACTCAGTTAATGGGGGACCAATTGTGCTAAACTAAGTGACCTTTAGGTTTTAAAGAAGTTAGCTCCTTCTGTATTTGGGGTATTGGAATGGGAAAAGGAAGCAGATATATTAAAATAATATCTAATTTAAGAAGATGCGCAAAGAGTTAAGTATGGGCACAAAAAATATTCCTTTCAGATGAGATTTAAGGGCCCATTCAACAATCTACATGTCCAAAAATAATAGAAAGCATAGATGAAAAACTTAATAAGTTTATCAAATAACATAACACAACTTCCATACACATTTAATGAACAAGAAGAGTTTAAGACATGATCTAAATCAACAAATTTATATTGAAATTATAGAAGTCTTGCAGATAAACTATGCAGTACAATAAACAACACAGAATAATGTCTTATCAATTAACTAAGAAATAAAGAGGTCGAACAAGTTGGCACAGTTTGTGAATCTTAATACACTAAGTAAAAGCAATACAAAGGCCTACAGTCTTTTTCACTTTTTTATGTGATTTTTGAACCCTCTTTTAGAGAGTTGAAGTAGTATATATAGATCATTCCACTGCCAGAGAGCTAATAATGGAAAAGATTCCTTAGGCACGAGAAATTCCCCATCGCAATGATTCTCTAAGGTCGTTGCAATAGAAAATATCTTGAAACATGGTATGCAGTCACCCTTGAACAAG
The DNA here is from genome assembly GCA_007258455.2 of Sequoia sempervirens. Lineage (NCBI taxonomy): Eukaryota > Viridiplantae > Streptophyta > Pinopsida > Cupressales > Cupressaceae > Sequoia > Sequoia sempervirens. Next base: position 114,652,594 of record VDFB02026320.1, on the reverse strand, counting down.
ATACGCCCCTCTCCAAATGATGAATGTGGTCCTAGGGTGGAAGTAGTGAAATCTCTAGAAGACACATGTCAATCACCCATAGAGTTGGTTAGGATATGTGGCACAACGATGGGGATTCACATTCATTCATCCTTCCCTTGTGCTCAAAGTCCTTGTGGAGAAGACACGTGGCACAGTGAATGTATAAGCTTTGGCTACAGGGCCCACCAAAAAGGGCCCACGATAGGATGCAACATGGCACGCTGGCAGAGCTCAAAGGAGATATAAAGGAGAGAGGAATCCAAAGGCCCGCATTCTAGAAACGTGACAAAAGGGCGGGGCTCGAAGGAGAAGCAAGGAAAGAAATTTTTCAAAAGTGTGAATAGTTGACACGTGGCACCAACGGACAAGGCACTTCAAAAGAGGCCCAGGAACATTCAAACATATGAAGTGTGAGTTAGGGTCGATGCAAAATCAAATAAAATTTAATCACCCAAAGGGAGCTCCAAGAATTTTAATCCATAGAGCATATCAAGCCCTTTAATTCCTATCCTCTTTTCCAAAAAAAAATAGAGCTTTATTCAAAAGAAAAACCATAGTAGGACCCTATGTTGCAGAAATGGTAATTGTGTTGGAATATGCCCATGTAGAGATATCTTCTTTTTAACACTTCATTCACTCTTAATTATAATATGAGGCTCTTCCAAACATGCCACTTCTAGGTAACTATCATCTATGAAGCTCCTCAAGAGAAGGTTGTCAATTTCTTACTCAAAACTCTTCTTCAACATTGACCTTTTGTGAAGAAAGGAGAAGACTTGCTTAATTAAAAACAAAACAAAAGCATGACTTACAGAAACAATAGAATAAAATCCCAACAGAAACCTAGGACACACTTAACATTTAATTTAAACACAAAATACCAAAATAAAAATAGAAAAAAAATCTCAATTCACCAATGCAAAAGCTAAAATCCTAAACTCTACACTTGATGGTCTTATAATAAAAAAATATGGCAAATTTCAACTCCAGATAACAAAAAACCAATCCCAAAAGTCCCCGCCAATCAAAATCCATTCTTTTGAAAGAATAGTAAATAATAAGACAAATTTGATTTAAATTAGACTTAAAAACCTAACCTCCCCAAGCAAAACCAGATCAAATCTACCAAAATACTTTAATCTCAACAGGTTGTATTGGTTTTCAAAATGGGCATGGGAGGACAATTATATTTTTGTATCTACCTGGATTGATGGAGGAGGGAACAAAATGTATCTTGTATCTTCTTTCAAAGTTAAGGAGAATGATTATTTTGTCTTTCCAAAAGGGGAGAGGGAAAAGGAAAGGAGCGTGGAAGCATAGGCACATAATTTTTTATATCCTTATTATGTAGTATTAAAATTTATGATAAACATCCACAAAATAGGCAGAGCTAACCTTGAAGTGTCAATAAGGATAACCAACAATAACCAAATGTTGTGAACATCCAAAGTGAGGGAAACACATAAAAGCTAACTTCATAGAAATATGAGATATGTGAGCTTTGAAATAATCCTCTACTATTAGCAATCACACATAATGAAGCTTTGGAAGATTGAATCCCATGGAATACAACATCATTGAGATCTCCTTGATGCCAAATACATCATAAAAAATGCTTTTCTACAACACTGATTCAATTGATAGGTAAAGATATGGGTTGACTCATATTACATGACCAAAAGACAACACAAAATTAACAAATCTTCAAAATACTATAAATTGAAAAATCATTTTTTTTATTGGTTTACAAACTTATGTGTTGCAGGGCAAGGGAAAATTGGATCCCAAATTAAGTGGGACAACACTGAGGGGTATGACAATAGACCTCCTTTTTGAATTAAACTAACCTGCCCAAGATAATTTTAGTCCTTTGAAAGGAAGAGAGCGAAACCAACATGCAGTATATATTTCAGTTTTCAGAACTATAATGGATTCTTTTCTCTTTCAAAAATCTATAATTTTTTTTTATTTTTGTTCTTGTCAAAATTTGTGCTTGAACTTGTATCTGGTTACTAAGATTAAAACTCAAAATTATAATATCCTTATGATGGTGAGATCAAACAGTATTTCCATCTCTAATTCAAGATTGTAGCAACTCAAGTGGGGATTATATGTTAGATACCAAACATTAAATAATACTACTAATTAGTAATAATAGAAATATAGAAGAAAACAAAATAAATAATCAAATTAAACAATGAATTATAAAGGTGTGTATATACACAAAGAATTCACCATGTATAAATAATAGAAATAAGAATCAGGTACATCATCCTCTGCATAGATTGAACTATGATTTCAGCTTACCTGCCATAGCTTCATCACAATTATTAGATAAATAGTTTATATAGCACTGATTTAAGCTACTGAATCTAACCATACCAATGAGGGATTGTTAATGCAATGTGTTATGTAGGTCAATATTATCACTTATGCGAACAAAATTTTGCAGGTTCTGACATCTCCCATAGTAAAAGTGTTTATCTCCTAAGGATGTCCTAATTGTTCACAACTTTTTTCCACATGGAAATAGTTATTTAAACCCAATTTGAATCAGGTAAAGGTGGTTACTAATGCAAACATTAGGTTGCAAGTTCTAAGATCTCTCATAGTGAAATCATTGGTCTCCTAAGGCTGATCTAATTGTTCACAACTTTTTTCCACATAGAATAACATTTACTTGAACCTAATTTTAATGAAGGTCAATTTTGTTGTCGATGAAAGCACAAGTTTTTAGATTCTGACATCTACCATAGTGAAAATGTTTTTGATTGGTTAAGCAAGGAAATGGCCTTGACTCAAACAATTTAGTACAATATTAGAAGAATAGTAGGTGGAAAGAAGCAATAAAAATATGAAGCCCACCAAACTTCCCCCCTCCCATAAGCAAAAAGCTTAACCAATACCCTTATGATCAAACATAACAGTTCTATCAGAAGTAGCAAAATAGTTTAACATATCACAAGTAGCATCCCTACCATTTAACCTATAATACCCATTAATATTTAACATAAAGTCCATACCAAGACTAGAAGTACTAACAACATTACAAACATTAAAGTTTAGGAAGCAACAACCATTATCATTTTTATCCTCCCCAAAAAAAGCACCAGGATAAACCATCAAAACCAGAAACACAGAACAACAAAATGAAGCATCATAGTTATGCTTCCTTAATCAGCTTCCAGGTAGTCAACAGGCCCTCAACTGTGTCATCCACTATTTCCTTCAACTTCATCTTCCCAGACAAATCCGCACCCTCACTCATCACTTTTTTCTTTTGTTTCTTTTTAATTTTCCCATACCCGAAACCATAGCCATTATAGCCTTCTTCATGACAGCATCAACCATTGAGCATAAGCTCTTAACTACCTTTTCCAGAGCTTGGATTCCTCTGCCCTTGTCCTACTCTTGCATCCCTTTCTCTAAAACTTGCAACCTTTCCTCCAATCTATTTATATTGCCACCATCCTCGACTTTTCTCTTAACATCTTTTTCAAGAGCTTGAATTATGTTGTCCTCGTCTTTCTCTTGCATCCCTTTTTCTAAAACTTGCAATATTTCCTCCAATCTTTTAATTCTCTCATTACCATCATCCTCAAAATTTTCTTCCTCCTAATCTTTTGTTTCCATCCTCTCTTGGTTACCCATGACATTGTCTTCTTCCTCCTCCCGGGTCACCTCTTGCTGCGACTCCTCTTCCTTGCCTTCATTACCATTTCCACCATCACTTTATGAATTTGAATCTTCCTCCTCATTCAAATCATCACCCAGGCTATCAGGGACCTCCTCTATGGAAGAATCATTATCCTCTATCGCTTTCTTATCTTTTCTTTCCTATGGGATGTGGGTGCTCTTTTCCTTTGGGCTCTATGAATTTTTACTACTTTCTTGCCCCTTCAAAGCTGCCATTTCTAGTCTCTTAGACCTTCTACTGACTCGATTTGAGAATTTTGTCTCATTGTGATTAGGTATAGTGATTGTGTCTGCCTCTTCCCCTAGTTCATGAATAATTAGTTTCCTCTTCTTTTAGCCCCCAGATCCATAGAAACATCCCTTCTTTTTTCTAGTATAACCATTAGCAGATCCTTCCATAGCGAATCATTAGGGTTAGAAGACTTCTTACTAGGTTTTTTGGCCAGGGAATCGGGTTGGTCTTCAATAAGCTTAATTTCCATAGAGCTTTGGGGCTTTGGGTTTTCGAGCAATTTGAAGGTTGGGTTTCTTTGAGGAGTCTTGGCCAACACAAATTTGCAAATGACTTACAAGTCCCTAATGTAATGGTGGGTTGGCTCCATGTGTTAAACTCTAACCCAAGAGAATAAAAAGAATGAAAGGTTAATTTTTTCAAGATGCCTTATGTGATTGAGAATGGGGAAATGATACCCATGGATGGATTGGAAGCACAAAATACTTCATTACCATGAAACAAACATTATGATACAGGGGTGAAAGCTTAATCCTAGAGTAGCCATTTTGAAATCTTTTGGCTTTTTCTTTTTCTTCAAAGAAATTCTCAATGTAATCTTGATACTTACCATTACTAACCTTGGCCACCTTCATTCCCTCGTATGTCATTCCTGTCACATGTGTAATTAGCTTTGCATCGAATTTAAACTAAATGTCACCCAGATTAACTTCACCATCTCTCCATGCATTGGAAAACTTGTAGCTTATTTTTTTGTTAAATCCTTCCATTGCTGCAAAGTATGGGGTGAAACCCAACCTCTCAAAAAGACCCCGGATCTCCTCATTTTTGTGAAGCCACTCATATTTGTGGGGTTCAATTTGTTTCCTAGGGCCTCCCATGGTGTTGTATTGGCTATTGTAATACTTGGGGATTGGAAGGAATTCACTTATGTGTCCTTCGTCGTTTTCAACACTAGCAACATGCAATTCTACAAGTTCAATTTTAATAGTGACTTTGTGGCTACTCATTTGAAATATAAATAGCTTAGGGTTTTTTTTGCAATGTATTAAAGAACTAATGCCTCGGTTATCACCTTTTTGGATATCATCATTATTAAGAGTGACAACTCTACCTCCCTTTCTAGTAATGATTACACCTATTTTATTACTTATTTTTTCTTCGCTGCAAACACGAGTCCATCTATCATTTTGGAGATCGAACTCAAGATTTTTTCTCATGTGATTTATTTCCTTAATTAAACCATTCTTTGGCAAGGTACGATGCTTTACATCCTAGTTGTCCTTTCCATCTTTGGCCTTTCATTTCATTGGGACTTGGCAATCCTCTAACAACATGCTTCCTCCTTTGTCCAATCAACTTGCCATCATGCATGCATGGGGTCCACATCTTCACTAGACACCTCAACCCATCACCATTTTTAATCATTATCATTCTCATCATCATAAACCATTATTTGAATATTTCTCCTGCCAAGTCTATCCAGAGAAAGAATTTCTTTAATTTGGTTAGGAAAATTAGAGAAATCCTAGAAGTTTAAAATTTCCTGATTAACTCTTAGGTTGGCCATAGCATCCACAACCTTATTACCTTCCCTAGAGGAATGGCATATTTTATAATATTGAATATCTTGTATCATGATTTACAATCTTCCAACAGATCTTTGATTTCCCATGGGATTTTAGCCGTGTTATTAATATAGTCATGATCAACTTAGAGTCTCCTTCTATAATCACATTACTATACCCCTTCTCTTTGAGATAACTAACTACAGTCCAAACAACATAAGCTTCGGCGAATTTATTGGTTCTTGTTCCTAAACACTTGTTGAATCCAGCCAAATAGGTACCTTTATCATCCCTGATCACTCCACCAATAGCAACTCATCCTGGATTCCCTTTTGAGCAACCATCAAAGTTGCATTTCACCCATCCTAGATCTAGGGGAATCCAAACAATATTCTTTCTGATAAGTTGTTTTGACCAATTTATATTGTTTGTCATGGGAGATCCCCCATAGATGTTTTATGCTTAACTCTTACTGTGTTGACCCTTTCTTAGCTTAGTTATATGAACAACTTTCCAAGTTTTCTTGAATTTTTATTTTTATAGTTAGACATAGCTTATTACTACTCCTAGCCGTATCTCTAAACACCCTATTGTTTCTTTATTTCCACAGGCCCCAAGCTAGAAATGGGCGAACTTGTACCCATAGATCAATGATAATATTATGAGAGTAAGGACAAAGACTCCATCCTTCCACAAACATTTGAACATTAACCAGGAAAACCTAGTCCACCTTCAAAATCTTGAGTAAAAAAGCATAGACTTCTTGAGCATAAGAACATTGAAAGAACGGATGTATGATAGTTTCTTCTTGTTCATTACAAAGACTACATCTATTGAACAGATACCAACCTCTTTTCTTTAGGTTGTCTATAGTAAGTATCTTACCATGTATAACCATCCACCAAAAATAGTTAATTTTTAGAATTAAATTCTTCCTCCATACCTTGAGCCAGTTAAAAGATCCTAAATTTTGAGTTTGTTGCATCATGGATCCATGGCAGATTTAACAAAGAACCTACCAGTAGCATTTTTTGTCTAGATCCATTCATCCTTTCTATTTTTTGAGAAGAGGTCGGGTTTTCTAGTTTCATGCATAAGCAAATCTAAAGCAACATCCTAGTTCTATTGTCTACTTCCCCTTAGAACAACATTGTTTAGGTAATCTTTTAAGCCTATCCACCTGGGTCTCAACCCTTCCCAAACTAAGTAACTAGATAATTTTTTTCCAATCCCTCTTTTTATTCTAATTCTAATTTGTTGGAGGCCTTCATAAGTCAAAAAAGAGGTCTATGTGGACCAGGTATCATCCCAAAAATCAATACTTATCCCATTCCTGACCCTCATTTTAGCTTCTCTAGTTAGGATTCCTCTTGTTTTAAGAAGATTATTCCAAAACATTGATCCATACGGAAGCTCCTTCTTCCTAATAAAACAACTAGCTTCCTTATTCTTTAGATACTTTGTCCTTAAGATTTGAGCCCAATATTTTTCACCTTCCAAGAGAAACCGGCCCATTTTCACCACTAGGGCTTTATTGAACAATTTTAATCTTTTGATTCCCAACCCCCCTACTTTCTTTGAGGCACAAACCATTTCTTACTTGATGGGTGCCATTATTTTCCTTTCCTCCACCCCTGACCATAAAAATATTCATTGAATTGTCTCAATTCTCTTAGCTATATATGTTGGGATATTAAAGATAGATAGATAATAGACTGGTATGTTCTGTAGAGAATCCTTTAAGAGCTAAATTTTTCTTGCCAAGCTTAGCAATTTTCCTTTCCAACCAGCCAATTTTTTTTGGACTTCCTCCCCTATATAGTTCTAATAGTTGTTGTTCATATTTTGAGAAAATAGAGGTAGGTCAAGGTAGGTAGCTGGTAACTCTGCCTTCTAACACCCCAAGGTCCTTATGACTTTGTTTTTCACAATCGGGCTAGTATTAAAAAAATAGATTTTTCTTTTTTGGTAGTTTATACACTGACCTAATATTTTAGCTTATTTATCAGGAATAGCTTTCCATTGTTTAGCTTCAACAATAGATTCCTCCCCCATAAGAATGGTATCATCAACAAACTGTTGATGTGAGACAAGGGGTAAGGAAGAAGCAACACAATTTTTTTTTAGAATTTTATTATTAAGTTGTCTTTGAATGTTGCGGCCTAAAGCTTCAACCACAATGACAAAAAAATATGGAGAAAAAGGGTCCCCCTATCTCAAACCCCTGCCTAGTGAGAAAAAACCATGATGAATACCATTAACCAAGACTAAGTTCTTTAGAGTAGTGACACAAGTTTTAATCAAATTGAGGAATTTTCTAGTGAAGCTGAATCTTTGTAGAACAACAAACAAAAAATTCTAGGAAACTTTATCATAGGATTTGGAGATGTCTAATTTTAACACCATATTTGGTTTCTTACTGTAATCCATAGAGTCCAAGATCTCATGGGTGTAGATTGCAACATCGAAAATTTGTCTTCCGTGAACAAAACCCTTCTAATTAATCGCAATCAATTTTCCCAAAACCAGTTTCAACCTGTTTACTATGATCTTAGAGAAAATATTGTAAGTGGTGTTGCATAAACTTATTGGTCTATAATCATTCATTGAAGTAGCCTCAATAGTTTTTGGAATTAGGGCTAGAAAGGTGGTATTCATCTAATTCAAGAGTCTTCCCGATCTAAAAAAATCCTTAACCACATTAAAGAGGTCTACAGAGACAATATCCCAGTAGAATTGGAAGAAATTGGGAGGGAATCCATCTGGTCCTAGTGCTTTAAAAGCTCCAAAAGAGAAAGCAACCTACTTCACTTATTTCATGGAAATAGTCTTGGTTAGTTCTTTAAAGTCTTCCTTCATGATAACTTTGGGTATAACATGCAAAAACTCTTCTAATTCCAAGTTCTCTATCTTTGGGAGCTCAGGATAGTTTGAAAAGAAGGAAAAAAACTTCTATTGCTATTTATTTTTCATCATCAAGTTGAATGCCATTAGAGGTGGTAAGAGATCTAATCTTGTTTCTTCCCCTGTGCTTCAAAGTAGATTGGTGAAAAAACTTAGTGTTTCTAGATCTCCTTCGAACCTTAGCCATAGAATCCTAGATTTTTATTTCCAAAAAATTTCATCTTTCTTACTTATTTTGTGCCATTGGGCTCTCAGCCCCCTTTCTTTGATGTATATCTCATCATCACAAATTCCTTCCTCCATTTGGTCTTGAATTTCCTAGAGAATGATATTCCCTACAATTCTATGGGGAGTTCTAGTTGGCATTCATTAGTCCGGTTGGGTAGGAGCACCTAGTTGATTTCCCAAAAAAATATTTTTTTAGTGAATGACTCAACCTATTCAAGTCTTTCTTAGTGGTAAAGATGTTCCAAAAAGTGTATTTGTTCCACCCCTTGACCTTTTCTTTAATTCTTTTTAATTTTTGTGTTAGTCTAAACATAGGGGTACTATCACGAGGTAAAGTCCACCATTCCTCGATTAGAGATTTAAAGTTTGGGTTGAGGGGCCACATAATTTCATATTTGAAAGGATATGGTCTTTTAATTACTCTACCATCCCATTCTAGAAGTAGTGCATTATGGTTGGACCCTATTCTAGGAGAGGTTAAAAGGGAGATATTTTGCATTATGCTCTAGTTAGAGGAGATATAAAACCTATCCAGTTTGACTTGGATAAGTTGATTGCCCTGTCTTCTATTTGACCAAGCAAAGAGAGATCCTGTTAGAGGGATTTCCATTAATCCAACTGAATCAAGAAATCTTGAGAGGTCAATCATGTTATTTGAGTAATCAATTAAACCTCATTTTTTTTGGATGAGTACAACGAGGAGTTGAAATCTCCTCCAAGCATCCATAGTTCATCTTTGTTATTTTCCATTACTCCTTCCAGCGTATTCCATAGCTCTATCCTATCCAATCCCAAGTTGGGGCCATAGATATTGCCCATATTCCAATTGATGGAAGAATCTCTATCCTCCATACTAACTAAGAGATTGTTCCTATTCTTGAATTTCAACTTGCCACCAAAACTTGAAGAGTTCCAGCAAGTAGCAATCCCTCTGGAGACACCTTCCACATCACTAACTTCAAAACTAGCTCTCGGCCGAAGTCGCTTCAGGGTTTTCTCAAAAAACTTTCCTTTTTCATTTTAATTTCCTAGATCAAAAGGATATCAAGTTTCACCTTAGCTAAGCAAGCCTTTAGCACATGCTATTTATAGGGGCCATTTAGACCCCTAACATTCCAAGATAGTATCCTCATAAGTTCAAAAAATAGGAGAGCACTACTAGGCTGATACTACCCCAAGTGGGAGGTTGTACTCCCTTATTTCCTTTTTTATTTGTTCCCTACCAAGGAATCAAGGGTTTTCTTCTTCCTTGCTACCACATCTCTTGTTGTTTCTTTGATTCTTGTTTCCTTTGATTGGGGTCTACCTACTTTTTTATTTCCCCCTACATTTGGGTTTTTTCTTTTTTCATGATTTGGTGTTTATTCATCCTTTTTCATCTTTGCTTTCTAGTGTGTGTTCCTCCCCCAAGTTTGGTTCAGGTGGTTCATGAGTTGGATTTAATAAATTTTCCTTTTGGCTTATAATTTCCCCTTCCTCATGGGGCTCATTTTGCTAATCTCCCTCAAAGATTGGAGATGAAGCAAACCCATTATTTCCCATTCCTTTGTCCGAGTCCAACATTTTCCCCAAGGAAGGTGGGGTGGATGGTTCCTTGGAAGCCTCTGAAAATAGCCTTTCCAAATTTTCTTTTGGATCATCTTTTTTTGGGGGTAGGGTCTTCCATATTATTTCCTTGATCAGGGTCCAAGGCTTTTTATGCGAGTAACAATTATTTATTGGGAGTTAAGGTTTTAGATTCCTTTGATAAGTTCATTAGGGTCATATCCTTCAAAGGAGCATCCATTTGTGTTTTGATTTGGTGTATCTTTGGTTCAAGATGAGCTTTGTTGCAAGCATCCTATAAATGCCCAAATTTATTACACCCTTGACAGAACACCGTAGCTCTCTCATATTCTAATGGTTGAACCCATTTCCCAAACCTAGATTTTAAAGTAATAGAAGTGGGTAGAACTATGTTAACCTCCACATTCACACATATTCTTGCATAAACCAATCTATATTTAAGAAGAGTAACTTTGTGAATAGTGAACAAAGAATCAAAGGAGTCTATGATCCCCTTAAAAACCTTCTAATTCCAGAACTCTAGTGGCAGCCCAAGAAGCCTAACCCAGGTAGGAGCAACTTTCCCTAGATCAGCAAAGGCATCAAACCCTAGTTTCCACTTGCATAAAGAAAAAATATTTTTAAAACTTCTATCAAAGGCCTGCGGTCCCCCCATGAGAACCTTTTGTTGGTATATGGAGCCTAATCAAACTTGAAGGTTAAACTTTCCCCACATTTGTTGGCACGGTTTCCCCCCAAATTATTTATTGGGGTCAAGGGGCAATGCCCCTTGCGGGGTCCAGGGAAAACAAAACCGACATAAGTCTTGATCAAATACTAAGGGTTTGGGTTTTTGTTGACATTGTATTGTAGCATTTGTAGCAGTATTGAGTTGCAAGGATTACTGGTTATAATTGGTTCAATTTACTACATAATAATATTGGAATCTTTGTTGGTGGATGTAGCCCAAGTTTGGGTGAACCATGTTAAATATTGTCTCTTGCTGTTATTATTTATGTGTTTTTCATTCCTCTATTTAATCTTTATTTACATGTAATTGATATTTTTTGCATACAATTCCTAACACCTTTAACATATCCTCAAGGATAACAAAGGTAAACAAAAAAGGACCCTTGGGCATGGCACTTATAGAAATGTTTCCTTTGAGTTTCCAAGTGTCAGAGGCCCATTTCCATACCTAGTCTATATTGGGTTGTCTAGCAAAGAATTTCCCCACCAAAGATAGCTTCAAGCCCTCCAAAGCATTGTTCAAGATTGCATCTGAGACGTCCACTTCATCCCCCACAACGATATAAAAAGTTGACACAGAATTCTAAGGTGTCTTAATTGATATTTGACCTCCTACAAGCTTTTCCACATAGGAGGCCACTTGGTCAGCAAAGCACAAACTGTCCTTGCCCCCAGGAGAAAAAATAGGGTTGTTCAAATCCCCAAGTGATGGAATATGTGAAGTGCACGGTGATTTTTTATTCCTCCCAGTCAGAGAAACCATGCTATTCTGGGAAAGAGTAGGCTGCTTTGGTGGGGGAGCCCCAATGGGCACCCTCCAAGCTAATTCATCGAGCTACAGAGGAGCAAAAATTCAAAAAAGTAGAGTATGTGCAAAGCAAAAGGAAATGTATTGTTACAACTGAAACTATCTTTGGTTTTTTAGTTACAATATTGTTTACCCTTGCTAAGAGAAAAAGAGAAAAAATAAATAATTTAGTGAAAGTTTTAGTCTCCTAAGGCTATCCTCATAGTTAAGAGATTTTATCCACATGTAATGCCATTTATTTAAACCTGATATTAATGCTTGTATTAAATAACCAAATAAGAAAGTAAATCTCAACTACGTTTTATTTCTTTTAGCACTATTTAATGCATCATTCCAAAACCATTCAATATCTTTGTCATCGAGATTTCTTGCAAAATATCCAAGTCCAGTAATAAATGAGACAAAAATCAATAATGTATTTCTACTAGAATTTACTCATCCATGAATATCAATGCTTACTTGAGAGGAAGACGAGATTGTCCCAATTTCTTTTTAATCTACAAATCCAAGAGCAACTAAAATTGTCAAGCAAAAAGATACTAGTAATTAGCTTTAAGAAAAATCAATTCCATTTTCTTGCACGTTAACATTGCAATCATGGGTTTCAAATTCCTTAAAAAATTAAGTTTTCAATAATGTCACCTTGGGATCTTGCATAACCTGTGTAGTTCTCTCCCATATTAGGGGAACAGTCTCTATATTTCATTAGAAAAACAATTGATCCCTGGAACTTGTAATTTCAATGTGTAATATATAGAAAATGAGCCATAGCCAAATCTCTTTGAATTACCTGGCTTGTGCTTTTTACCCTTATTCCAAGGTACCTTTCTTTTATTTGCAAGACTGGTTTTCTTTCTCCTTGTACTCTCCCTATATTCTTTTGTTGCAGCATCTTCAAATAATAACTAACATGTCTAATTTAATCATTGCATTTCATGTTAAGTTTTGATACTCTTCCCTACTCAATTCCATCATTTCAAATGTACTTCCATGTGATCTAACTACTGGAATAGCTTATGTAGAAGAGGAATTTAGTAAAGGATTTACATTTCTTATTTGTACAAAATTCCTTATGACATAATTAACCATGATTCTAGTCAGTCTAATCACATGGTATAGAGTACAAACACAAGGAAGAGAAGGAAGCTTGGGATTCAAACAACCAATTTCACAAACATGTGAATTTCTCTTCCATTTTAAAGAGAATCGCTTTCCCTTCACAATAGAAAAATTTGCTTTGAATTGTGTTTTAATTGTCAATTCAGGAAAAAATCATTGCTAAAGAGCTTTGGAGCTGAAGAAATCTACAGACGTTGTAGATTGGCATCTGCCCAACAATGAATCAAGAATGGGTCAGGAATAGACTCTAAAGCCAAAAAATTTAATAAGAAAAGAAACCACTCTAAATTGGAAATATTTTTTTGAGAAAATGACTAGTACATGTGATTCAAAAGCATCTCATCAAAGTTCACAATTCCATGTAAAAATGCCAATATAGTTTCTAAGTATTGTTGAATGAGACCATAAAAAATTGAAATAAGATGCTTTTGTCAAATATTTCTTATTTTTCTTTGTAAAACAGCTATTATATGTCAACCCTTGTTGAATCATACCAGATGCAAACATCATATAGCTTCCAATGCCAAGGAAAAATACATTTGGCTAAATGTAACATAAGCTTAATAATCTACATGCAATAACCCTCCCTCTTTACAAAGGATGAAATAGCCTTTACTAGTTAATAGAACAATACTAAACCATTGTTATCTATTGTCCTGATAGAACAGTAAGTGTGGGTTTTGAGCCAAAATCTCAAACTTTTTTGGAAACAATCTTCTAAATTTCTAGGTCTTTGAGGTGTTGATGTATGGAGGAATCCTAAAATAGTCTTCCGAATTTGGGTCTGGCTCTATATGCAAATGGGTAAGGGAGAAATCTAAATTAGGGTCAAAAAGCTACATAAGTCACAATGTAATGAAGCAATATAAACATTAAATTGATGTTGGTCAACTAGTTCATTTTGCACGCCATTTTCTAAAATCTCATCTTATCTATACATAACACTATATAAACCCAAACAAACCATAACTTAATCACTTATGCATATAGCTTATCAAGCTCATATCTTTAGGTTTGATTCCCTTTCTTGTTTTTTATTTATATTGTGAGATGGTGAGATTGGGGATTCAAATGTTGAACCATATTAAGACACCCAAGTTTAAAGCAAATCTCCAGCACCAAGCATATACAGGCTATTGGAGCCTAGTCAATTATGATGACCGAAGAATTCATCCTAATTACAGGACTAACACAAGCTAAAATTTCTTTCATTGCAATAAATTCCCCAAAAACTCCAATGTACATGTGGTAAGGATGTGATCTGACAATTAAGGTCCATTTCAGCCCAACCTAAATATACAAATCCTACAAATGTAGCCCTTCTTTAGAAGTCTTAAAGGATACAACAATTGTTTGAAATATTAAAAATGGACTTACATTTATAAAGCTTAAAGAGTATTGCCCATGTTTATTCCAATGTTCGCAGGTCTTTAGTAATGTATTTCAAACTTACATCATTAATTGTTATCTGTATTCCATATTTCCATATTACAAATTTTACAAATGTGATCTTAAAGAACATACCCTATGTTTAAAATTATGAAAGAATATGCCTCGTATTCACAAATCTTTAAGATCTTGTTTCAATATTACCTTACATGTTAAAAGAAATCCAAAAGAAGAAGAAAACATCAATAAATGGCAATGAGAAATGCAACTTGTTTGAAATGTCAACACATAAAAAAATGGTAATAGAAAAAAAATGCAACACAAAATAAGTTTGAAATTCTAACATACTTGTTTAGGACATGTAGCATATTGGAAGCGACGGCCAAAAAACAAGAACTTTAGCATCACAAAAACCCTTCCATTTGTTTGCTTACTACTTGTAAACTACTAATTTTTTTCATCCTTACTTGATTAACCATGATGTGAATACATTGTGGTTTAGTTTTTGTTGTTTGATGATTAGACTTGCAAGACAAGGACAACAATAAAACAATCAAAATAGGTAGTGTTGCAAAGCAGTGACGAAAAGGGTTTGAATGATTGGACAAGCATATTTTAGGGCAGGCGTGAGCTCTATGGGTAATTGAAATGCATACATTGTAGGAAAATTAATCCATCATTCATTCTAAAGGGTACAAGCTCACACCAAGAAAAAATCAAATCATAGAATTTCAAACTGTAAAATTTCAAACCATTGGATTTCAAACCCTAACAAAACCAAACCCTAAAAAATAGGGGATAGTACATGTCAATCCACCCAATTTTTGTATACACACTTAATTAAGCATCTGAAAATATTGGGCTTTTAGTGCTACTTGATTCTTGAGTTCAAGGAAAAAAGATTGTAAGATTTTAAACAAAAATATTGGTTGCAAGTTGAATTTTGTTTTCAAACATGGGATGAGGAATATTTCAACTACCTGAAAGTTGTTTTTCCTAGCATGAGACAACTTTCTAGAGAGCCAATCCCTTCATTTAATAGATAGCAACATAATGGTGTTAAAATGAAATAAAACACACAAAAAATGATCCAACAATGTAAAGATTCCAAAAATTTAAATTCATTAAAACCAGGCAAGTGACTTACCTAAAAATTCTACACAAATTGTGTCATGTTGTCGCAGATGATAAAAAATAGGTAGAGCTTGCAATAAAAGTACGAAACCCTTGTCGAAACCTTATTTTCAAGTTGTAGCTTGCCAATTTAGAGAAATGAAAGGTCAATACCATGGATGAAGAGTTTGGAGAAGCAAAAAGCAACAACAACAAGGAAAGCAACAAAAAGGCATGTAAACGGTTGGGAAAATGGCCAAAAATGATGAACAGCTAAGATTCGTCTTGCATAGTTTGTAAGTCAATCTACACCATTTGGCATAAAAAGGGGTTGGAAAAGTTTAGCATAGGGATGCCATCAATGTAAAAATATGTGGAAATGAGATTTCTCAAAAGGGTAGGAGCAAAGGATCATGGTCCAACCCCTTATACATAATTAGAGGATGTTAAAAAATATAATTTGGAGAGTAGGTAAGTGTTGTGTAGTGGTAAGTTGTTATAGTTTTCAAGATAACATGTTCAAGTTTTTTAATTAATGGAAATAAGGTCTTTGATTGTGATCTCAAAACTTTAATCAATATAAAATTTTATAATTTGATAATTTTAGGTGTGAAGAAAAGCGATAGGAATTAGGTTTCTAATAGTGATCTCAAATTTTTAATCAATACAAAAAAAGTATGATTTGACTACTTATAAGATTTTTTTAGATAAAAAAGAAAATCATATTATAAGGGAATTTAAAACAAATTACAACATAAAGACTTCCAAATAGCAATAGTCATTAATAAGATCAAAAGAAGAAAAATACAAAGGGGGTTTCCATTATTTTGCCATCCCCAAGAATTAAAAGAATTAGTGATCCAAAAAAAACTTGCATTCTCCAAGAAATACAAGTAAGGAGAGTTAAGCCCAATCATTATGAATGAGCTAACAAAGTTTCCTACGTTTATTAATGACATTCTAGTCGCAATCAACATCAAAGGCCCATTTAGCTAAGCAATTTGCATCAACATTCTATTCTATGTGCATATGAACAAAGAAAATGGAATCAAAATTTGAGGTGAGATGAAGAATCTACTTAGCAAGAGATGTCAACTACCAAAAAGGTTCATGCAACTTCTTTTTGTTTAAAATAGAAACAAGGATCAAAGAATTCATTTTATATATAACCTTCTTCCAACCCATCTCACAAGCTTTCTCAAGTGCAATGAGAATGGCTTGGGCCTACATTTGATTATTAATGCAACAACCCATCGAAGAAGTGAATAAAACAACACTTATAGGTACTTATGAAAGGTTAATCAATAACTATATTTCAAGTCTATTTTATAACATTGCAAACACTCTACAAACCTTCAAAATATGAATTTTATTTTATATGTTATTGTAATTCACGGAAAAAGGTCCCCCCCTAATATGGCCTTGATTTAGTGTTGCAATGTGTTTAATATATTCACATTAGGTCTTGGGCCCTTGTGAACTAAATGAGCTTATTGGTGCCTTATTTGGAGTTTGTTTTACTATAGGAAAAATGGGTTTTGAAAAAGGCCCCAAAACCATTTACAAGATAAGTCGTTGCTTCATCATTTAATCAAAAACAAAACAAGTAGCCAAAAACCAACACATTGACATCCAGAAAAGCACAAAAAACAAAAACAAACTAGAGATTATTCAGAATATTTGTTGCTTCAAGATCACTATCAATTATTTTCTGATGGACATTCATTGTTTCCACCACTTCATCAGCAGGAATACTAGCCTTTGCATTAATTTTGGTCATGTTGCAAGTACAAGTAGAAGGACGAATATCACTAGTAGTCTTATGCTACACACCACCATCAACCACCATGTCTTTCATTCTAGAGCTATTCCCCCAGCCACTTCCTAGCCTTCTTATTTCGAAGACACAATCCCTCAACCTCATTGCACATGACATGTTTGCTAACCTCCACTACCTTCTCCAACTTTCCTTCAATAGCAGCAAATTTTTTTCTTGTAGGCATTCTTCATGTTAGAACTGTAAAAATCTGATGAATTTACATATTGATTTCACTCATAAATTTCCATATTAGTCCTATCGTGTGCATATTATTCCCATTTCTTGCCATGTTGTCCCATTGAATCCATCGGGTCATGCATTTTTCACATTATGGTTCCTATCAGCATAAGATCATAATTGCCTCCCCAATCCATTTTTCATTTTCTACTAATGAACGTCTGTGTTGCCTATCGGAAAGATGTTTTTATTGTCACGGTGATCAAAATTCATCTATAGTTTCATTCGGCATAACTTTCACATTGTTTCAGCGACTGGGGAGAATTCATATCGGCATAAGTGTTGTATTTGGTATGTGGTCTCACCAAGGATTTTTTGTCTTACCGAATGATGTACTAAATGTCTTATCGGCAAGGGTTCCTACTTCGATGAAATGTCATAACAACTCTGTGGTGTCTCATCGACTTGTAAGGGTATTTCAGCAGGAGTTGCAGCATCGATATAATGTCATGGCGAACTCTTGTGGTCTCACCGAACAACATGCAAGGGATTCATTTCGGCCAAACTTGTTATGTTCGGTGTGATGTCATGGTGAAATCTCATTGTCACTCCGACTGACAACATAAGGGTATACATCTCGGTATGAGCAGGCGATACCAGTGTGAGGTCTCGGCGAGTGACCTCTGGTCTCGCCGATGGAACACATGAGAACTTTGTCAGCATGAAAATTATTTTGTCTCAACGACACTCAAGGATGGTTGAAGACTTTCGGTATGACTCGAGGCATTCTGCGAGAGGTCTCGTCGATGTCAGAATCTCACAGCAACACTGAATGAAATAAAATGGCTTTCGATATGAGATTGGTTGTATCTTGGCGAGCAGGTGTGGACTCAGGGCTCTCGATATAATAGAGAGTATTCTATATGAGGTCTCCCTGATGTCGGTACATTACAGTGACTTAAGGTGAATGAAGATTCTCAGGGAGACATAGTGGTAATTTGTATGACATCTCTCCGACACAGATGGTCATGGTGAAACACAAAGAGCAGGGGAACACTGGATGACTAACGATTGACGATACAATTGCATTCGACATACCTGCTGGTTGTCTCAACGACTGTTCCATTGGTTATTAGCAAAAGATTCAAACACTGTGGCCAACATGTATATGTTTGATAACCGTTGCAGGCCGACATGATTTTTTGCCCGAATACTATGGTAAGCTGACATGAATTTGAAGCAATATGTTTCTTGATGCTGGTGTATAAATATGCACTCCTGATTGTAATTGAAGGGATCATATTTTAGATTAGAGGCAGTAGGTAGAGATGGATACAGTAGAATAATTTTCTCATGTCAGAGACTATGGTGCATGTTTTCAAATGGTGATTTCAATGAAATTCAACTGGTGTGGCAGTTTATTTTTGGTATCAATTGTATGTTGAGTTTATTGAAAAGTATTGCTAAGTTGTCTCCAAGTTGATTCTTTCTAGTTATTTAAATTGAAGTAACAAGCTTATTTTCAGTTTACCAGTGCACATTTGTTGTATCTGTGTGATTAATCTATTGGTTCTCTCAAGCAGAGATTAAATCCTTTTGTCGATCATAGTAATTAGGGGGAATTCATTTGGATTATTAAAGTAGAGCTTAGTGGTCAAAATCTTGCATGTTTATACAAGTAATAAACAGATCATAATAGATCATATGCTATCAATTTGATTTTCTGCCAGAATAAGTTGCCCACTTCTATTTCATTTGACTCTGCATACCCAATAAGGCACTGGTCTCTACATTTCATCATTTGAATTCATTCAGTTTCTTTATATCTGTTAATTGAGCATTTTAGGATTTAGATCAGAAGATTTTTATTGGTATCAAGTTTGATTTCATTTGTTCACTTCCATCTGCCATTGTGGACAATCATTGTGCAAGAAAGATAATCATAAGACAAGTCTGCTTCATTTAGATAGGTATACCCGCTTAGGTCTGGCAGCACCTAAAGAGTAGAAGGTTGAGTTCTCTTGACCTTGTCTGTTACCCTAAAGCGTATCAAGAGGTTGGTAGCCTCTTGAGGCATTCATCCTACATTTTTGAGAGCTAACAAATTGGTGACTCTGCTAGGGATTACATCAGAAAATTCAGTTGAAGACCATCATATAGAGTCATTGAAGAAAAAGTTATAATTTCAGAAAGAGTGATTCCACTGGGGAAAAGATAAGAAATAATCATTTTCCTACTTTTGGAAAAGTAGGTGGCAACTCTGAAAAAACTTGATGAAGAATGGAATTTGTGTGTGGAATGAATGAATACACAAATGCAAGTAGGCATTGGACTCCTCAAATGCCTGGCAGTACAATTGGAAATTTTCACAATGGAGGCAATGCATATTATGCACAACAGAGTACATACTCACTACAATCACCTCATGGTTAGCAGTATGTGCCATATCATCATACACAACAATATGGTTCGATGTACCAGCATCAGTGCCAATGTGGCGCCCCCCTCATCAATACACAACAATGATCAGACAATTTGATTTGGCAAGGATTCAGTTATCCCCTTATCCAATGGATGGTGATTGGAGAGGTCTGGTGCCTAAGTTTACAGGGAGTGATGCAATTACTGCTGAAGAACATTTAAAGAATTTCAATGTGTTCATCCAAGATTTGGGTGTGCCCTATGAATATTTACACATGAGGCTATTCATGATCACTTATTGAAGATGCTAGGGATTGGTTCAATAGCCTACCAGCTGTCTCTATTGATTCTCTCCAGGGATTTCAAGATCAATTCCTCGAGCAATTTGGGAACCTAAGTGCACTAGATGCTGCTCTTAATGAATTGATACACATTCAAAAAGATCAAAGTGATACAATTTATGATTTTAATTGAAGATTCAATAAGTTGCAGAATAAAATACCACTTGGATCAAAGTTTCCAGATTCTGTAGCACTGAATATTTATTTGAATGCATTTGATCCTAAGGCAGGGTATGAATTGAGAAATAGCTTCCCAAGAGATTTGGCTGAGGCTCAGAAGATGACACTGACATTTGAAAACAATAGGTGGGCTAAAGGGATAATTGATAAAGGAGACAATCCTAAGGTTCCTCAGCAAAGTAACAATTATCAGTGCAAGTAGGAGAACACATACAGGAACGAAAGGTCGAGGTTGCATGACATGCCTTATAATACAGACTGGAAGGACAAAAAACCTATAACAGCTAGGCCTGGAAGCAAAGAAGCTCTTGATCCACTGAGAAAGGGAACCTACATGGTAAGTAACAATTATTTCTGTGAATTTTGTGATATGCCACATTCCCCAGATTATTGTGTTGTATCCCAGAGAATGCAAGAAGAGGGAATGTTGATGGATGACAAAGGAGAAGATCACACAGTATATTTGACTTCAAACACCTTTCACCATGTTGAGGAGAGGTACTCATCTTTAGAGGATGAAGGTTATCAGCATGATGTTTCAAATCAGAAATACAATGTCCATGTGGTTGAGTAGCAGGTCTTTTTTTATTCTGAGGAAGATTATACATAGCCACATTCTATTGTGGCGCCTGCTCAATGCAGTATGAAGAGATTCACCAAAGAGGAGATAGAGAGGCTAGTTGTTGTTGTAGTTGAGGATTTGGATCTGCAGTCAAGGGATTCTTCTACTTCTTATGAGGATTTGGATGAAGAGGCAATGGGAAATATTGATTCATCTTATAGTAAGTATACAATACCTCTGGTTGTAGTTGAAATTTATGAAGATACATTTGATCATGATGAGGTTTGTACATTTGAAAGGGATTTCCAATTTTTTTCAAACTCATTGTATGATGGAGAGTTAAAGGAGGATCAGATGATATTTTGCAAAGGTATGTCCAAGAATGAACTACAGGTATTTTCAAATCCACTTTATGAAAGAGAGGAGATAATTTCAGACAAAAAAAATGATGGAATAAATGACTGTGTTGATAATGTTTCTGATTTCCCATTCTCTGATAGTATTGGATTTTTTTTTATGATGACAAAAGTGAAGAATATAACTGTAGTGATGAAAATGTTGAGACTTGTTTGCTCAGTAGTGAACAGGTTTCAGATTTGTTAACTCCTGAATACCAGGGATGTGCACATGATGATGATCTTGAAGTTTTGTGTCCAGCCTACATTTGTTTTGACAGTGAAAGATCTTTGTGTAAAGATTCTTATGACTCCCTGTGCATTTCTTGGAATGATGGTGAAACCTTTGATGATTATCAAAAGTCCATGTCCATTCAAGATGAGGTATATGATTTTGAAGTTTCTAATTCATATGGAGCAGACTTTTACACCAAGGATGATAGATTTTCGGCTTTGTTTGGTTCAGATATGCATGATACTGAGGATATGAGTCATGATCTGTTGTTGTCTCTGATAGAGATACTGATGAAGTGCAAAAAGTTTCAGACTTGTTTGCCTCAAACAATAATGACATGATAGAGTTTTTTGTTTTTCAAGAGAAGCACTTTGATTGTGAATTTTCAATACAACTGGGAGAATGCTTTATAATACATAACAATGAGAAAGATAATGAGAAGTATTGTATTGAATATGCATGCATTTTATATATTGAAGATAACAGGGGTTTGATGATAAAGAATATAAATTGTAGAATGATGTAAGGAATTTGGGCCAAGTTGAGCATAGTGATTCTCTAAAAACTTTCAGTGACAAGGAAGATTACATCTGTGTCTTCAAGAAGAATCTGATGAACTCAAGACAAAACTAGGTATTTGACAGGGGAAAGTATGATTTGAGTTTCAGATTGTAACATATCAGAATAGGTGAAGTTGAAAAATAAAGGATTGCGGGTTGCCAGTGCATGGACAACTCTTGATGGTCCTCTTTAAAATTATTTTCCATGCACAGTAGTTTAGGGTTTTGGTTCACCTCCATCTTGTATTCATTTTGCATTCATTCCATCTGCTTTTTGTCCATTTCCATTTTTCTCATTTTGTGTCTAGTCTGCTCACCCAAAGATCTAGATCCTTGCAATAATCTTACTATCATTCATCCCTAGACGGAGCCACTGTTAGAACTGTAAAAATTTGATGATTTTAGATATTGATTTCACTCATAAATTTCTAGATTAGTCCTACCGTGTGCATATTTTGCCCATTTCTTGCCATGTTATCCCATTGAATCCATCGGGTCATGCATTTTTCACATTTTGGTTCCTATCAGCATAAGCTCATAAACGTCTCCCCAATCCATTTTGTGTTTTCCGCTAATGAACATCTGTGTTGCCTATCAGCAAGACATTTTTATTATCACGACGATTAGAATTCATCTATTGTTCCGTTCGACATAACTTTCACATTGTTTCGGCGATTGGGGAGAATTCATATCGGCATAAGTGTTGTATTTGGTATGTGGTCTCACCGAGGATATTTTGTCTCACCGATTGATGTATTGAATGTCTTATCGGCAAGGGTTCCTGCTTCGGTGATATGTCATAATAACTCCATGGTGTCTCATCGACTTGTAAGGGTATTTCGGCAGGAGTTGCGGCATCGATATAATGTCATGGCGAACTCTTGTGGTCTCACCGAACAACATGTGAGGGATTCATTTCAGCCAAACTTGTTATGTTTAGTGTGATGTCATGGTGAAATCTCATTGTCATGCTGACTGACAACATAAGGGTATACATCTCGGTATGAGCGGGTGATATCGGCGTGAGGTCTCAGCGAGTGACCTCCGGTCTCACCGATGGAACACATGAGGACTTTGTCGGCATGAAAATTATTGTCTCGACGACACTTAAGGATGGTTGAAGATTTTTGGTATACTTGAGGCATTCTCCAAGAGGTCTCGTCAATGTCAGAATCTCACAGCGACACTAAATGAAACAAAATGGCTTTCGGTATGAGATTGGTTGTGTCTTAGCAAGCAGGTGTGGGCTCAGGGCTCTCAATATAATAGAGAGTATTCTATATGAGGTCTCCCCGATGCCGGTATGTTACAGCGACTTAAGGTGAATGAAGATTCTCGGGGAGACATAGTGGTAATCTATATGACATCTCTCCGACACAAATGGTCATGGTGAAACACAAAGAGCAGGGGAACACTGGATGACTAACGATTGATGATACCATTGCCTTCGGCCTATCCGCTGGTTGTCTCAACGACTGTTCCATTGGCAATTAGTAAAAGATTCAAACACTTTGGCCAACATGTATATGTTTGATAACCGTTATAGGCTGACATGATTGTAGTATTCGCAAAAAAATTCATGTCGGCCTGCAACGGTTATAAAACATATACATGTCGGCCACAATGTTTGAATCTTTTACTAATCGCCAATGGAACAGTCGCTGAGACAACCAGTAGGTATGCCGAAAGCAATTATATCAACAATCATTAGTCATCCAGTGTTCCCCTGCTCTTTATGTTTCGCCATGACCTTCTGTGTCAGAGAGATGTCATACAGATTACCACTATGTCTCCCCAATAATCTGCATTCATCTTAAGTCGTTGTAACGTACCGGCATCAGGGAGACCTCATATAGAATACTCTCTTTTATATCGAGAGCCCTGAGCCCACACCTGCTCGCCAAGACACAACCAATCTCATACTAAAAGCCATTTTGTTTCATTCAATGTCGTTGTGAGATTTTGACATTGGTGAGACCTCTCGCAGAATGCCTCGACTCATACTGAAAGTCTTCAACCATCCTTGAGTGTTGTCGAGACAAAATAATTTTCATGCTGACAAAGTCCTTATGTGTTCCATCAGCGAGACTGGAGGTCACTCACCGAGACCTCACACCGATATCGCCCACTCATATCGAGATGTATACCCTTATGTTGTCAGTCGGCGTGACAATGAGATTTCGCCATGACATCACACTGAACATAACAAGTTTGGCCGAAATGAATCCCTCACATGCTATTTGGTGAGACCACAAGAGTTCACCATGACATTATATCAACGTCGTAACTCCTACCGACATACCCTTACAAGTCGATGAGACACCACGGAGTCATTATGACATTTCACCGAAGCAAGAACCCTTGCCGATAAGACATTCAGTACATCAGTCAGTGAGACAAAAAATCCTCGATGAGACCACATATTGAATACAACACTTATGCCGATATGAATTCTCCCTAGTCGCCGAAACAATGTGAAAGTTATGTCAAATGGAAAAATAGATGAATTTTGATTGTCGTGACAATAAAAATGTCTTGCTGATAGGCAACACAGATGTTCTTAGAAAAAAATGCAAAATGGATCGGGGAGACAGTTATGAGCTTATGCCGATAGGAACCAGAATGTGAAAAATACATGACCCGATGGATTCAATGGGACAACATGGCAAGAAATGGGCAGAATATGCACATGGTAGGACTAATCTAAAAATTTATGAGTGAAATCAATATGTAAAATCATCAGACTTTTACAGTTCTAACAGTTCATATTGAGCATTTCATCAACAACCATCTTGAGAGTATCAAAAAATTGATTAACCTCAACTTGCACCTTATTGATTTGAGCCTGCATATTCGGCCCCATAGAAGAGGATGCCTCATCAACATTAGTACAAACAACTCTGACCAAGACATTAGTGGAATTCATCTCATGAAAAACCCACTTAAAAAGTATAAACAAGGAAAGGGAGCTCTTAACTAGACTGAGATAATCGGGCATAATCTCCTTCCTAAAATTAAAGCCATCTTTATCAACATAATCTTCCTCGGAGTCACTAGTAGTTGAAGCATTCTTGAAAGTCACCATCCCTTTTTGAGCAAAGACAACCACACCTTTATACAAATTCTACTTCACCACCAAGTGCTCAACATCCGACAAGCTATCGACAAGATCCTGTTGTTCATCCCTTTCTAAATTCATAGGAGAAATTTTCCTCTATTGCCCCTCTTTATGTTGCACATTAGGAACAGGGGAAACCCTTGGCTAACCCTTTTAACCAAATCCTCCTTGCACAAGTTTTCCACCGCGGTCCCCTTCATCCTTTTGCCACCTGACCCCTTCATAGGGTTAGATTTCAAGTTGGGTCGGTCCACCTCAACCTCATCTCTCATTTTGTACTCATTTTCCCTTGAGGAAACTGGGGTTTGAGTCTTCTTTCTTTTCTTTCCATTATCCTTCCTCTTTTTGCCACATGATCCCTTCACAGCTTTTGACTTTTGGTAGGACCTCACAATCTCTTCCTCATCACCAGTGATAGACTCATCATCCTTGGAGGGAGAAGGGGATTGTTTCTTTTTTCTCTACCTTATTTGGAGTGTTGTAACACACTTTCACACTTTTTTAGGGTTTTCATTAATAATTGGGCTTCTTTATGCTTTAATTGGCCTTATTTTACATCCACAAGCCTCATTTAATGCATCTTTTTGAGGATAATCTCAACATAAATCAACATCCAATCATAATTCAGGTTTTTTCAAGTTGTGTGGCCCAAATTTGGTGGTCTAGGACCCATTCACCACCTTGGGCGAATGAGTCCCACCTAGGTTTTTGGGTCTCTATCCTGGTTTGCACCTTTCTAAGAATTTTTGAAAATGGTCTCATAAATTATGCCTAATGGGACTCATTCACCACCTTGGGCACGGATGAGTTTTGTGTGGCCCAAAATCAAAATTAATTCAAATTCTTGGTGAGAAATATCCTCTTAGATCTGATGTCAGCTTGAAGTGTTGTAATTTTGGGAATTCTTGCATAATTAAGTATAAATACAAGTATATTTCACTCATTTTCACCTAACAATCAAGTGACCTAGAAAATTGAATAAGCATCCTTATAGAAAAGTTGAGTTCACAAGATCATTCAATCATTTACAAGTGTAAGGAAAGCTACATGCGGAAGCAACTCTCCTAACATCAAAAACCTCAGGGAAGAATGCAAAGACACTTTTAAATATTTCAATTACAGTTCAATTAAGATGCACTTTGAACTAAATAGCAGAAACAGATAATTATACAAACATAGATGAACACAAGATTTACGTGGGAAAACCCTTACGGGAGAAAAACCCACCACACCAAGAGAAGTCACTTTGTATTACAGTAATAAAGAATTACATACAAAATTCTGACTTATCTTTCTGATGCTAGATTACAACAGCTTTCACAATGATCAATCTTGTACAGGAACCTTCAAGTTACAATCTTTATAGAATAGAAATCACTCTGATACAATTCGAACTATTCACCCAATTGTTCTTTGAACCAACTGAACCTCTACAAAATTACAAAATGTATTCATGTCATTCCCTATCTATTGAGCTTCCTCTCAGAATTGCCACAACGAACTATCTTCCAATGGTTCCCATTCGACTTCCCTGAATGGTCCATGAGACACCACATAGGAAAGTCAAACAGTCAAAGGGCTTCAATCTGTGTTGGCATATTGATGAGACATTGACCGTGTCTCCTCAATGTCAACACAGTCAGCATTCGACATCGCCAAGAGTCGTTTCCATCGGCAAGAGGTTATATCACTATTCACAAGTCACAAAGACTTCAGTTTTCCTTTCGGCAAGACTATCGCTCTTCGGTGAGACCACATATCGATGTTCAAAGTCACATCGGGAAGAGTCATTCTGTCAGTAGGACATACTGCTCTCGCTAGGACCTCACGCCGAGCCTTCAAGTTATTCCAAATGCATCCACCAGTCGACGAGACTCGTCGCTTTTTCCAGGACTTCATACCGACGTCCTAAGTCATACCAAAACATTAGCATTTCCATCGGGACCCGTCTATTGCTAAGACATTCAATTGTCGCCAAGAGGTTTCACCGAGATCTCTTATGATACTTTGAAGCCATCAATAGTTGCCAAGACTATCATCCTTCGCTGATAGTTTACTCTGAGAACTTTATGTTACATCGAGCACTGAACGGTCAGCAAGACTTACCACTCTTCGCTGAGAGTTCTTACCACAATCTCCAAGTTACCCTAAGACCACCGTTCAGAAAGACATTCACACATCAATAAGACTTCTTACCGGTAGAATATAAGATATGCCGAAGACTACAAAAAGAAACATACTATCAGTGAGACATATTACTCGATAAGAATTCTCACCGAGCCACCATAGTTTATCCCATTGACTCCAACGTATTTCCCCATCATCGAGACCTTTCTACATCAATGGGACTTCTTCCTGAGCTAAGCCTTTCGGCCAAGGGTATCCCTGATAAACAATATGTATGGCCTGTCGGCCAAAGATCTCCACATGGTAAGAGTTACGACAGTCACAAGTCATAGCGACCTATACAAAACATAAGGCTACAATTTGTTCATCGGCCAGACATAGCAAATGTCACACCAACTTGGTTCCAATAGAGGTTACAGCCTGTGATGATTTAGGCATACATTTCCAACAATCTCCCACTTGACGAAGATCACACAGGCATCTCCAGAGCACAACAAAACTTACTGAAAGTCAAGGGCACTAAGGCCCATTGAACTAGCACACCACCTGAACTTTTTTGTGCTCACTGGCTTCGTCAATGCATCTACAACATTTTCCAAAGTATCGACATTTTCCAAACTAACCTTTTCATCCTCCACCATATCTGGTACAAAGTGGTACTATACATCTATATGTTTCATCCTAGCATGGAAAGTAGGATTCTTTACCAGACAAATTGCACTCTAACTGTCACAAAAAATAGTTATTTGCTCTACATCAAAACCAATGTTAGAACACAAATGTTTTAACCATACTGCTTATTTACAAGAATGTGTAGCTACCATGTATTCAGCCTCTGTAGTGGACAAAGCGACTACAACCTACCGCTTACTCATCCAACTCACTGCACCACCATTCAACATGAAAATATATCCACTAGTGGATCTCCTACTGTCAATGTCCCTTGCTCAATCAGAATCCACATAGCCATGAATATTGAGAGTCCTCTGTGATTCAACCAAGTTCCCATGGTAACACAAAGCAAAATCTGAAGTGCCCTTCAAATATCTGAAAACTCTTTTCACATCATCCCAATGTGTCCTTCCAAGATTAGCTATAAACTGACTAAGAACTCCCACTACTTGGGAAATGTATGGCCTTGTACAGACCATTGCATACATAAGACTTCCAACTGCACTAGCATAGGGTACACTGGTCATGTCCTTCATCTCAGTAGGAGATTTTGGATAGTCTTCAACAGATAGCTTTGTTCCCTGCAAGACTGGAACGACTAGCTGCTTGCAATCATTCATGCAAAATCTCTCTAGAACAGTCTTGATATACTTACTCTAACTGAGCCAAAGTTTTCTACTATTCATGTCCCTAGTTATCTCCATCCCTAGAATATACCTTGTTGCACCAAGATCTTTCATTTCGAACTTAGCAGACAACTAAGACTTAAGATCAGAAATCATTAGCTTACTATTGCCTATGAACAACATATCGTCAACATAGAGAGAAATAATAAGAACTTGATCACTTTCAACTCTATGATAAACACAATGATCATATTTTGATCTCACAAATCCCAAAGAAAATACAAAATTATCAAATTTATGGTACCACATTCTAGGTGACTGATTTAACCCATATAGAGACTTTTTTAACTTGCAGCCCAGTTTCTCTTTACCTTTTTCAACAAAGTGCTCATGCTGGGACATATAGATTTCTTCTTCAAGATCACCATGAAGAAATGTTGTCTTCACATCCATCTGTTCAAACTCTAAGTCATACGCTGCTGCAAGTGACAAAAGAAATATGATAGACGTCAGCTTAGCTACAAGAGAAAAAATCTCCCCATAATCAATTCCCTGTACCTGGGAATAACCCTTCGCAACCAATCTTTCCTTGTACTTTTCCACATTGCCATCCAGACCAATCTTCTTTTTAAATATCCATTTGCAGCCCACACCTTTTCTACTTTTAGGCAATGGCACCAAACTCCAGGTATCATTTTTTTTCTAATGATGCCATTTCATCATTCATGGCTTCCAACCAAGAGTCTGAATCAAACATTTTAAATGCCTCCTTTATAGTCCTAGGCTCATCAATGCTAGAAATTAAAGCATAGGCACAAGTAGAATCTATCAAAGAGAACCCATACCTATGAGGTTGTTTTCTTTCACGGGTTGACCTCCTCACTTGCTAAGGCTGAGGTTCTTCTTCTTCTTCAGAACTTTCAAAACTGCTTGAGCTCTCCTCAGTTTCAGGTACATTTTGAATTTTCAATTCCTCTTTCTCTGGTGTAGGAGGAATTACAGCTACATCCTTATTGTTTTTTGACTTTGTCTCTGACTGCAAATCCAAGGTAGAAGGTTTCAGCTCATGAAAGATTTCACTTCTGTTGTATACAACCTTCTTCGTATCAGGATTCCAAAGCTTGTATCCTTTTATGCTAGCACTATAGCCAATAAAAATACATTTGACAGCCTTGTTCTCTAATTTAGATCTTTTCTCATACGACACATAAGCCTATACCTCACAGCCAAAAACACGAACATGTCTTAAAAAAGGCTTCTTACCAGACCACGCTTCCAAATGTGTCTTCTCAATAAGAGCATAATTTGGAGAACAATTAATCAAGTAACATGCAGTAGCAACAACCTCAACCCAGAACTTCTCTTCCAAGCCAGCACTGCTCAGCATACTTCGTGCTCTCTCCATCACTGTTCTATTGAACATTTTTGCAACTCCATTTTGTTGTGGAGTATAAGGTGTAGTCTTACATCTTTTAATCCCATGGTCTTTACAATATCTCTCGAAATCATCAAAACAAAATTCACCGCCATTATCAGTCCTTAAGCATTTTATTTTTCTTCTAGTCTGATTTTCTACAAGGTTCTTAAACTCCTTAAACCAACTGAATACTTCTAATTTACTTTTTAAAAAATAAACAAATTTTCTTCTTGAATAATCATCAATGAACAATACATAGTACCTTGACTTAGAAAAAGAAGGAACATTCATTGGACCAAATACATCAGAATGAATATAATCTAGCAAACCAGAAGATTTATAAGGACTGGAATAAAATGAAACACAGTGTTGTTTTCCATATATACAATGCTCACAGAATTCAAATTCGAGATTACAATCATCAAGCCCCTCAACCAGGTTTTTATTCTTCAAGGTTTTTAAACCTTTTTCTCCTCTATGGCCTAGCCTATGATGCTAGAGCATAGTATTCTCTTATGGAAGTTTTACTTCCATAGAGTTTACATAATTAGGGATATTTCCCTCTTTACCTCCATGAGTAGCTTTCTGTGACTTTACAGAGACACTATTACATTGAACAGCCTATGCATCTAGCTTGTATAGGGTACCAATTCGAGCACCTCTAGCCAGCACCATAGAGCCTCTAGTCATCTTCCAACCATTTCCAAAAAATGTGACTTGTACTCCAATATCATTCAGCTTACTGATAGATAGTAGATTTCAAGCCAAACCTGGTATGTGCATAACATCATTGATCCCCTTCACTCTTCCATCAAGGAATTGGATTCTGACTCTTCCACGGCCAACAATTTCCAAAGTTGAATCACTCGCTAAGTACACCTTTCCACCATCATATTTTTCATACCTTGTGAACTAGTCTCTATGAGATGTCATGTGGAAAGATGCTCCAGAATCAATCATCCAGACATCATCTGATGCCTATGTAGCCAAGGCTACAATAAAAATGTCTGCATCACTATGAGAAGAATCATTGTTAGAAGAATACTTCTTCTTCTTCTTCTTCTTCTCCTCTTTACAATCCTTTCAAACATGACTAGGTTACCCACAATTCCAACACTTCACCTTGGACTTATTGCCAGGAGACTTTGATCTCCCTTCTGATTTCAATTTGGACTTCTTGTCCTTCTTCTTGCATTCTCTTTTGACCTTCCTCTAACAACAAGGGCCTCCTTTTCCATCTTAGAAGATTTCCTTCTCATCTCTTCTAACAACAAAGATGCAACAACATCTTCCATCTTGAAATTGGATGTTGTACTCCCAATAGCCATCACAAGGTGATCCCATGAATCTGGCAAAGAACACAATATCAACATACAACAATCCTCTTCATCAGTCTTCACACCAATAGATGTTAACTGTGCAATCAACATATTGAATGCGTTCAAATGATCAGCAACAGACCCTCCTTCCTGCATTCTCAACTGTACAACTTCTTCCTTAGGAACAGTTTATTCACCAAAGACTTCCCCTAATAAATAGATGCCAGTCTCTTCCACAAGGAAGATGCAGTCTTCTCTTCATGCACATTCAAAAGCACGGATTCTGCCAAACAGAGCCTTATTAACCCCTTAGACTTTCTATCTGCAAGGTTCCAATCTTCTTGCTTCATGCCTGTAGGTTTCACTCCAGACACAACAATCCACAGATCACGATCCACTAAGAGATCCTCCATCTTAAGTTTCCACAACTCAAAATTGTTGCCATTGAATTTCTCTATTTCAATCTTTCCTGATGTGATAGCCATCTCAATCTGTAAATAGAAATTGACAAACTTCTACAAGACTCCCACTAAACAAAAATTGACATAAAAAACCCAACATACCCACAAGGATAACACAACTGGCCAGGCTCTGATACCACTTGTAAGGAAAGCTAGATGTGGAAGCAACTCTCCTAACATTAAAAACCTCAGGGAAGAATGTAGAGACACTTTTAAATATTTCAATTACAATTCAATTAAGATGCACTTTGAACTAAATAGCAGAAACAGATAATTAGACAAACATAGATGAACTCCAGATTTACGTGGGAAAACCCTTACAGGAGAAAAACCCAACACACCAAGAGAAGTCACTTTGTATTACAGTAATAAATAATTACATACAGAGTTCTAACTTATCTTTCTGATGCCAGATTACAACAACTTTCACAATGATCAATCTTGTACAGGAACCTTCAAGTTACAATCTTTACATAATAGAAATCACTTTGATACAATTCGAACTGTTCACCCAATTGTTCTTCGAACCAACCAAACCTCTGCAAAATTATAGAATGTATTCATGTCATTCCCTATTTGTCAAGCTTCCTCTCAGAACTGCCACAATGAACTGTCTTCTAATGGTTCCCATTCGGCTTCTTTGAATGGTCCACGAGACGCCACATAGGAAATTCAAACGGTCATAGGGCTTCAATCTGTGTTGGCATATCGGTGAGACACTGATCGTGTCTCCCCGATGTCAACACAGTTAGCATTCGATATCGCTAAGAGTCGTTTCCATTGGCAAGAGGTTATATCACTATTCACAAGTCACAAAGACTTCAGTTTTCCTTTCGGCAAGACTATCACTCTTCGGTGAGACCACATATCAATGTTCAAAGTCACACTAAAGAGTCATTCTATCGATAGGACATACCGCTCTCGCCAGGACCTCATGCCAAGCCTTCAAGTTATTCCAAATGCATCCACCAGTCAGTGAGAATCATCGCTTTTGCCAGGACTTCATACCGAGGTCTTAAGTCATACCAAAACATTAGCATTTCCATTGGCACCTGTCTATCGCTAAGACATTCAACTGTCGCCAAGAGGTTTCACTGAGATCTCTTATGATACTTTGAAGCCATCAACAGTCGTCAAGACTATCGTCCTTTGCTGAGAGTTTACTCTGAGATCTTTATGTTACATCGAGCACCAAATAATCGGCAAGACTTACCACTCTTCGCTGAGAGTTCTTACTACAATCTCCAAGTTACCCCGAGACCACCGTTCGGAAAGACATTCACACATCAGTAAGACTTCTTACCGATAGAATATAAGATACGCCAAAGACCACAAAAAGAAACATACTGTCAGTGAGACATATTACTCAATAAGACTTCTCACAGAGCCACCATAGGTTATCCTGATGACTCCAATGTATTTCCCCATCGGCGAGACCTTTCTACCTCGTTGGGACTTCTTCCTGAGCTAAGCCTTTCGGCCAAGGGTCTCCCCGATAAATGATATGTATGGCATGTCGGCCAGAGATCTCCACGCGGTAAGAGTTACAACGATAGTCACAAGTCATAGTGACCTGTACGAAACATAAGGCTACAATCTATTTGTTGGCTAGACATAACAGATGTCACACCGACTTGGCTCCAATAGAGGTTACAACTTGTGATGATTTAGGCATACATTTCCAACAACAAGAGCATTCAAGAGTCTTCAAGAGCATATTATCAAGAATTATTCAAGCATCAAGCATCATGTCAAAGTCTTCATGTATCATGTTTGTTTTTTAGCTAACAATTTTGATGTAGGGTTTTATGATTCAAGCTATCATTTCATTCAAGATCTATCCTATCCAAGCAAGATTCAAGGTATACATCCATTGGAGCCACTTCATACATGTTTGCAGCACTTCATTGCTAGGGTTTGGTGAGTTGCAACATCATATTTTGTTCATTCATCATTTTCCATTCCTATTTCATATTATTTGAAGGTTTGATTACCAAAACAGGTTTTGACCAAGGTAAACCACTATCCACTAACAAAACAACATTTTTCCCTCTCTTTAGTGTGTTAATTTCAAGTTTAGGTTGAAGACACATTGAAGAGCAATTTTGGAGTGAGTTGTCAAAATTGTCATCAAGCATTGGAGAGCATTGGAGAACACCTATAGGTTGATTTACAAAGATTTAGATATGGAAATCTAAAGAAGCAGATTGGACAGACTAAGAAGAGCAGATTCAAACCTTGAAGTTTCAGAAAACTGTAACTAGACCGATTCACCATTTCTAGCGTATGAGTCCCAATTTAGGTCAAAATTTAAAATTTTACAGATTTGGATACCCATTTTCCAAATTCTTATTTCTGCATAGAAACCCAGATCTAGGACTAATTCACCTAGCTTGGTGTATGAGTCCTAGTCAGCATTAAAGTCACAATTTCTAGCATTTCAAAGCATCCTTTAGTCATCTTCAATTTTCTAGGTGCACACATTCCATCTTGTAGCTTTTTGTTTTGTTTTACATACTTTTCTAGGTCATTGAGTGAAAGATTGCATCATATTAGGTTTAGGTATTACTTCTTGTATTTCATTTGTCTTTCCAAGTCCTAAATTGGTGGTGAACCCCTCATTAGTTTGCAATCAGCTTCTAGGACAGCCCTATTGCAAGATCTCTTTCTCCTTTGCATTGAGATATCTACAGTTATCCTTGAATGAAATTGGAAAGTGGGTGTACTCTATGTTCTAAATGATACGAAAGCATCCTAACCAATTTTATTTCATTTCAGTTATAAACGCTATACAAATCTTCAAATTTTAATTTTTTTTATCATGAGTCTTACCACATTTACATTGTTGATAAAAATAGAGATTGCAAATTTATGCATTTTTTAATATCATAAAGCTAGTGGAATCGACATACCCCACATGTTTGACATCTAATATTATCACGACCCTTTATGTTCATATTTGTATTCAATATTTTCATAATAAAAAAATATTTTGGTCATTATAATGGGGAAAATTTTAAACCTTCCAATTTTCCCCTTAATTTTAGGCTTGATTTAACTAGGTTATCCTTTATGCAATAATTTGCATACAAGTGTGTTTTTATATATATACTAGTAATTCTATATTTCTAATACTAGTAATTTTATTTGTGTGACTAATTATTTAGTCTTTTTTATTTGTGTGACTAATTATTTAGTTGTGTTTTTCACCTGACGATCAAATTAGTCATTTATAGTTGTGTTGCAAAAAAATAGTAGAATTTAGTCATTTTTAGTTTTCGTGACTAAAAAATTTAGTCACGTAGTCATTTATTTGTCAAATTCTACTAGTGTTCCACCTACCATCAATTCCTTAAGTTTCCATACAATAGTGTGGAAGTTGTTATTCTTGGTGACCTCCATCCCTCCCAATATTATAAAATATTAGAATAGAAATATGATAACTGTAGACACCCAAAATTGACCACTTGTGTTTGTTCAATTTTATCCCCTATTTCGTCTAATTCCCCAATGTCTACGTTAATTAAATGATATCCTATTATTTAATTAATATTACCTATTTCTCTACTAATTCTTCCTAATCCCTAAGGTAATTAATTAATGTAATTACTTACCATATATTTACCTTTACCCTTTCTTCCATTAAATTAAATAAATAAATCTATTTATTTAATTTACCCTCATTATATCTTCCCACATTAATTAAATAAAAAATTATTTAATTACCAAATTTTCTCTCTCCAGATGTCGCTTCCTCCATCACCCTCACTTGTCTCTAATGCTAATCATGATCCTAATCTACCCCCTTAATCACTTGTGAATTCCTAATCCATGATTAGGAAAGGGATTAACCCTTTTCCATTTATCACCTACCCACTTTGTACCCAAGCCTTAAAGGCTTTCCCCTATTGGGAAGGAACCCCACATGGTTCCTTTTCTCAAAATTACCTCCAAAGGAATTTAAAATTCATGTATTCCTTTCTCCCCCATACCTTTGGCTTATGTGAGGAAAAATATTTCTTTTATGGAAAGATCCTCTTCTTACTCCAAGGGTACAATCTCCCGATCAAGCCCTCTCCTTGTTCCACTTGGCACAATCTTGTGGTATAAGATATCACAATCATCCTTCACCCTTGATCTCCATTAATAAATCTCAACCATTCATCCCTCTTCACTCCCATCATATATATCAAACACATAGCCATTTTTAAAACATCTCTCACAACTTTCAAATGAGCATCGTTATGCTACCAAAATCGTGAGTGAGCACACATCAAATTGAACATCAAAGGAAAATCTACACAAGAAGTTGAACATACTTTAATTTCATTGAATTGTACCCTTGATTGAATTTCTATGCCTAATCTTGAGTTTTTTGTTTGATCATTGTGTTGTTTAATTTTATTGCAATTTGATTCACTTTGACACAATTTTCATGCACACATTTTTGGCAATGCCCAGTGAGACACATGTCACAGGTCTACAAATCAAAATTTCCTTTTGTATAGATTTACATTTCGTAGGCATAGAGAGGTGAATGTATTGTTGTTTAGGTGAATTAATTCTCAAGAAATACTAATGCAATCATAGAAAGGTGAATTTATAGCCCAGATTCCCTAGTCAAAGAAAGGCGAATGCACTACTATTTTGGAAAATGTGATCTCTAGATGGGTGAATGCGATTATATAGAGGTGAATGCATGAGGCAGTATACTAACCTTCATGTGCTAGGAAAATGCATGAGGCAGTATACTAACCTATAGATGAGCAAATACACCTGATGTTAGGAAAATGCGTTGAAGACCCATGTCTGAACACAGATAGGTGAACCCAATCTAAGAAAGGGAAAATTTGATATACTCTTAGGTGAACCCATAAGGTATAACATTGTTTAAAATTTCATTTTCATTGAGCGAGATTCATATGTTTTGTAATACTAATCTAATAACTATTGAAAAATAAGGTGAAGGAAAGCTATAATATAAACTTATGCAAGTGAATTCAAATCTAAAAATCAAATTACCAAACCAGAAATAAATATGTGATTGCAACAAACATCACAATATAAAAATTAGAAAACAAAATGTGACACCAGATTTACGTGGAGAAACCCTTTCAGGAAAAAACTCCACCCAAGAAAAGAGGACAAGTATATTATTAATCTTCCAATGAGTGTACACAATAATACACTTCACTACCGATCTCTAATCAACCTGACTACACCTTGTTACCTACAAGAACTCAATATGAAATTACCATCCCATGGCTCCAATTTATAGAAATTATGGGAGGTAAAACCATGAATGGTAAACCAAAATAAGAGGCACAAAACCACCTACAAAAACATACGCCCCTCTTTATAGACATCTAAAAGAAATAATAAAATATTAATTGGATATTCAAGACTCTCATGTGTGCACCTAACCCATAGCCTATCCAAATCCTTCCTTTCTGGATGCTTGGGTGACCTTTCCACTTCCTGATGGAATACCAACAGACACCTTTTCTTCTCCAATCTTGGATTCCCACTCCAAAACCTTTCATATTCCATTTTGGATGCTTAGGAAATATGCCTTATCTATATTTGATGTGTAACCTCCATTGAAAATAAATCCTCTTTAAAATATAATTACAACAATGCCAAAATTTAATATTTTTTCTCATGTCCCCTAGAACACATTCCAAGGAACATGGAGACATACAAATGACATAGGATTACAAGGTTAATGTCACCTTATCCTAACATTCTCCCCACGTGATATTATACATTATAATTACATACAAGAGATACATAACATAAAATTAATTACAGTGATCAATGCCCATGGCCTACCTACACCAGGAGAACTTAACTATGGTCACCAGCTTCATAAGAGAATCTACAACATTATCCAAGGTGTCAACCTTTTCTATCAAGACCTTACCAAAATGCAATTCAAGGGTTCATATTCATTGTTGATTAATGGCCAAGATCCATTCTCTTGGGCAGTTTACATTAGGGCGTTAAGTAGGTTAGCTCGTGCTACATTCAATGAAATATATATATATATATATATACTGCATTTGATTCCTCCTATGCAAGTGTTGGGATGATTATGACCCTATGTAACAAGGCTGCCACCTCAACTTCAAAACCCTTGATTATTTCAACCAATCAACTTGTGACTAATCAAATCTATGCATAATACTTAAAACATGGATGCATACTCTAAATAATTTTTTGTTATTATTGCATCAACTGTATGTGAGAAATTACTCTTCCACCATTGCCTTAGGATATCAATATTTACATATTCCTTTGCAACCATTTTTCCTATCATTGCTTCCAAAAATGACATGCAACCTATAGAAATCTCATTCAAAACTCTCAATTATCTCATGGTTTTTCAAGGCCATATTCATCATCTCTTTTAAACTTGAGTGAATGGATGAGTGATTGGATCCATGACTCAGGCTCATGTGGCTCATGTGCTTTGTCCTAAAAAACTATCTTCTCCTTAACCAAAATTTGTTGTGGCACATCAGTTAGCACTATTAATCTTACCACGGTCTTGTCATCAAAAGCTTTACAAATAGAAGCAATTTGATGTATCTTCTAAGAACAATCTTGACATCTATTATATGATTGCACAAACCCTTCTAAAATTGGAATCTCGTTATCGAAAACCCTTGAAATTCACTTGTGGGTGAATTGAGCAGCATATTTCATCTTACCCAATTCATCAATTGCCTCTTTTCATAACACTCTTAGAGGGGCAAAAGGACCTACATTTGTTTGCATTGGACTAACCAAATGCTTACTATAACTTTGAAGTTCTTCCTCCTATGCCTTTAGTTTCACTTTAGCCTTCACTTCCTTTTCCAATCTTTGTACAATTTCTCTACTGACTCCTTTATTTCATGGACCTCTTGCTTCTTAGAAGTTGGTCCCAAATTTACTAAAATGATATAATCCTCCAGCGCAATGTCTCCTTTAGCCTTGTCAATTGTTGGGGTGGCAATGTGTGCAATCCTATTATTTGACTATCTTGAACAATTTTAGAATATACTTTGGCCATTTTATTTTCCTTGGGCTTATTTATTCTATCCAGGAACTCATCTAGACTTTGAGTAGCCATCTCTATAATTGGTTTCACTTGTAGCTGCTCTTTTAGCTAGTTAGGAGCAATTGTTTGTTCAATTTTAGGATTTTCCTCCTTCCCTTGACTCTTTTGTGGGTCCTGATTCTCTAATTCCTTATCTATTTCTACTCTACTCTACTCTTGTTGGTCCTTTGGTAGTTCTTGCTATTATTTTTGCTTCTCTATATTTTTAGTATCAATGTCTTATGTAGACACCGAAATTTGGTCTAAGCCTGCGACTTCAATATTCTTCATAATTCGTATTCTTCATGGTCATGATTAAATAATGTCAATTATTTAATTATTCTCTATAGTCTTCATTTCTTCTATTAATTAAATAATCTTAATTATTTAATTAATTCACACTTTCTTTATTCTATCTGATTAATTAAATAAACGCTTTTATTTAATTGTTACTAATTAACCTTATCCTTCTTGTCAAATTAAATAAATTCTTATTTAATTTACTCTTTATCATACTTCAACTATAATTAAATAAATTCTTTATTTAATTAATTATTCATTTAAATCCCTTCATCACTTAATTAAATAAATCTTATTTATTTAATTATTCTTCAAATATCAAATCTTGAATTAAATGAATTATTATGGCATTCTCGAGTAATCTCTTCGTCAAATCATTCAATCATCTAGTTCTAACTCATTTGCATGTACATGCAAATTAATTAAATATTCCTATTTAATTAATTAAACCTTGTGTGTGCATTCGAACAAGAGTTGCTTTAATCCATCTTCATCTTTGTCATGCAAAGATAATTCTTTTGTTTTCGAATACCAAAATGGAAGATTAAATCATTTATTTAATCTTTAATTCTATTTCTAATTTATATCACTCATGTCACTACTGACAGTTATCAGAATGCATGACTAATCAGTCAATCTCAACCATTCGTTGATCTTTCAATCCTAGCCTGTCGTTCGAATAATCAATTTTCTATAAATTGATCTGATCTTCATCATTCCAATCTCTCTCGAAATCTTATGACTTTTGCGAGCACTTATCTTGAATCTTTGATGTTTGGCTAAATCACTATCATAGGCTATACTTGCACAAACTTACGAGAAATCTGAGGGCAATTATACTACAAGCGAAACGGAGAAGGGCAATCAAGATGAATCATGGAAATACGTAGCAATTTGGTGAGATTGTTCAAGTTTTATTTACGTTTTTTTACTTTTTTTTGTTCTTTGTTGCTTAACTTAGATTGCATTGCATGTTTAACTGTTTCTTTCTACATTTTCTAGATGTTACACCTTGTTTTTAAACTTCATGATTAGCAGGAATCTCCTCAAAAACTTATTTTTGTTGATCAGTATTTACCTCAACCATAGGAGGCAAAGTATCCATGGGTTGATTATCAATTAACTAATCCATCACAAACTCCTCTTGATGCATTTCTTCTTGCATAATTTGTTCTTTTGGAGTTGTTTCAATTGTTTCAATGAGAGTAGATGACTCTTTTTGCAACCTCCTCCAACTCTTTTGCAATTTTATTA
Organism: Sequoia sempervirens; assembly: GCA_007258455.2. Lineage (NCBI taxonomy): Eukaryota > Viridiplantae > Streptophyta > Pinopsida > Cupressales > Cupressaceae > Sequoia > Sequoia sempervirens. The sequence goes on along the minus strand of VDFB02026320.1, from coordinate 114,612,153 downwards.
ATATTCTCCAAATTAGGGAATTGAATTCCATTCCTTAGAGAATATTTCCTTTGATATACTATATGGGGCTTCTCCCCTGAACTTTCCACATTAACTATTCTTGTCTCTCTTTCTATTTGTGCAATAGTAGTGGCAATTGGAATTGATGAAGTGGCTTGTGTATCCTCATCTTGGGAAAAATAAAGAATGTCTAGTGTTGCAACAGTGGAAGGCAACACTTGGTTGCTATTTTGGAGGAGGGATTGGAGGAGTTGTATCAATTGAAGCAGAAGCATCTTTCTTCCCTTTTCCCCTTTTCCTAGGGGGCTCCTCTGTAGATGACTTTGTTTTCCTCTTCTTTTCTATAGGCTTTCTCTCTGGGGTGCCCATTTTCCTCTTCCCCTTAGCCTTCTTCATCTGTGCAAGATCTTCTTCTTCATACTCTTCTTCAATATCATGAATCTCAATTCTCTTTTCTTCTTGTTCTTCTTCAAAGGAGGAGGAGGATTGGGATTCTAGATCTCCCATTAAATCATAAGTCAATTTAACACCACCTACTTCCAAATCAAAAACCTTATAATTTTCCCATAGTTCAGTGTATCTCAATATTGAGCTCATCACTTCATCCAATTCTATGGCCTCCTCCTCTAACCAATCCACAGGTGGAAGAGGCTTATCCTTTACTTCAACATAATCATGATATTGGATGAGATTGCCACCATCCTCCACTTGGTCGAGGATGGAGAATGACCTATAAAGTTTGATCATTTCTATAGACATTCTTGAATATCTCCTCTTTTGTACTTCAAAATCATCCCTGCAATTGGCCCAATATTCCTTAATGTGAGGCTTGTGCCTATAAGACCTATTAGCCACCTTCTTGACTACACAATAAGGATCAAAATTTCTTCTTGCAGTATGATTTTTCTAGTGGAAAATTTGCAATTCTACCTCTAAGTTGGTTGCACTAGTAATAGAGGGACAAGCCTCTACGCCATCAATTACAACTAGGAATTCTTGTCCCATCCTTGTCTGTTGGATAGCTTTCAAAACTTTTTCAAAGGCAACCAATTGCCTTGTAACTTCCAATAACACCATTTTATCAATTGGATATCTAGGAAGCATGTATGGCTTGTTTGGGCAGCCATGTACTTTGATATATGAAAACTTTTGGAATTGGATGTACCATGATCCATACTTTTTTACTAAGTACACTACTTTTGGTGACAACCTAATATGTCGAGCCCCTTGCAGAATTCTTACAATGTACATCAGAAAGGCATCATTCACCCTCTTATAGTGAGTATTGTTGGAAAGGTGTAATTGTGGATAGCAATCATATACCTTATGTTGTCCTAGTCCATTGCCTACTGCTCTGAGATAGGTCAAGCCTTGATATTTTAAAATTTTGGCTAACATATAGACCACATAAGAAGTCATGGTGAAATCCCTGTCTTTTTCCAAATTCTTGAATTGTTTATCAATGGTGTCACTCAATATTCTAGCCCAATGGATGTTATTTTCATTGTCTAACATAAAACATCTAGTCTTCAAACTGTGTTTCCTTTTCCAAGCCCATTACTCTTCTTATTAGTGTCACCATATCTCCATATTCATCCTTGAAATCACTTTTTTACATTCTCTTAGACAATTTTGTGTAGTTTTGCCTTGGCTTCTTTGCGCATTTGGTATTTATTATCTCCAAGAATTTCTTTGGGCCATCTGTTTATACCTTCTTAACACCTTTCATAGTGAACATTGTTAGTTTTCAGTGCGAGGGGATCCCAAATGCTTCATCTAAGGCCTCTTCTATGAAATTGGCCATTATTCTCCCTTCTAGACCAATAATCCTTCTTTGGTAATACCTATAATGTTTGACACATTCTACAATCAAATTTGGACACTGAATTGATGGAGGAAAACCAGCTGCCTATGCAATCACATTTTTTATCATCTTCTTTGCTAATTCTATGGGGGTGGGCCCATACATCCTCTTCTTAAAATCTAGAAGATCCACATGGCCTAAGTTTGTGTCTCCTACCTTTGCCCAATGGGAAGCAATTTTAGTTTCAGGAAGGACTCCTTGAAATAAAACTTCATTTGTGTAGTCCTTGGTATCTTTTCCTTTTCACCCTTATCTGCTTGTTCACTTGCCTCTACCTGCTTCTGTTAGCAAAGATAGCCCAAATTACTTGAAATGAGGAAAAGCGTGAAAAGAACGAACAAATATCCCTTACGGATCTAAATGTATTCAAATTATTTCAAAATTACAAGGAAAACCATTACATGCTTCCAGCTAAAACTATCATTTTCAAGTCATGTGCAAGAAATACCATCATTAAAATCATCAAATTTGTCCTTTGAAAGCATTTTAGATATTTTAAGTCATCGTGGATTTTAGGGATTTCATGCAAAGAATAAATCTCTAAAGGAAACAGCTTTCACTCGCGTTGCAAAGGTTTCTGAACAGTTTTCGCAGATTCCAGGAGATCATGAAATCTCTGAAGGAAGGCAATTCTCACGGATTTCAAGAGACAATGAAATCTCCAAAGATGTAATTTTGTTACGTTTTAAACACTTCCTTTTCAAACTCACTTCGAGTTTTCAGACACTTCACGGATTTTTAATGGTTATAGATTATTTCATGCAAGGTTGATTAATCAACACTTCAGCGAATTTTCAAGAGTTCGAGGACTTCAGGACTTTCAGGAGATCGGTGAATCTCCAAGAGGTAATCCTCGTAGACTCAACTTCCTAAGGAACTCAAGTATTTGGAAATATTGTGGATTCCAAGCAATCTCGAATATTTCATGGTGGAGGTGAATCTGCGAGGAGATCTCTTTAATGAATGCAAAGGTTTCATTTCTTAAAACTTTCATGGACTTTGAAGACTTTGGGGATTTCCTGGGGTCACGAAATCCATGAAGGTTATGATTTTGCCAAAAGATGCTAAGTTTTCACTTGCCATCCGGACTTTCAAAAGTTTCAGGGATTTTGATGGGCTACGAAAAATTCCATGAAGCTCAAATTTTTGTAAAAGGCAATAAATGTCTGAAATTTTACTTGTTTTGCTTTCTTAATGATTTACCTTTCAGAATCTGTCGGGTCTCTCAGATTTTAAAAACCCACAGATTTTTGAAACGACAATCAAATTTCATGAAGCTGCAATTTTGTTAGGTTTTATAATTTTGTGAGTCTTGACCATGATGACTCATTTGAATGTAAATGACTAGGGTTTTGGAATATTTTGAGTTCAAACTTCCAAATTCATATAACCCTAAATTTTATTATAGATGAAAACGAATTTGATCAATCATTTTACTTTGAAAACCAAATCATATGAACATGATATAACATGAAAAACCCTAATGCTTCAATGTCTAACCATGATTGCCAAGATTTCAAGCATTCAAACTATTAAAAAAACTTCAATAGAAACTTTAAAACCCTAAAATGACCTTCTTAACCATTACAGGGTAGTGCTAAATGTCTAAGAATGTATAAAGATGGCCCAACTTCTCACAATATCTTGTCATTTGTCATTATATACATATATTAAGACATTACCTCAAAATACACACAAACCTAAAATGAAAATGAGAAGGGTATTTAAATTTCACCACTACAAAATGATATCAATTAATGATGACAAATATGTACAATTTAAAAATATGACCAATTAAGAATTACAAAACAGATTTTAAAATGTCAATTTAAAAAAAAAGAAAAGAAAGTGCAACGCCATCTACTAGGAGAATGCTAAATCACCTTGTTTGGTCATGTCAACGGATTGAGATATTTAAAAGGTAACTTTTTATCCACAAGTAGAAAAATGAAATTAGAGTTGACTTTGAATATTGATGGACATTTCTTATAACTCTTCATTTTGCAAGTACTTTGTCAAACATGTCCTCAAATGTCATTTCATAGTGGTGACTCACAATACAAGAATTACAGAATTACAATTGATGTTGAAGTATTTTGTTGTTAGAATTACAGAATGATACCTCATCCGTCTTTCTGCACCATTTATTTTGGCTTTGGCTTGTTTTGGTCTGGAATTTATTTGATCAAAGAATGACTATCATTGTGATTAATATGACTTCTTAGCTACAAATAGAATTAATCATAATGTCTTGAAACAAATTATCGGGGATTGTAAGTAAGGAATCCCAGACCTCTAAGTTAATGAATATTTTGAAAAGCCTTTGGGATGGCAAGATATTTGATTTTGGAGTTAATATGCAGGTCATTAATTATTTCAGCATTAGGAATTGGAATGAAGAAAGATCCTCCACTGGAGCTTCCCCATCATCCTTGTCTCCGCCATCTTCACCTGATTTATTTAAATCATCTTCTTGGAGAATCTCTTTCTGTTTAGTTCGCTTTTATTCTATGACATGTTCTTCAAAAGCTACAGAAAGTGAATTTACGTGTCTATCTTATAAGTTTTCCCCTGTTATAGTTGAATCTGTAACCGAGATCCATAAAATGATTGAAAACCATCAGCCTTCAGTTGGGTAATCAATTTCCTCTTAGGATGAATCTTCTGAAATTGATTCCATTGACAACCTGTCATAGCTGCAACACTTTGAATATAATGGAGTGTGGAGGTTTAAATAACCTCCCTGATTTCATTGGCAACTTGTCACAGCTGCAGCACTTGAACATAAAAGGGTGTAAAAATTTAAATAACCTCCCTGATTCTATTGGCAACATGTCACAGCTGCAGCACTTAGAACATAGAAGACTGTAGAGGTTTAAATAACCTTCCTGATTCCATTCACAACCTGTCACATGTGTAGCACTTAAAAATAGAAAGTTGTAGAGGTTTAAATAACCTCCCTGATTTTAGAAGCTATACAGACTCCCTTTGTCAACCTGTCACAACTGCAGCACTTGAACATAATAGGAAGTTTTAAAGGTTTAAATAGCCTCCTTGATTCTATTGATAATCTATCGCAGCCGCAGCACTAAAATATTGTCACAGTTTAAATAACCTCCTTGATTCCATTAACAATCTATCACAGCTGCAGCACTTGAAAATAAAATATTGTCATGGTTTAAATAACTTCCTTGATTCCATTGGCAACCTATCATAGCTGCAACTGTGGACATTTAAATAACCTCCCTGATTCCTTTGGCAACCTGTCACAGGTGCAACACTTCAACATGGTAGGGTGTATGGATTTAAATAACCTCCCTCATTCCATTGGCAACCTGTCAAAGCTGCAGCACTTGAACATAGAAGGGTGTGGACTTTTAAATAACCTCCCTGATTCCATTGGCAACCTGTCACAGCTGTAGCACTTGAACATCGGATGGAGTGAAGGTTTAAATAACCTCCCTGATTCCATTGGCAACCTGTCACAACTGCAGCACTTGAAAATAGAAAGTTGTAGAGGCTTAATTAACCTCCCTGATTCCATTGTCAACCTGTCACGGCTGCGGCATTTGATCCATGCCAATAAGTGTTTTCAGAAATTACTGTGGTGGAGACTGGAAAATGCTGAAAATTGTCCCAATCAGCTTCTACATTCTTCAGACCGTCATCAGATTTTACCATATGGGAGATGGACATGATGGAGTCCGTCTCTGAAGGCATATCTATTATAACTGCTGATGACTGCACAGCCAGTTTTGGAATAGGCAATGGAATAGGAGTACTTGCCAAACTTGACATGGTCTCTATCCTGTACAGGAAGAACAACTATTACATGCAGCTTGTGACTACCAACACTATGCTCAGTATATATATGAACTTTTGGTATTGTCTCGCAACATTAAGTATAATACCAAAAAACATTTGGTTCATGGTCTACACGTCCAAAAAGTTGTCATTACAATTTCCACAGATGTTTTACCACAATGTGAACACCAGATTTAGCTAAAAATAAATTGAAATGATATTCTATAGCTTATTCTCTTCAATATTAAATTGAATAGCATGGCGAGTATTAATTCAATTTTTCCTTTAAAAGAAAAATATTAAATCATAAGGGAATTATATAGTAAATGAGAGCCAGGCTTGACTATACCTGTGAACTTTCTTCAGCCTCCACAAAGGCAGAAATAATTATTGTTTATAAAAGCAAATTTAAGACATCTTGTGGGATTCACTAGCCTCTAATAAAGTGTATCGAAGGAGAAAAAGTTATAGACTTTCACCAACAAATTGAAGGAAGAATTAGTTCAAAGGGAACAAAATAAGCCTAAAATCGTAACCTTATATCCCAATTGTAAATCTGAAAAATAAGCCTAATATCGTAACTTTATATCTCAATTGTAAATCTGAAAAAGAAATGCATTGCTTCATCAATACCTGTGTTAAATTCTGTATTAGAGAGAAAACATCAGAAGCATGCTCTCCCATGACAATAAGTGACTCTCGGGGTTCTCTTCAACAGCTCTTTGCAGTATCATTCTCAATGCATACCTCTTTGCAGAATCCTTCTCAATGCATGCAATTCAGCCATCTCAACCTAAAAAAATTATAACACACATATCCCTGTCAACTTTTGAATTGTGTATTTTACGTCTTTTGAAAATGCAGAGCAATAGAAAACAATACTTGCACATTCGAATCTCCCAGGGTTTTATGAAGACAATTGATGCAAGTTTTCCATGCAGCACTCTGAATGTTTTCTTAAGTTTCGTGTTCATCAGCAGAATACTTAACAACTAGAAGTGATTTTGTCAAACTTAGCACTATTCCCAGCAAGAGAGCTAATTTCTCAAAGAGGTCCTTAGACGTTTCACTGGTTTCTTAACCATGAAGTTTTTCAAAGTACTGTTTGAGACCCTCAGAGAGTTTCTACATAGTCCCCGCTATTTTCATCCAAACAAATTTCATCTTTACCTTCAAAAAGTAAAAGAAAAAACAAGTAGATAAAGGTAACTAGAAAGACAATAAATTTCCATCATAATATTTTTGGAGGGATAGATAACCATTTAACAATAGAACAGATTACATTACAAGTTTAATATCTAAGAATTCATCACTTATAGACATCTATATGTCATGTTAAAAAAGAATTCAGTTTAGATAGTTATATGGTACTTATACTCTTCTTTTGTCTATAAAATGTTCAATTCTATGGTCGAAAAATGCCACCAACCAAAGTCACAAGAATAAATCTATTGTGAAAGTTTGGGAATCTCATAAAACAAATAGGAGAAAATGCAGTCTTGGTTACAAGGGTTTTGTTGGCTCTTATGTTCTAAAATATTCTAAACCCATAAAATTTGTATCAATGGATTGGGGTCATATGAATAAATATCATGTTGTGTCTACACTTGTTGACGATTCTTGTGAAGTTCAAAATCTAACCAAAAGCAATATGTACTAAGTCCAATAATGTCCAAATGTGGACATCAAGATTATCTTTCTAGTACTTGCTTTGATATACATCCTTGTTCTTCATGTGGTCAACATACTCATAATTTCTTTCATTGCTTTCAAAAGAAAGTACAAAAACCTATGTTGTGTGTTGCTAATCTTTTGTTTGAACCAGTCTCAAGGAATACATCAGATGATTCTTTAGTTATTGCAATTGTGACATCTTTGACAAAAATTGAGTCAGATGCTCTAAATAAGGTTATTCTGAATGTTGTTGAAACTACTATTGGCAATAACAAAGACGTTCATAATGATGTTGGTGATGACAATTTTAATGGTGATGATAAAAATGATTTTGCCAAGGAATTTGATTGTGTTGAATATGTTAAATATGCAGTTTATGATGATTATGATGATGTTGCTCCTTACTAATATATTCCAATTATTTAAAAATAGCATGTACTTTAATCATTCAGTTCCCAACTATATGAGTGCATTTGATCAATGAAACAAAGTAACTTTTAGAGAGAAGCTTCTAGAAGGAATTATCCTTCAAACCTCCAAGTCCCACACTCATTAGAGTGACAAACAAGCTATTTGACAAAAAAAAGGAGGATGTTGATTTTGTACAACAAATGAGGCAAACAACAAACCTCAGAGCTTAGCTGACAAGCAAGTCTCCCAGCTATTCGTAATGAAGAAGCAATTAGAACATCGTATCTTGGAAAAACAGATTCAGTACTGCAATAAAATTATTTGGTCAACTTCAAGATTTAAGTAAACCACTTCTCATTATATCATATGCACTTGCAGCCACACACTACAAAATGACATAAACAAACAATATTTTTTTGAAATAGTTGGATCATAATATACACCATTCAGCAAGAGTATCCACCAGTTAGAACAAAAGGTCGAGATTGGGAAAGATAAATCATGAAGCACAAGAAGAACAGTTTAAGGCCTAAGTCGTGCACATGACAATCGAATAATTATGCCTTCGAAATAATCATGACACACAAATCAGTTATAGTAAGAACAAAGCTTTCATTCATGAAGTATTCAGTAACCTTTTTCATCTTAAATACATCCAATTAATTAGAAGTTAAGCCATCTGAATATGGTCTCCTCATCGATAGCATTATCTTAAAAAGAAAACAACAACAACAAAAAGTGATATTGCATTTCAAGGCTTACAAAATTGGGAAGTATTTTCCATCCAAACAGAAATTATCAACCAAGAAACATGCACAATAAGATAAACCCAGTGACATTCGAATGAGAATCACAAAGATAAGAAAAATTTGAGATTCGCAATGCTAAATACAATCCGAAGGAAACAGTGGGATATATGGTAAGCTGAATGAGACGCAATTTCCTACTTTCTTAAGAGCATTGCGTTTCTCATAAAGACAAATTTTGATCCCCAATTCGCACTCCATACGTCCAATGATGATAACTTTTCATATATCATAAACTAGGAAAATATTGGCACAAAAGGGGAATGTCAGATGGATATTTTGATGATATTTTTTTTTTTTGTCTTGATGAGGTGATAAACAAATTTCCTTTGCAGCCATGAATGATGTTTTTAAAGGAAATTTTAATTGTAATTGGCATTGGCATTTTTACTTTTAGGGTCCTTAGATCCTTCTCACCTATATGACCAATTCTTTGGTGCCACAACATTGTTTCGTCTATAGATAATTTTCTCTTAACAGCAAGAGATCACTCAGGCACCCATAAAACATGGTCATTAAAAATAGACACAACATTCCTCTTTTTTTGTTGGTTATGATGGTGAGGGTATATATTCTATAAGTTTCTTCAATATAGAAACAAAAGAACCATTGCACTAGACAATGCATGCATATATAGTTAAAACATAGTGCCCACACAAAACTCTTAGTAAGCATTATAGATCCTCACACCATCTTACACTATCTACTAGAAAAAAAAACATACACACATGCATCATTGAGTTTGTTAATTGATAATAGATTCTATGCTAAATTAGGAATGTGCAGCACACTACTTATCCCTTTCACTTGTCCATCTAGAAATGACATATGAACTCTATACCATGGCCAATTATGTACGAGTTTCAAAGGTCATGATAAAAGCATCAACATTATCATGGGAAGATTTTTAAAAAATTTTAAAATCAATTTTATTTTTCTTCTCTTTTTTGTAGTCTCTACAATAATGGTCAAGCTTGCTATAGTTATAACACTTAGCTTTGGACTTTCGAAGAGATTTTGAATCTTCCACAAGGGTTGAATTTAGACTTTTCTTTCTTCTTGTCCTTCTTCATACCTTTCTCCTCTGATTTTCCATGAACAACTAGGTCCTCTTTAGCAGATTTAGAAGCTTTCCACTACCTCTCCTCTAAGAAAATCATAGCCACTACCTTATCCATTTTGATTTTCAAGGTAGTTCTCCCAATCACCATTGCCAAGCAATCCCACAAGTCTAGCAAAGAATACATCAGTGTCATGCAACAATATTTTTTCTCCATTTTCACTGTAATAGAATACAACTAGGCCACAATCATATTCAATGCATCAAATTCTTGGCCATAGAATCACCATCATCCATTCTCGAGGTTCACAAGGTCTTTGTCAAGAAAATTTGTTAACCAAGGATTTAGCCTAAAATTCTCCCCTTTTTACAAGGACCTTGTACAATGGCTTCTTCATGTAAATTCAACAAAACAAAATATATCAAGCAAAGCTTGATGATGATTTTTTCCATTTTGTCTAATAGATCTCAACCAACATGTGATATTGCAATGTATTTAAATTTAGAGACAACTCCTAGATCTCTCTCTACAAGCATACCCTTGATTTTGAGCTTCCACAACTCAAAGATAGTGCTTGTAAACTACTCTATCTCTATTATCAATGTGCTTGTTATTTTTTGCAACAAGATCTTTTGCAAGCTCTTGGTTAATCTAAAATTAGTCAATAAAACCTTATCCCTAGCACCTAAGGCTCAAGGTGATCAAGATTTGATACCAAATAAAAGGAAGAAAAGGTATAAAATATTCTTTCTACACTAATCTATGAGAGGAGGTATACATATAAAAAGTAAATTGATCATAAAATTATAAAGAAATAAACACAATAATAATATACCATAACATAGTGATTTACATGCGGGAAACCCTTTTGGAAGAAAACCCCATAATCTAAAGTAGCTCAATATATTATTCAATAATCAATGGTCCCAATACACTTGCAAAATATAATCCTTTATAGAAGTATTATCTATGATAAATTTGGAGTAATTCTAGCAACACAATAGTATCTATAAAATTTATTATGAAACCTCCATCTCGAGCACCCATTCAATAGAAGTAATAAAAGAAACCATCAAAAAGGTAATTAAGAAACCATATGTTAAAACCACCCAAAATATTGTACCAAAATCCCTAATAAAAATCCAATACCCAAAACCCAAGACAAGTCCATAGGCTAAAAATAGCATATTTCTTCTCCTACCATAAACTCGTCATAATCTATTCAAAACTTGGGTAATACATTTTGGTTCTATTATATCCACTCAAAGATGCCTTATGGCAATAACATGCATGATAAGTTAGTCATCAAGTATAACTCCTTACAAGTCTCTTATGTGTCATATATGCTCTTACATTTTAATCAACTTTTGATTTGGGAATCCGATTAAGACCACCTTTTTATATTATAGATTTTGAAGAGGTCCATGTCACTATAACCTACTTACTTCAATTAAAGCTCATTTTGAAATTATTTCAAAATCAAAATCAACCTCTAAAACCTTGAAATTACATTTTTTTGTTCTTTAATATTAAGATGCAAGATTGAGACAACTTTGCTAACAATTTTATTTTATGTTTATAAATAACTCTCAAATAGATGAGTTGTATCTGATATAAAACTGTCCAACCCTTATATTTTATGGTTAGGGAGTATTCCACTATAAATATTTGATACTTTTATGCAGTACAAGTGTCCATGAATGCAAATGTTAGCAAACATTTTTGGTTTACTTTAAAACAAGGGCTTGTTCCTTTAAGTGGTATGAACTTTTCTGATGTTTGGAGTGGCCTTTGTACTGGTATAATTTAGTTTTGGAGTCAATTCTAAGTCTTGTATTTTTTTCTAAACTTCAATGACTATCATAATATTAATGATAGATAAAAGGTAGATCATATCACACTGAACAAGATACCTTACAAGAATTTGAGAAACTGACAAGAAACTAATTACACGTTAGACCTTGCAATAGTCTTCATAAATTGAGGTTAAAAGCCATTAATTATATTGACAAAAATAATAGCCACACTTATAAAAAATAAATCTAACATAACATACCAGCATAAATTGAAAGCAACAAGTTGTAAGCACCAATTTATCAATTATTTAGTAGATTACTCGCTCAATATACAAAACCTTGTGAGGTAGCCAAGTCCATCATTACCCTCACTGTGGACCTACAGCTTGGGATTCTTAATCTCTTCTATCTTTCCTTCAAGTTTATCGACCCTTTTGAAGTGACCTTGCAAATCCGGTCATGCCTCCTTTTATCCCATAGCACTGAGTGCTCTGTCTACAATTAGATGGGACTAAGTGTTCAGTTAGGAATGTTTATGATTGAAATAAGGCAACTGAATCTTTAGTTATGGAGCGGTGGTGTCTTTGTGTCCCCTAGTTGAGTGGAAACTAGGTCTAAAATTAAGATAGTTGCATATTAGAATAAGGTGTAATGTGTGTGGCATCACACCTGTTTGCAATAATTTTCTATTTAGATAGAATGGAATAAAGGTGGATGCGTGGTTAATCAATTATTGGAACTCTCACCAAGTAAGGAGGTTAACTATTCGCAACTACCATCAGATGGGGACTGGTTGTCACTAACTGAAAAAAGCGGGATTATAAAACATAATGCAGAAGAGAGGACACTTCGGATAAATTAATAAAACATTCACCTCTCATTTCAGTGTTAGTGGCACTACTACATCAACTCGGTGCACCAGAGACAAAACCCTTTAGGAATGAACCTGTTGTCTTAGGGATGAAATCCTCAGAAGCAGTATGTGGTGTATGTTGAGAGCAGATTTGTATGGAGTGATTTTAGACTTGTAGGTTATAGAGTGCATCAGAATCATCAAATGCAACCAGTTCTGTATGTATTAGTGAGTAAGTAAAGAGTTTATATACTAGGAGTTTTGATGAACCACTTCTGTATTAGTCAGTAAGTATAGAGTTTGTATGCTAGGAGTGCCCAGAAAGGAATATCATGTTGTTTAGTTAAATCTTAATATTTGTCTACGACTGAAAAAAATAATAATAAATGTGTCTCTATGTTGGTTAGAATAGTTCTGGGTTTGTTTTTCTATACTGTTTGCCAAGGTAATTATAGTAGTATATTTAGTTTAGTTTATGATAGCGATCTAAGGACAGTACATCCCCTGTCGGAACCTTGACCTCATTAGCACTATCATAATAATCATGGTTGTAGGTATACAATTAGCGTTGGTCCAGTTGGCTCTTTTGGAGAAATGAACAGATGCAGGTGCCCTGAGGTCAAAAATTAGGCTGGGAGGATGCCCTTTTGGAGGAGGCTTAAATAAATAAGCCTAGATATCTAGTTGAGAAGATCCAAGTCTATATCTTGAAAAGAGGCTGCTTTGTTCATGGTGATCCATAGTGACGCTTATACTAGATATTTGTGTCGAAGAGAAACTACTTTGAAGATAAAGTCTCCATGCTTTGCAGTACCTGGTAGAGCAGGTTGTCTGTGGAGATACAAGAATCCAAGGATTTTGATGCTCTATGGTCTACTTCAGAGAAATATAATGAGCCTGAAAAGTAGGCTTGGCTTAAGAGAAACTTGTTTGCTATGGTCTTATGGTCATCTCCCTGTCCTACAATAAAATAACTCCCATGACCAAAAAGAGTAGCGTACAGTAATAGAAGAGTAACTAACAATGAAGGATGATTGAATTGAGGGGAACTCAAGTTAATATCAGCATGCCGCAAATCAATGGTTGACATTGGGTACAACCGTTTGTTAAACTCAGGAGGGTTCTCTTTTGTTCTACCCACCTAGCGGCAGGGAGTCTTTCTAGGGTTTTATGGAAATTTGTTAAAGGAATCTTCCTCCTTTTCAAGGCATGGGAAATGTTCAGCTGGTCAAGACACCCACGTTGCTGAGAAGTTCACCACGTTGCAGGAACAAAGCCATAAGTAATGGTACGTTGAGGATATCAAGATAAGGAAAATCCACATTGCAGAGTTTTGGGAGAGATTGCAGGTGCAGGTTAATGTCAAAGAGAGGAGTAATCTCAGGAATCAAAGGCAGATTATTACCCACGTGTTGAGAGGATTTCAAGAGGTATTTTTCAGCATGCCTTCATTAACAGGTCTGTTAGTATTTCTCATAGAATCCTGACTTCGTTTTGAACGAGCGCCATGTTTTCCACATGTAACATGATGACTATGCAATGAATGTATAGAATAGATCAAAATATGATAGATACATTGGTCAGAGTTATGGGTCTAAGATGAGCATTTAAAACCCTAGTTTAAAAAAGAAATCATTTGCTAAAGACCTAGTTATTGTCAACGTTCAAAACAAATGATAGGAGATGTGCGATGCTTCATTGTGGTGTTGAATCGGGATCTGCTTGCTTTGTCACAGTGATCGGGTAATAATTTGATATGAGCAACTTTCTTTGTAATAGATCTGCATATAGGGGCTATGGATGTTTAAAAGGTAAGATGCTAGTAACAGTCATATGAACTTTAAGTAGGCACTGAGACCTAGATGACAGCCCAGGGCATTTGACATATAGGACAGTTAGCAGAGGCAACATTTCTGGTCTATAGTAATCATAATCAAGGGTACAACTTCATGACATAAAGGCATGACAGAAGTTTACAAGGCTGATGACATGAAGAGTTATCGACAGTGACTCATCTCTCCACAGAAAAGAAGATAGTCAGGCTTTGAGAGCACAGTATTGAAGAATGTTTCAGACAGTGAATGCCTCTCTCAAGACTGGATTTTGAAGATATGAGGGAAACATTGCAGCAGAGGATGAACTTAGCAGGTGGTGTCGAGAATGTCAACATTTTCTCTCTAGGATTCTTGCTGCAAATCCTGCAACAAGAATGTCAATTCCTGATATATGAAACCACAAATGTATTTTGAAGAAATTACCTGAAGGTTTGGTAATGCAGCTGATATAAGTGACAATCATTTTGACAGTTTGAATCAACAACAGCAAAGTGGTCATGAGATTATGAGAATCATTGTTGAAAGCTAGGATATCAGTACCAGGCGTTGATGGGATGGGCCTTTACATTGGAGGAAGCCTAGATTTTGATAAGATAGACCTGAAGAATGATGATGCAGACCTAGATGTTTCATATCAGTGGGGAGGTTGTTTGTGTCATGTAGCTCTATGGTTGTGTTTGAAGGAGCTAGGTCATGAGGTGGAGAATCAAGTTTGAAGGCAATTTAGAATACCTTTGGCCCTGAACAGGTGTTTCTTACTATTGAGAATGACATAACATTTAAAGACAAAAGTGAACAGGCTATGGCAGATGACAATTAGGAAGTAGTATTCTACACATGACAGGGTGTAGTAGTCATGAAACCAAAGGATAGTATACATGATCAGACTACCATAACAATACACTGTTGAAGCTTTTAAGGTATGGAGGTCACCAAATGGGGGCAATCAAGTGACAAATAACAATGATAGCAGGGTAAAGAACATAGTTGGTCAGAGCAATAAAAGGGGCAGTTTACACACTGAAGAAGACAGCCACCACAGTCAAAGTCCCAACATAAGACAGCCATAAAACACAAAGCAGTGTCTTAACACTCAAGTCAAAGTAAGATTTCATGAGACATCAGTGCTACGAAAGCTACAGGGTAGTTAATGTTCCAAGTTAAGCAATGCTGTTAGGTCAGTAACACCACAGTTGTTAGGTTCCAGTCTATGAAGAGGGAAGAAGGATGTTTCATTGTCATGATCAAATCATCCAAGTTTGAACAATAGACTTGAACAGGGCAGCTACATGTTTGACCATAAGATAGTAGGTCATGATGTCAATACACAAGAAGATAATGACAATAAAATGGACAGTAGGCCTGAAAGGGACAGTCACAAGACTGTCATGTAAACAAAGCTAATGTCGATCAAACAGGTACAGTGGCCAGTCATAGTCATTGTAAATGGACAGGGCATGATTAACATGGACAGGCCCATCATGATATAATAGTCTTTCCAGCCAAATAGAGGACAGTTTGGCATAACAGTGTACTGCAGACAGAATTAGAGGGACACAGGGCAGTATGCCAGTTTCAAAGATAGTCATCTCATGTTAAGGGCAGAGATTGTGAGCAGTCCATGAAGAGTGCCCTATCAATACATTGCATGTGAAGACAGTCAACACACAGGTTGAGAGGCCAGTCTTTACATAAAAGAGGGGAGAGATATGAGAAGGACAAAGATGTATAGAAATGAAGAACAGATATCTCACAAAGCTAAAAATGCAGAGGTAATGGACAGTGTAATGATAGCCTACAGGTCAGCTATCCATTGTCAAAGGGAGGGCAGTTACAGTCATTGTTATATGCACCGTAGAAGACAGTCTTCAAGAATGTATGCCATACCTTTTGAAAAGAAGACTGTAATGAAGCCATTTCTAAAGACGTGAATCTACAAAACCTAGAGCTAATAGGTTGTGAAAGACAGTTGCCTCTAAGACCAAGTTCAAGATTATCATGAGAAGTGAAGTTAAAGAGCAGACCTATGACATGTCACAACCTAATTGTGACCCGGCCCTAAAATTTTGTATTGTCATGTTGATATGGATGTTCTACTGAATATGAAACTTAACTATCATAATGGTTGGCCCTAAATTTCTATAATGTTGTTTCTATGGTGTTTCACCTGGATATAAAAACAACTGTTTTAGTTAGTTGTTAAAAGGTAATCGTTTTAATGATACAATGAAGAATTAGTTATGGTATTTATGAATGTGTTTCCTATAATTTTATATATATTTATATGATTGAATTTTATATGGAAATGCAAATATTGTGTATAATTGTTAATCTCGGATTTTATTATTTGAAATGGACTAATGTTATTCTTGATATTGGAGTGTTACAGGATAGTTACGCACTCTCACTGAAGAGAGAGAGCATCATCGAGAAGGGGAGTCAAGTCTAGCCATCCAAGGGCAATTGTGTGAGAGTAGCACACAGGGGCACGTAGTGCTCCCAAATCATATATTGCATTGGGAAGGGTAAATAAGGTGTCTTGTTTATTTTGACCAAAATTCTACAAGGAATTAAAAATCACCACTATTAATAATTTATATTCAGATTAATTAATAATGAATAATTTATAATTTAAAAATAAACAAATAAACAAATAGAAATATAATAAATAACAATAAAATAAATTGTAAAAGAATATATATATATATATTCTTTTATAAAAGAGGATATCCTAAATATTCCTTATTTAAGGAAGAGAATATATGGTGAGACTAGGGCTGGAAGAAAAATAAAAATTGAAATTGTTTAAAAAAACGAAAGAGAAAGAGTACCTTAAGGTACGTAACATATGCTTTATCCAAGGCAATAAAAGCAAAGAAAGGACAACTAATAGGTTGGAATCTGGATCAGCCAGCTGTCAACAAATGGGAAAGGAAAAATAAATAGAAGTTTAACATCTAGCACATAGGAAAAATAAATACTAGTTTCACAGGTATGAAGAAACTGTTAAAGTTTTCTTCTAATATCATGCAAGCCGAATGATGGTGAATTTCACACTACAAAATGTACAGTCTAAAACTCTTTAGTGGGTGTTTATTGTGATTAAATAGAATCAACTTATAGCTGCTCAGAATTTAGGAGTGACTAATTATGAATGCTTCAGATTGTGTAAGTAGCAAAAATAGAATTTTCTTTATAAAAAAACCCTGAGTTTGTAATTGCTTGGTGAATTTAGAGGCCACTAAATATATCTTTGATAATGAGACACTGTTGTTAATGAGCCATGAACTGGGCATAAGATTATTGGTAACACAATGCTTAGTAGGATATAAATTAATGGGAAAGTACTTCATCAGCCTTCTGCATTTCATTTATAGCACTATGACCCATACACTGTACATGACCATCTATATTTTGATCGGTATTAAGCACATATTCTGACATTCTATGCTATGTTTGAGTTAAAATCTGTTATGTAGTTTGCTGCTCTTGCCAAGATTGAATTTTGCAAATAAATTGAATTATTATTATCAAGAGTAAAAGTGTTGCATTATATGCTGAAAATTTCCAGTTATGGGTCCCATAGTTATGGGTTCCATAGAGTAATGGTTCTAACCCCACCTTTGAAGTTCATATAATCACTGCAAAGTACCTTGTTGAATTATGGAATTCCTGCATTTACTAATTTGTGAGAGTCTACATTTATTACCAGTTTTCTCATGCAAGATGGGTCAGTTGAATCTAAATCTGTACAAGAAACCTAGCGATTGGTTGATTGATATAAAAGGAAAGCCATGCTAATTTTTTTGTTTTTACTTCAATAAATCCTAATGGCATAATCCATTGTGTTAGAGGGAAATATGATTGCAATTGTAATAAAAAGCATAAGCCTTAATGTTGGACTAATGACATATAAAAGTGATAAATACTTAAACATGTGTAAAGGTGCAAGTGACTATTGAGACAAACCCGAGGGTTCAAATTATAAACAAATGCTTTGGTCAAAGTAGTTAATTCAAATAGGAGAGGACTGTTTGAGTTAAAATTGAGTCACATCATGGGTAGGACATATGCTTCGATATTTTGCTTGAGACATTAATAGGTTGCATATCCCAGTTATCCCATAGCTGCAGAAATTTCACACATGTTGGCCATGGATTGCTAGACTCTTCGTAATGGGTCGGGCTCCCTTCGTGGGGTAGCACGGGGAAGCCTGTGGCTTCCTAGTAGGGCGGAAATCATCCTGATGATGCTCTCTCTCCCTCTACCCTCTTTTGCTTGAGATTAAGGAGAAAGGATGGAGGAGGTTTATCTTAATTGATTTATTTCAAATTTGGAATCTAATTTTATTTTGTTATTGGTTAAGAAGTAAATAATACCTTAGTTTATAAACTTTTTGATATCATGCCCTAATGCTATGAATGTGGTAGCTGCTATGATAGAATGATTATATGCAAATTACCTTATTATGAATACAATTTTCATTCTTATGGATGTAACCATTGAAGTTTTTGTTTAGTCATTATGATAAGGAAATTGTGCAATAGACATCATTAACATTCTCTCTCTTTCTTCCACTTCAAGTTATAAAAGCAAATGATCTAGATACTATAATGCAAATAATAAAATATTGTTTAATTTGTGTCTTATTTACTTAGACGAGTAAATGACTCACTCAAATTCTTATATTATCATTTTCAATACGATATCTTGGAATTGTTTGAAGGAGCATGGCTGATATAAGTAAATTGGTTGCATATGTTATCAACCTGATTTCAAAATGGGCGTACTAGCAGCTGTAACTTATTATGATCTGATTTTTATACTTATACCAAGGTATTGCAAATGGACTTGAGGTGATGGTAACAGTTGTAAATCATTCTATACATGTTAGAAAATTAAAATCAATTGTTTGACTCCTTTAGATCGGATCTACATTAGCTTCATATATTTCATTGATTTCCATACTTAAGGCTTGGTTAATTGAGTGGATATTCACTAATATCCATACTTAATCAGTGATTTGTTGGGTGGTTGTTACATATGATATCAGAGCTTTGGGTTCAACATTAAGGCCTAGAGTCTACTACCTTAAGATTGCATTTCTTGAGAGTTTGGAACACATCTTAGAATTAAGGTGATATCTAGATGAGTTAGAGACTTGTTTTTTTCTTAGATAGTTCAGTATGGGAACCAAGTAAGGGAAATATTCTTTAATGACTAGAAGATAGTAATCTAGAATGAAATTGATTCATATGATTTATTACTTGCTATGTATGAAAGGCAATAACCTATGATGTGAGTGTATGTTAGAAAGACTTTAAAATTCATGTTGATTGAATATTGATTGATTGAAATTATACTTGAACAATGCATACTTTTGATTGATGTATTTCATGATGATGGCTTACTCATGAGCTTGATATGGGTTAGGAAATTATTGTCGTCATATTTTGATCCTTTAATGTGAACTTCTATATATACTAAGTTCACTATTATGGTTACCATCTCATTAAACCTTCTACAATGAGTGAGTTTTGCACTTAAGCAATGTGATGTATGCTCAAAATTGGTTATGCCAATGATGGAAGTCCTTGGTTGCTTTGCCATCCACTGGTCTGGCAAGAAGAGAGCTTCTAATGAAGAATAGATAGGCAACAGTTGGACCAACCTCATATTATACTTTTGGCCTATCCTAATGTGGAAAATGGTATCTTAGATTATAGAGGTAGGTAGCACCTTGGGATCATGATTTCTATGATTTATAATACTATTGAAAAATAAAATAGATGCTTAATAAAGAATAAAAGTATATAATATTTAAAAATAAATAACTTTTTAATAAAATTAAAATAATCAAATAATAATAATTTAGATTAATATTAAAAATTGATATTCACATAAAAGAATATATAAAATTATACAAATTTCAATCAATCACCTCTTTTAAATAGATATATAAGATATTTTATAATTCATTTACAAATTTTTAAATAACTTAAATCTAAATTTACGCTAATTAATATTTACTAGGGTTACTTGGGGACGCACCCCCCCCAAAAAAAATCCCCTGTCCCAGTCCTGGGGACGTCCCAGATACCAGGGGACGGCAAGGGGACAGGGGGGACAATCCCCCTTTTTTGCAAAATCATGGGAAACGTCCCGGGGACGAGGGGACGCCATTTCCCCAAAGGGGGGCAGCTGACCAGTCCTGGGGACGGCTGAGCCGTCCCCTGCGTTTTGAAGCTTGTAAACATAAAAAAAAAAAGCATAAAATTTCTAAAAAGAGGCTTGCCTATGTGACATGTGTGGGCCCTAATATTTTTCACTCTTTTATGAAAGAAAAAAGGCCTCTAAAACTTCATTCTATTCATTTTGTTTGTTTGATCAGCCAAGGGTTTGAGAAGAAAAAAAATTGCAGCCATTGAAGGAGGAGAGGAGGTTGAAATAGTGTTGTTGGGAGTGCAAATCCATCAAAGAGGTATGCATTTCCTTTCTCTATTCTCATTTTTTTATTTTTTTGCAAAATATGAAGTATACATAGTCTTATTTTTTTTATTTTTTTTTGCATTTTCAGTCAAAACTTCCATTCTAAAAACAAAAAACATGAGCAGCAGTGAGGGTGGGAGTGATAGTGAAGTTGAAATGCAAGCTAGAAGGCAAACTAGAGAGCAAATAACCCCTACCCAACACCATCCTTCATCAACCAATACCAAAACTATGAAGGACTATGCAAAACACCCACTAAACAAAAAAAACCATTCCTTCAATTTGTGACAGCCATGGGTGAAAGACAAAAGAATTAAGGGGGGAGTAGGGTTTGGTTTTTCCATGTTTGTGAAAAGGAGTTTAGGGGCAGCTATACTAGAGTTAGGTCTCATTTTTTGGATGAGGTGGGCCATGGAGTTAGAGCGTGTCCTACATTGACAGATGCACTATTTATAGAGTGCCAAAAAAATCAAATGGAGTGTGATGGTGGGATTCAAAGTGGGTCTCCTTCTTTCCCAAGTTCACAATTATCTATGCCTACTCCTACTCCTAGTCCTTCCATGGTTGGTAGTAGTGTTATCTTAAGAGGAAAGAGGAAGGTGATTGGTAGTGATAAGGCAGCCTCAGTTGAGTCCATGTTTCAAAACCAAGCACGATAAACTACTAAATCCTCCATTGCCAAATTCTTTTTTGCCCATGCTATTCCATTTCATGTGGCATGTTCCTCTTATTTCAAACAAATGGTGAAAGACATAGCCATTGTTGGTCCTTCATTTGTACCCCCTGGAGATCATAAGCTACGCACCACCCTCCTAGACAAAGAGTACTCCAAAGTTAATGTGTTAATGGAGGAGATGAGACAAACATGGATGAGGACAAGGTGCTCTATAGTGATGGATGGGTGGACTGATTGTAGACGTCGGCCACTCATCAATGTCATAGTCACATGCCATGCCGGTTCTTATTTTCTTAGAGCCGTAGATTGTTCAAGGAGACGTAAGGATGCTGACTTCCAATTTTCCATTTTGAGAGATGCCATAGAGGAGGTTGGGGCTGCAAATGTGGTGCAGGTGATTACCGATTCAACACTTGTGTGCAAATTGGTTGGGTTGATGGTGGAGGGTACTTACAGACACATGTTTTGGACCCCATGTTGTGTTCATGCATTGAACAATGCATTGAAAGACATAGGGAAGATGGATTGGGTGAAGAAAACGGTGGCAGAAGCTAGAGAAATTCAGATGTTCATTTGCAACCACCACACCTCACTTGCTCTCTTCAGGACATTTTCAAATAAGGAGTTTCTCAAACCTGTTGATACAAGGTATGTCATTTACTTCATTTTGTTTCACTTTCAATTTGTATTCATAATCTGATTTTGTTTTAAATTTTTATTTTTTAATGAATCATTGAATTAATGAATGTAGATATGCCACATACTTCATCCTATTGGAGAGGATGGTTGAGGTGCATGAGCCTCTACAACTGATGATGGTCAATGCTAAGTGGACTAGATGGCCTAATGCAAGTTCTACTCAAAGAAAGAGCATCAAACAAAAGATCCTCGATGATGATTGGTGGGCCAATGTGAGGTAAGACATATTAGATGGCTGATTTTCATATTAAATTTCTGATTTTAATATTTTAATTTTATTGTTCAATGTTCCAACTTTTGAAGTTTCTAAGATGTCAATTAACTTGTCGACTAATTATTTTGAACTTTTTGTGTGCATTTTGCAGATATATTTGCTCCTTCATCTCGCCCATTGTAGATGTCATTAGATATGTTGATACAGACTCTCCTAGTCTTGGAGAGATATATGAGACATTTGACACTATGCTTGGGAAGATCAAACAAGTTATTTTGGCAAAGGACCCCACTTTGGATTTATATGAGCAACACATTAGGCCTATTGTGACGCGGAGGTGGAATACAATAAACACCCCGCTTCATATGGCTGCCTTTGCTCTAAATCCAAAATGGTATGCACCAAGGGATGGTAGGGTGCCTCCATGTGATGATGTTGAGGTTTCAGATGGGTTCACACAGGCTATTGAAAAGATTTATCCACCCTAGCAAGCTTCACTACTTCGGTCACAATTTCTAAACTTTGCTAATCTTAATGGCCCAAACTTGAGCAAACCACAGGGGAGGTTGGATAGAGCTATATTAGCTCAAGCGAACCCTATTGGATGGTGGACCTATCATGGGAGAGATACACCGTAGTTGAAGATACTTGCCACTCGCCTTCTTGCACAGGTTGCTAGTTCTTCTGTTGCAGAGAGGAATTGGTCCACGTATAGCTTTATCCACTCCCTCAAGAGGAATAGACTTACCTCTAGACTAGCGGAAAAGCTAGTGGTCGTTCATAGTGCTCTTCGGCTTCAGGATCGACAGACTCCAGCTCTACGGTGGGATATTGATCCCGAGGATGCGGCTTAGGTAGATGAGGAGGAGACAGTTGAGGGCTTGGTCGGGGTCCCATTGGCTGAGGAGGAGCATTACAGTGGTAGTGACTCAAATGATGACTCTAATTTTGATGCAGTTATGAGAGATGATTAGGGGCAGCAGTGCTCTTTGTTTATTTTGTATTCATTATTGACATACGATATTGTATTTTGATTTTCATAGCAAACTAAAACTTTAAAACTATATGGCAGCAATGTAGCCTTTGGGCATTTTGATATAAGTTTATAAATTATAACTTAGAGGTTGTTTCATGATTCGTGTAACTATATGTTAATTTTGAATGTGTATTGAGTATTGGCATAATGTTGAACACAAATGTTATATGTTAATGTTTTATAATGTGTATTATGCATGCCTTATTCATGTTATCTATTGAATATTTAAAATTTCCCTATATTTTTAAAATTTTCCCTATATTTTTATATAGCCGTCCCCTGCCGTCCCTAATTTTTAGCCTCAAAAATTGGAAACTTGGGGACTCATCCTCCATCCCCATCCCGAAAACTTGGGGTAACCTTGATATTTACATAATAACTTAAATGTAATTTACTCTCCCATATTTCTTTTCATAGAAATAAATTAAAGGAGAAGAGAGATTACCATTGATCATCATAAAAGTGGTGAAGTTTAATCTCCAAACTTGAGCGCATCTCTGAAACCCAACACAAATCCGTCAAATTCAAAAAGAAAAAAAAGTGAATATTAATTTCCCTACTCTAAATAAGAAAGTAAAGACACGTATTTGTGGTGCACCCACCTCACCTTCAATCTCTCTTTCCCACCACTGCCAGGAAGAATAAGACGTTGATGGCAAAATTCTTCACAATGGTATCAGGCAGCTTATTTTATTTTCTACACCCTTCAAAGAATAATTGCAGCTGTGAAGGTTGCGAATGGTATAAGGGAGGATATTTAATTTTATACACCAACTCAAGTCTAAATGCTGCAGCTGTGATATATTGCCAATGGTATCAGGGAGGTTATTTAATTCACTACATCTTTGCAAGTCTAAATGTCTCAGCTGTGATAGGTTGCCAATGGTATCAGGGAGGTTATTTAATTCACTACACCTTTGCAAGTCTAAATGTCTCAGCTGTGATAGGTTGCCAATGGTATCAGGGAGGTTATTTAATTCACTACATCCTCTCAAGTCTAAATGCTGCAGCTGTGATAGGTTGCCAATGGTATCAGGGAGGTTATTTAATTTACTACACCAACGCAAGACTAAATGCTTCAGCTGTGATAGGTTGCCTATGGTATCAGGGAGGTTATTTAATTCACTACACCCTCTCAAGTTTAATTGCTGCAGCTGTGATAGCTTGCCAATGGTATCAGGGAGGTTATTTAATTCACTACACCCTCTCAAGTTTAATTGCTGCAGCTGTGATAGGTTGCCAATGGTATCAGGGAGGTTATTTAATTTACTACACCAACTCAAGACTAAATGCTTCAGCTGTGATAGGTTGCCAATGGTATAAGGGAGGATATTTAATTTTATACACCAACTCAAGTCTAAATGCTGCAGCTGTGATATATTGCCAATGGTATCAGGGAGGTTATTTAATTCACTACACCTTTGCAAGTCTAAATGTCTCAGTTGTGATAGGTTGCCAATGGTATCAGGGAGGTTATTTAACTCACTACATACTCCCACTCCCAAGTCTAAATGCTGCAGCTGTGATAGGTTGCCAATGGTATCAGGGAAGTTATTTAATTTACTACACCAACGCAAGACTAAATGCTTCAGCTGTGATAGGTTGCCAATGGTATCAGGGAGGTTATTTAATTCACTACACCCTCTCAAGTTTAATTGCTGCAGTTGTGATAGGTTGCCAATGGTATCAGGGAGGTTATTTAATTCAGGACATCCTGCCAAGTCTAAATGCTGCAGCTGTGATAGGTTGCCAATGGTATCAGGGAGGTTATTTAATTTACTACACCAATTCAAGACTAAATGCTTCAGCTGTGATAGGTTGCCAATGGTATCAGGGAGGTTATTTAATTCACTACATCCTCCCAATTCTAAATGCTGCAGCTGTGATAGGTTGCCAATAGTATGAGGGAGGTTATTTAATTCACTACATCCTCGCAAGTCTAAATGCTGCAGCTGTGATAGGTTGCCAATAGTATGAGGGAGGTTATTTAATTCACTACATCCTCGCAAGTCTAAATGCTGCAGCTGTGATAGGTTGCCAATGGTATCAGGGAGGTTATTTAATTTTGTACAACTTGTCAACTCTAGATGCCGCAACTGTCCCAGGTTGCCAAGAATATTAGAAAGTGAATATTCGAAGAAGTTGGAAACATCTGGGTTTACTTGCACTATCCTCAATTGCAAAATGTTACCCACAAGACTGAAGTGAAATGGCTCCTGTATTGGAAAGCTACATTTTTCCAACCTTAGCCATATCAAACTTGAAGGAAGCATGGCTGGTGTGTCAATGAGCAGATTTTTCAAGTGGAGAAATTGAAGACCAGGTCTGCACAACGTTTCAAGCCTTTGCGAATTACCTCCGTTCAGTCGAAGGCGAGCCAAATTGATGTTATTGGATAGGGTGCTTAAATGAACTGCATCCCACAGTCGGGTACCCTCTTTTTCAGCGATGGTTCGCCCCATATCTCGTAAATGGTCATGCATATCAAACACCCCTCTGTCGTCAACCTTTATCAGTAACTTCAGGGAAAGATTCTGTAGAGCTGTGTGTACCATCTTGTACAAAAATTTCCAGAATACAATGGGCAATGCTTTGTGTTCTCCAACGAAGAAGCAAGAGATGTCCAAAAATATTTCTTTTTCCTCTGCACTAAGAGCACTGTAACTGATTTTGAGTCTTTCATGAATGTCTGGGTGGAGAGTAATGTTGTTAAAGACTTCAGTCCAGCAACCTCTGTCATCATGCTTATCATACAAAAAGGCTCCAATCACTTCCAGTGAAAGAGGATGCCCCTTGCAAGCTTCCACTATTCTTCTGGACAGATCTTCGTGAGTGGTAGTTGGAGATGGTCTCAGAAAAGCGTGCCAACAAAATAACTGGAGACCTTCACTTATCTGCAATCCAGTCATTTCGTGGATGTATTCAGATGAGACCCCCGCCACATGTAGAATGTGTTTGTCTCTAGAAGTAATGATAACTCTGCTACCAGGGGCCAGCCAATTCCCAACCAAAACATTTGATTGCACCTCAGCGACATCATCTAAAATCAGAAGCACACGTTTTCCTCTCAAACGATCTCTGAACAGAGATATGCCCACATCGACACTGTCCACTTCCTCACCATACTTGCATAAATCTTTAAGAATTTTTTTCTGCAATTTTGTTAGGCCCGTGGAGTCTGCAGCAGTGGCGCGGACATTAAATAGAAAGGAAGCAGCGTCAAAAAGAGCATAAACTTGGTTGTAGAGGGCCTTGGCAAGTGTGGTCTTGCCAATACCACCAATACCCCATAATCCAGCTTTAACCACACCTTCCTCTGAATTGAGTTTAAATTTGAGAATGAGATGCTGGGTGAGGGTTTCCATTCCGACCGGGTGCTTAGCAACATCGAACGGCACTCTGTCCAATGTCTTAATCACGTCATTCACCACCCTCTTTACTAGCTGGGTTTCCAAGCTGCAAATTAATGTTCACAAACGACCAGTGCAGTCAATAGAAATTGCAAAAGTAAAAAAATATTTTATTTTATTTATATTATTTATTAGAGAGTCAATTTTTGTTATTTAGTTTTTTTTTAATTGAAGAGATTATTTTATATCAATTTAAAATTATTTTGTTTTATTTACATATGATTTTTTATTTAATTAAAAATTATTTTATTTTAGATTTTAATAAGCATTACTTAGATTGTTCAAAGAGTTATTTTTATTTATTTAAGATTTATTTTATTCTATTTTAAAATTAGATTATGTCATGTTTTTTTTTTTTTAAAGTACACAATCCCTAACATTAGATATTGTGTTTTAGTTATTAGTTAATGCTAAAAATAATTAACCTTCAATATTATTTGAATTAATGAATTTATATAAGAGTTTATAATTTTATTAAAGAATATATTATCATAGGCATTGAGTTGTAATGGTAACAATGGTATATTTATTATTATTTTTCTTTATTTTTAAAGTATTCTTTATATAATAACCAGTCTACAAATAATATATTCTTATATGAATTTGACTCATTATATTATTATATTTAGATTTTAGTATTAATCATTGTTAGAGATAGGTTCCAATCTTTAAGTCTCATTTGTCACTTTTTTTTGAAATATGCAAAGTGTGGACTTCACTCAAATTATCTTCACATTGTATATTTAATCCTTAAACTTTTAAATTTCAAAATTGAAATTTAGCCCTTGCCTACCTCTTCACCAACATTTTTGAGCCAACTTTTTCACTAACTATTGTAAGTTGACCTAGGGTATGTGTTATGCTAATGTGTGTTATATTATATTGAAAGACATTTATTTATTTATTTAAGATCATAAAAAATAACCTAAAAATCATTGAAGAGCATTAATGAAAACAACGTAGCAGCATTATATCAACAAACATCATCATAGGTGTATTGCAATTTTGTTATTGTTGTTCTTAATCATTGTTCCAAAGTTACTAAATTAATCCAACTAGGGCTCTAAGGATAACAAGATCCTCACAATGCAACAAATTCTTCAATGGTGTTTTAAAACACCACCAATCATTATTAAAATTTAGATATTAAATGATTAAGGCAAAAAAATCCAACTATCTAATTTTTGTCAGTCCATTCATAAAACTACAAGTTCAAGTTACGTAAAAGATCAAGTCCACAAGTGGAGTTTTGATTAAAATGTAGATAGTTTGCATAGTTTGAGATACCTGCCTGATTAGGCCTAAAATTATAATGTTGTGGTGAATTTATCCCATTCATCTTAAGAATCATTTTCTCATCTCTAGGATCGAGCTAAGTATCACCCCAATAGAAATCTCTTTGTCTAATTAGACCCTATTATTTACACCCATAAAGTCCACTTGAAGCAATCGCCTAGAACAATATAATAGAAAATATAAACATGACACTACTGTCTAAAGCACAAGTAGAAGGAGGAGGGGATCCCAATCATCCAGTTTGTTTTTGTTTCATACATCAATGGGGTTCAAGGTAACCACAAGAGGGTCTCATCCATCACTATCATCATTAATATTTTTTCTCTATTTTCTTCACCAAACACTTAAGCAAGAGAGATGACAAGAGCCAAATGAGGAGATTTGTTGGAATCAAGTCAATTATAACTTCCTCTATCAACACATGACAAAGAGGTAGAACGCTTACTAACAGGATATGACTAGCCCTACTAAGCATGCTTCATGTAGGAGGATGAGAAGCCTGAGAGTGAGCACCTTGATGACCATGGAAGAAATGGTTGCGATCATGGCAACACCCTCAAGGAGGAGACCGACCACAAGAGGAGGTGGGAATCAGAGGTACCTAGCCATAGCACAAGAGGCATTACCCGAGTGATCTAATAACATTTATAAGTGAGCCACCTCAACTATAAATTTATTTTCTTGCACTTCAATTTGTAATAACACATTATAATAAAAGATAGTTTTAGTATAATTCAAAAACTAATGATCAACAAAACAACTAAAAAAATAGTGAAATTTATATCTTTCCATTTGCTAAATAAAATCTCCACCCTAAAAGCATATTAGAACTAAATGAATTTGTGAGGGATATTAGGCCAATATCCTAATAAGACCATATTCTAGGAAAAAATCTCAATTCTAAATGGCTTGAAGAAGTTATATATCCAACACCAAAGATCTTGAGATCTAGGACAAAACTAGAAAACACTTTTGAGAGATTCTTGATGCCCACAAATCAAGGATAAAAAATGTTTAAATGGGATAATCTAAAACCAATGGAGAGTCCTTCAAAAAGACACTAATTAAATTGAGGCAATTTAGGCTCTAGCACTATTGACCAAAGAGTGTGAAAGCTATGATACCAAACTAATGCTAGAGACTATAAATTCCATTGTTGATTCATGATGGGCACCATGGGTGGATGGAGAGAAAACCAATGATACCCTTGACAAGGTTTATAATTCCAAAAAGTAGTATTTGGATATTATTTTTGGTCTTTCCACCAAGGCTTGCAAGATCTAATACCAATTTTATAAACCACATCAATCAATATGGATTTTATAATTAAGTCAAAGGTCTCATAATTTTAACTAGAGTCTTCACAAGAGGGCATTCTAACATTGAAAAATGAAAGGAAACTTGCAACCATCTAGTGACAATTTCCACATAACCCAAAAGAAAAATCAATGCAAATAAGTATTCAAAATTCACATGCAAGAGAATAGACAACATACCCATCAAAAGATAACACGAGATATACCCTAAAAAAATCCTCATAGAAAGAAAAACCTAGCCTCCAAAAGCATCCATGACTCATTTATTATTCAACAATAAACATTACAATACATCTTCAGAGCCTCCATAAACAACTTTAAAACATCAAGCCTTTTCAATGCATTTTCCATGTGTCCAAGCATGTAACCACATATCCCATGCCATGCATCACATATGCACTCTTCAAAAGAAGACTCAAAACCCCAACAAACAAACCTTGGACAACTACCCTTGTGTTTGCTTTTACAGAAACAAGCTCACACAAAACCACTAAGTGACCTATTACATAAAACCGTGTGACTAAAACCATGACCCCACATTTAATATTGGGTACTTTATTAAATTACTTTCCCCAATATTAAATAAATACATTTTTAGAACTTATGTCCCTATGTTACATACAACATTATAAAGTGGCCCCAAGAATGTTAACTCCTAGTGATGCACATACTTCTAAGTCCCCATAGGTGTGTTGGGAATAGGATTCCATTTAATCGCAATCCTAAGACATATTTCATGTATCTCTTAAGTCCTCGGAAAGTGTTTCCCAACACTAGGATTAGAAAGAGATTAAATTTGAATGAAATGAACATGTAAATTGACATTTGTAATTATTCTTAAATGGTAGGAACATGTGGGGACACCCAAGAAGAGCTCCTACAAAATAGGAGCACATGGAGCACCCACATGGAAGGTGGAACCCATCTTGCTTAATTTAATTGTTTGGAGGAATGATAATACTTCAGTAATGCATGTAAAGATCCTACAAGTTAGGGATTGAAATTTACATGAGTGGAGTTCAGTTCAATTCAATTCAGTTATGGTTCAGTTATCTTCAGTTGCATGTAGTTAGTTTGAGTTGCATGTTAGTTGACTTCAGTTAACTTGAGTTGCATGACAGATAACAAGTGATACATTCAGTTAAGTGGGGATGATCAATCATGCATAATGTTTGCATGAATTGATGGAGAGATATGTTTCAGTTAACAAAGATTGACTTGCACTCACCTTGGGCGCCCCAGTTGGCATCTTCAAGTTAACACCTTTTGCATGAGAAGATATTTACAAGGTTGAGTTAAGTGGGGGCCCATTCTTGGGTGCCAACTTTGAGGAGAAGCTTGGAAGATATTTTCTTGACCAACGATCAGTTAGGAGTTCAACTTGGGGTGCCTAAATTGAGGAGACATTGGTTTTGACTTCATGTTACACGATGGAACTCTACTTGCACAAAATGGGCATAGGTTTTTTAGAGGAGCTTTGTGCTTTGTAATTTATAACTCTTTGGAGTTTACAATGCTCATAATTGTCTATTAATTGCAACAAGTTGAAAAGAGTTTTATCAGAGTTTATTGCAGGTTGTGAAGAAGAATTGTTGAAGGAAAAAGAAGCATATCAATCAAACATTGATATAGTATTATTGTAATCTTGTTCTAAGGTTAAATAATACAAACACTATTGATTCTGGTGGTGGAGTTTTTTCCTGAAAGGGTCTCTCCACGTATATGTTGTGTCAACTTCTATCTTCTTGCCTCATTCTTCTACAATATTTTGTCTCTTTCTACAATTGGTTAAAATGATCTAAACAAATAATCATACACAAAGAATTTGTAACAAAGAACACTTACTTAGATCTACAATCTCATAGTTTTACAAGTTTAAAGATACATAATTACCTCCATTATGAGATGCACCACACACATAATAATAAAATTAAACATTATAAAAATTATGCAAGATGTACAACACCTAATTCCTAACAAAAAATAGCAAACCACCAAATATTTTGTTGGTTCATGGAAAGACCAATATGCAAATTAAAACCATTTGAAAGAAGCCAGGGATTCATAGCTTCACAAGCTTGCTAGATACATTTTATCATAAAGGTTCCTTGAATGTAAACAACATACTTCATAATAAAAGGTATGAAGACCTATCCCCTTCTAAGCTAGTCACCCGGTTGCATGACCAAAAAAATTGCAATAGCACACTAAAAATTTCCAAAATGATCCACTTAGTACAAAGGGCCAAACTTTCGCATTGAGTGGAAAGTAATCCAAACCCTCTTGATTCATGGGGAAGACAAAAAAAATCCCAATCCACTGAATGGAAACCTTGCTGATTTTTTGAAGAAGACTAGATAAAATCATGAAGAAGCTTTCTTTAATTTCAAATAGGAAGTTTTAAAGGGAACCCAAAAAAAGGAGTAGTAGACATGAGTAGTTGCAAGTATCTTGGAATAAATCTGAAAATTTCTAGCCAGAGATAAAGGTTTGGTGACCCAATAAGCATTTTTTTCAATTCTAGCAAAAATAGCTTGCCACAAAAAGGTTGGAGATGACTAAAAGATAAAAGCGATGCCCAAAATTTTGAAAATTTCACCATGATCAATCCACTTCCATCCAAAAAAGTTAATCCAAGAAAGCATGAGAAGGAAGGATTGTCTATAACATTGATTCTTTTGCCATTGAATGGAAAAAATCACAGCTTTGGGAAAAAATATCCAAACACTAGTTATTATGTTTTATGTTATTTTCCTCCTCCAAAAGAGAGAAAAGAATTATCAGTACAATAGCCATTAACAAGTTGAGCTAAAGAATTGAGTAAATAAATACTCTTAACCAATCATTGAGAACAACAAGCACATACAAAGTTGGAGCTCAAGGGAAACATTGACGAATAAATCAAAAGAGCCCAAACACACTAAATTGCTCAATGATTGAAAATAAGACAAATATAGACATCAAGAAAATCATACAAATAGATTGAATGAATTGAGGTCCAAATCCCAAGGCATATAACATTGCAAGGATAAAGTTCAACTCAATACGATCATATGCCTTAGAAAAATCAGTTTTGAAGAAAAGAGCTTGTTCATGAGATTGTCAAGTCCATTCCATGCCTTCCCAAACTAAAATAACATTATCCGATATGTATCTATATTTGATAAAGCTAGTCTATTTAGATCACACAATTTGAAGAAGAAGATGACATAGCTTCAGGGCTAAGACTTTGTCAATGATTTTATAAGAGACATTAAGCAAGGCAATTGGCCGCCAATTACAAATATCATCTATATCCTCAAATCTATGTACAAATATAATATTTCTTTTATTTATAACCTTTCCTAAGGACTTAGATTGATAGGCTTCAAGATAAACCTTGCAAGTCCTCCCCAACATAGATTCAAAGAGTTTTATAAAATTCATAAAGAAAGCCATCACACCTAGGGGCTTAAATCATTAGTCATAGTAAAAGCCACTTCCTAAAGATCAAGAATAGAGAGAAATTATTCAAAAAAGGTTTTTTGAGAGGAGGAAAAGGAGGAAATACAACAAGGAACAACCTTAATGAATTATTATAAGGAATGGTCATTATCTTTAGAAGCTTTGTCCCTACTTTCAACCGATGTAGTCTAGCTTTGATTTGAGCACCTCTAGAAAAATTATTATCAATAATTTTATTTTGATGGTGAAGCTCAACAACTTTGACCTACAAAGAAGAAGAGAAAAGGTCAACTTCAAGCATAGTAGCCTAATAGAGATATGAGGTGTTATCCTCACATACACATCAACAAAAATAGCCATCTAGTGCACATAGATGTGAAGAAAGTGCATACACCGTATGGCCCTATTCTACCAAGCAATCCATCCAGTCATTTGAGAAGGCCTAGCCTCCAAATTTGACACCCTTTGAAAATAGGCCAACGTGGGTTGATGAGTTAGAAGGGAAGTATTAAGAAAAAAATGAGTTTTGACAACCTTGAGAGTATCCACTTGCCATTATATATTAAATTTGATGGGACAATGGTCAAATAGTATGACCTTCGACAAGGGCTCGATAAAAAAATAAACAACTAGCAAAAGAGAAGAAAATTTTAGTAGAAATCATAGCATGATCAAGGCGTTTAAAGACTATGTTAGGCCCAACCTAAAAATTATTCCACATATACCAATGAGAATGATTATGGTGATGACCCATATTGGGATTAAAAAAAAAACCAGGTCAATTAAATAGCAATCATCTAGAGTTGACTCAATGCTTAGACCCACTCATTTTGACTAGCTACCCAACGTAATTTACTACGCATGTAGTACCACACCTCCCTCTCACTAGCTATCCAAAAAAGGTAAATTCCCATCTTCATCATATACCATCTCCACCATATTAAATTCTTCACATGTTATCCAAGTTCCAACAAACATAAATCAATAATTCATTGCCATATTAAAGATCTCTCCAAAACATCATTGGAAGCATAAATATTATTAATACCAAAGGAATTATTTTTAACATTTAAGACGATCCACATCATCCTGTTGGCAGGTTCAAAACCTTAATCTACCACATGTTGAAGCCACCTAGAAGAGAGAAAGGTAACCTCTCCATATCCACCATTGTGATTGTTGGAAAAAGACTAGATGGCTAGATGGCATGCCATGTTGTAGAAATAAAAAAGTAGTAATCTTGACCTCCTATAAGGAAAAAAATCCAAAATTGGACAATTTTGATTAACATCTCTCACTGCATATTTCCTAGGGAGGCCAATGAGACCTTGAGCTTTTTAGGAGATAAAATTCATTGACGAGAATCAAAAGGCATGTCATCATTATCCAACTCTTTAAGAGAGGAATAGTGATTTTGTAAAAACTTTTCTTTAAAAAAACTACCCAGCTAAATATTGGGGATTAACATCATCTTCTTTTTTTGTAGTATACTCTCCCTCCAACCGCTCCAATGAAGTATGAGAGCTAGGAGATAATAGTTATCTTTGGCTATGAAGATAAAATAAATGTCAGTTGTGACATTCTAGAGAATTTTTGTTTGATGTGAGGCTCCTCATTAGAGTGAGCAACCTCTTTCCCCTTCTCGAAAGGGTTTGAAGACACCCTTGGTTACACTTGAGTTGTGTGTATGGTGTCACAAAATTGTTACCCTTGACAATTTCACACCATGTTGACACCCAATTTACACACACAATTAATTATATTAACAATTTTTTTGCTTCATGGCCAAATTGGGAAGAATACATTAAAATTCCTACATCCCAAGAATTTTGGGCTAAAATTACCTGAACTAGGGTGAGGGTGTCCTATTTTAATGTTTATCATTTTGAGTGTTTGTCTTAAGTGTTGTAAAATAACCCTAGATTGGCCCATGTCAAAGAAAATCAATTGGGATGCATAGATAAACAAGTTTTACCACTCATTGGAATAACTAGGCACTATTATGACAAATCATGCACTATTATACTCTAATTGTGAAGATATAGGCAATCTCCTATTTACATGCTAGCTACAACAATCCATTGTGTTATGTGGACTAACCTCTTGCAAGCACTCTTTACCATGATCAACATTGTTGTTGTGGAGGTGGGAACACCAACATTGGGGTTTGACTTAGGGAAACTCCTATACAACACAACCTTTCCCCTCTTTCCATGTGTGTAGGTCAATCTGAGACTTTCATCAACAAGTTGCAGAAAAGCATACAACAAACTTGTATCTTCCAAATCTTGATTCAAGTGTTTAAAAACCCTCATTCCTCAAACAAAGGTGCCCTCACCCCTCTCCCACCAATTCAAGCTCAAATTTTATACACAAGTTACTCATTGTCTATTCACTCCAGATCTATATATGTTTTTGTAACTTTCTATTTTTGTTTGTGCAATAAATTCAATTTTCATATATAGAGTTTATGTTGATTAGGTTAATCAAATCATACATAGAATCTACCCTCTTTGCAACAAAGGAACCAAACCCTATCAGATCATCTCTCCCTTGAGGTTGTTAGCCAATCATCAAAATCAAGTTTGTTTGTGTTCTAATATCAAGTCCAGAAGAGGGAAAGTTGGATCTAGGCTAATTCACTTGTTCGATATATATCACTTTTCCCATAGAATAGGGTGGTCAAGCTTGGGAAAGTTTTTGGCCTAAGAAACACTAGTATGAGCAACTCTATTTTATGATTCCCAACCTTTCACCAACTTTTGGAGGAGCCTAAATAGGCAAGGAGGAGATATTACTATGAGGAATGGTGAGAGGACAATATTTAATCATGTGCTCAAAATATTGACACCGAAAATAAGGAATTGGTAAATTAAGGTAAAGCACACGTAGGGTGTGGAATAGATATCCTATCTTTAGAAAGATCTATCTCAACACAAACACACACACACACACACTTGTATGGGAAATCTTGATAGAACTTATCAAGTTCAACACAAATGACTTATCCAAGAGAAGCAACAATAGTAGTAAAAAGATATCAATGGGGCAAAGGAAACCTTGAAAATTCAAGTCGAATAGGGAAATAAAGCATATTTTTATTTGAGATGATAAAGTCACACATCCACAACTAAAAAGCCAAGAGAGATGCATGAACAAGCAATGGGCCATGTTTAAGGATAGCCTCTACATGACTAGCCTCATCAAAATAGAAAAAAAAAGCCTTCGATAAGGTTATGGACAACATCAAGGAAAATCCCATACAAGGCCCAATGTTTGTTAACCCATTCACAAAGCATTCTTTCAAGAGGATTTCTCCCAAAAATATCCTATCAAAGTAAAATGATCTAACCATTTTTATGCATTATAAAATTCAAGGATGGGTAATACCACATACATTGGATGATTATAAGGCTTACATTGTGGAATACTCTTGGAACAAACATCTACGGATGCTTGTTTGATGGTGCCATTGATTAAAGCCACCAAAACTTCAACACCAACATAAATTCCAAGGTTGACATAATTTGAGGTCATATAAAGGACTACCAAGAAACTTGCAACAAATATAGAAGGGTAAAATCTTTCCTGTGTCAAAGGTGTGAAGTGACTTATTTATAATAAAATTTAATTTGTTTGGATCAAAGTCCAATTTATTACAAAGATATTTTAGAAATATAAATGAATTATAAGTCTAGATTATTTTAAATCATTCTTTAAATTTCTACTAAAGACTTGTACCCTAGATAGTTATGGTTAGTTGATTTTAGACATAAACTTCAGAGGTTTGGTTGTTTGCACTTTCAATGGATCTCAATTGTTGCATGTTACAATGGTGCAATGTTATCATGGCATTTGTAATTGTTTTTAGCATCTTTATCTAAACTATTTAGCCCTTTATCCCATCATCTATCTTCCTTTTCCACTTGTATGTGCTATTCATTGTCATACATTTCATATTTAGTGACCTTATCGTTTGCATATCTCATGTGCCTTCACACTCACAAATCAATGGATATGTTTACCTATGGTTGTTTTACATATTGGTACTAACATGTTGTATCTTACATGACAAGTTTTTTGTGCTTACACAAATTATTTTATATTATTATTCTTCCCTAACAAGTTTATCATGATTTAATATCTCATGTGCCTATATGTTCTTACATAATCCCTTGTCTAACATTCATGATTGTTTCCATAGCAATAAATTTGGGGTTAACAATGGGGGTATATTTTGATACCTATCATTCTATCTGTTTTCATGAACATATCTTTAGTATTGTTGGAATATTACATCAATAGTTTTTAGTTTATATTAGATTAAATAAATAAATTAGAATGTTAGTTAGTTGATAAATAAATAAGTCAGTTGTTAGTTTTGGGAAATTATTCATGGATATGATGTACTTGTTCACAAGAAATGTAAGGCTATATTAGCCAATGCAATGTAATGAAAAATATCCCATAGAATTCAATAATATATTATTCTATATTTTTTTTATTTGCAACAATGGTTTGATTTGATTTTTTGTGTGGTTTATCTATCATTTTTCCACATGGAATTTCAAGGCATTCATGACATTAGGCATGCCAATAAGAAATGAAGAAGATGCTTGCAAAGAAATACGATATGTAGGTATATTATTTTATTTTTAAAATAGTGTTTTGTTACATCAATCTAACACTATTGCAATAAAACTATGATATATTTTGTGTTTCTCAATGAGATTTCAAAATTTAAAATGTTTCAAAAAGAAGTGTAAGAGACAAATAAAACCCAAAAATGGTTTGAAAAAATTATGAGTATTTTGTGAGCAGCTTAAAGTAGAAGATTGGTGTGGTATCTACAGTAGTCAAAGGAATTTAAGAATGTATTGATATATTTACTTTTCATTATTTATATTGCAGTGAAACATGAGAGAATGTGAGAAGGTGTTTCAATTTTTTATGACCATACAAGTTGTTGAAATCTCCATATACTTCAATTCATTGAAATCTCCGTGCTTTAAGCCATTTGAATAAGGCATTGAGGATTCCATATGTGTAGTACTATATATGATAAATTTTGAGTCCTCTTTTCAAACATATAAATTATAGATTCATTCCAGGTTTATGTTCAATTGGCTTTGCTACCATGTTTTTAATTATTGATAATGTGAGGTGTTTAGCGTAAAGAGAAAATAAATTAAAACAAATTGCCAAAATGTGTGAAGAAAATCTTGATTTTAATGTGCTAAGAGTATCAAGGTTGTGTAGCAAAGTACAAGGATTTCTAAGAATGTGATCAAGTTGCTTAGGATGTTGTTTTAATGATGTGACCTCTTTTCCAAGTCTAAGATGCAAAATAAAATATATGAAAAATGTAGGGGCACGGTAATTATTGAAAGTGTATTTTTGTTGAAAAGGAAACAAGATCAAACCATAGGCATTAGTTTTTTCTTTATGTATATAATAAAGCTTGTAGTTGAGGAAATAATCATAGGCATTTGATCATTTTGTGCATGAAAAAATAAAGTTTTTTTAAGGAAGGAGTCATAAGGATTTTTGTACCCAAATAATTTGGTTATATTGTAAAAGAGTGTAATATCGGTTGAATTTGACACTCAATTTATTTCTTTTAAACATGGCTACATATAGTGTTTATACCCTTCTCATCTATGTTACACCTAAGAGGACCTCTAAAGTTTTGAATGCTACACCTAGTAATTAAAGAGTAGCAAGTTCATATTGGAGGTTGGAGGCAATAGAGGATGGAAGTATTTTATTGTCTTGAGCTAGCTTCTCACTCAGAGATGACACATTGCATGAGAAGCATCATTTCACATTTGTGTCTCTTCATGGAGCAAGAGGGGGCTTGGATTTTGTTGACATCTCTTGTGGGTGTAGTTAATGTATTCACATTTTGATTGTGGTTCTTTTGTACAACAAAGGAGGGATCAGTTCTCACAACACTAGAGGAGGGATATTATCACTTGCTTGAAGGAGATGTGGACTCTTAGAGGAGAGTTGTTCTCTCATGAGAAATAATCGAGGAGGGGTTTTGACACACTTGGAGGAGATGTGGACTTTTAGAGGAAAGTTGTTCTCTCATTGTGTAAGTAGAATGGGGACATTTTATGTTCTCTCATGTGTACAAAGGTTTTATAGATTTTGTAGTCAAGAGATCCGTTGATGGAGTCAATTTGGTGTTACCTAGATGAGCGAGGAGAATTGGTGGAGGTGTTTCATCAAATTCTCCATAAGGGTTGTTGTGTTCAACTCTTGCAGTGTTCCACCCTTTATTCATATCGATGTAATAAGGGGTGGAATTTTGAAAGATTACATCAATAGTTAGTATTACATCATTAGTTTTTTGTTTATATTAGATTAAATAAATAAATTAGAACATTAGTGAGTTGTTAGTTTGGGAAGTTATTTATGTAGGAGCTTATTCACAAGAAATGGAAGGTTATTTTAGTCAATACAATGTAATGAAAATTATCTCAAAGAATTCAATAATATATTATTATGCATTATTTTCTATCTACAATAATGGTTTGATCTTATTTTTGTGTGGTTTCTCTATCATTTTTTCCACATCATCTTATGGCATCACATGAAGTTATCTTGGCATTCCTTATACATCATTATTGAGCTCTCCAAGATTAAATCAATTAACAAATATTTTTCAACTCCCATCCAAATTAATTGCATTCTTTAGATGCAACTAATTGGAGCGAGCATATAAGGTCATTAAATTTCTTTTCTTAAACAAGATTATGGAAACCATCACATGATCAAAGGCTATTTCAAATAGTACCACATTACTTTTACTACCCCATGACAGTATCTATTGGTTTGTTTCCTTATGTTAGATCGTGTTCAAACACAAGCAAAATATCTCTCATCCCTTTCCTCTCTTTTCTTTTCTTTTAACTCTAGAAAATATAGTTTTGTTTTAAATGCCTATATGATGTTATTCATTGGCTATTTTTCTTTCTATTTACATGTTTCCAAGGCGGATCATTCATTCGAAAGAAGCATGTTCCAAGAAGTGGCATATGTATTCTTTTCATGAGCTAATTAAATAAATTTAGTATGGTAGCTACTTGATTTTAATTTGGCATGCATTCTCATGATAGTTCACATGTAAATCAAAATTGGGGTTAAATTGCATAGCCAAAATTACATAAATTTCCCTTTCCCCCTTTTTTTGGATTCACTTTAGTTAGGTTATATTTATACAATGAAATGCATATAAATAACACAATTTACCCTAATGGTTGCCACATGATCCAAGCCCTACCTCTCTCCATCTACACACACTCTTAAAGGTTTGGTCCTAGTCCTCAAATTAATCCATTTCCTATCTTGGGTCAAATCTATGATTTACCAAAATGACCTAGGTCAAATCTATATTTTATAATAATTAAAAATTTTCTAAATGAATTTTTAAAATTAAAATTATATTTGTTGTGTTTAATATATATATATATATATATATATATATATATATATATATATATATATATATATATATATATATATATATATATAACAAAATAAAAATTATATTTAAAAGTAAATTAAATTTATAAAAAAATTATTCAAACTATTCTAAAAATAAAAATATGTGAGAAAGATTTAGGCAGCTTCTCAACTTAAAACTACATTGTAAGTATGGGGGTTTTGTGTATTAAATATTTTATTCATAAAAAAACTATTTCATTATTATAATCATTATTTTTTAATTCAAAACAAAAATATAATAACTCATTTATTGAGATTTATATTTTTTAAGATATGATTAAGTTAGATTTTATTAATTATGAAGAATTGGTTTCTTTTTGTTATGATGACAATTTAATTAAAGATATTAAATAATTCTAAACTAATTTTCTTTGATGAATAGGAGGTATTTTCCACAGTGTGTCAAATTATGACATTGTTAAATCAAGATTCAACCATGTAGTTTATGAGTCAAACTACTCATGAGAGATGGGTTCTCATGAACCACTACTCATGAATCATGGGTCAATGAGTTTGACTAGTAAACTATACGGTTGAATCCTAACAACAATATCACTAATTTTCTTTGTTGATGATAATTTAACTAAGTTTTTTGAATAACTTCTGATATTTTTTTATAGTTTAACTAAAAGACAACTTCCAATTTACTTTTTATTTAATTTAAATATATAGTGCTTAAAAATAATATAATCCATGACAAAAACATGAAATTCAGCTGTTTTTATTATTAGAAAAAAAATGCACTCCATAAAACCCTATCCTTAAATAATGGCTAGGCTGAATGGAAGCATAAACGTCACCTAATATAGAAAAGAAAGCAGAGAGAAAGAGAGAATGAGATCCGTTACTTACCCTCCACTTGCACTCATGGACCACCCTGACCGAGAACAGATCTTTTCAAGGGCATCCTTCCATCCCTCGATCTCTTCTCTTTCGTATCGAACTGAATGCCCATAAAGTTTCAGACATGGACAGATCTGTTGAAGACCATACTTCCACCACTCAATATCTCCTTCTGAATGGCTATAATGTTTTAGAAATGCTTGCTTGTACGGACTGGAGCTTCCTTGAGGATATCTAACGTGAGTTGGATCCACGTCATAGAAGAGGGGAATGATCAAGCCCTGGGTGTTCACCATTGTGGCGGCCTCCCTGAAACACCATGTAGAGTCTGCATAGCCTTTTGAAAATATAGGAATGCGTATGTCACTGCTCTTGATTGCTCTTTCCAAGCTCGACCAAATCGGATCTCCTTTTTCCAATCTGTCGTCGTCCTTATACACATGCAGTCCTGCAGAGGAGAGAGCTTCAAAGAGACGATCAACCAGAGTATTTCTCACATCTTTTCCCCTAAAACTCAGAAACACGTGATATTCCTTAGTGTTCCGGAAAGGTCTTTTGATTGTTGGGGGCAAGTATTCTTCCATCTATGAAGAACTCTGAAGAACTCAGACCACAAAAACAAAAACTATGAAGAACTCGAACTCCTATCGCACATTCCGGCGCCAGGCAATTATAAAGCCTGCAAGTCAAGCTGTAGGTGTATAGAAGAGATTCCCAACCATACAGCTGTTTCCAATCCTATCATCTCTACTTCTGAATTGTTTTATTAAATTATTTTACCCCCACATCAAGTTGCTGCCATGTTCAATGGCAGCCAAGTGTTTTTCATCCGACCACTCATGTCAACTTCTTGTCACCTTCAATGAGCGAGTACAGTCCGTCGAGTATTGATTTAGTGGCCGGCGATATCTTTAAAAAATATCTCTTCACATATTCAATGACTACCTACCAACATTGACAGAGAGTAACGGCAAACGGGACCGCTTTTATTGAATTTTCTTATCCGTCATCTCTGTTTTTTTTAATATTATTTTTATTTTTACGCCGAAGGCGTGTCCCTCATTGAGCTTTCGAAGCTCACTTTTGCATCGGACGGCTGGAAAGCACGCAGAGACCCGGCAAGAAAGGTAAAGGTAAAGGTCCTTTTTAAGTCCACGATACCATGAGTATATGGGACTCCTCGTACTCCCCCAAATATGGGGGAGGCACCTAACTCGTGCTCCACAATACGAGGCCCTCGTACTCCCCCAATATGGGGGAGGCACCTAACTCGTGCTCCACAATACGAGGTGTACATACCCTACCCCCTGCAGGATTTGAACTTGTGACCTCCCTGTCAAGAGCACAAGTTCTCCACCATTAGGCACGCAGAGACCGAGCAAGGTGCTTCAAGAAATCTTAGCCGTTCATCGTTTTTCGCCAAAAATTCGGCTGTTTTTAACTGCTTTCCACGGCTATTGGTTTCCGCTCCTCCAAACTCTTCTCGTTGGTATTGACCTGGCTCCTCCAATTTGGCGAGTTGCACCGTTTTGGAGAGGGTTTTCGAGTATGTTTTATTAAAATGAAAATTACGGCCAAGCTCAGCACATTTAGTTTTAACATAATGGCATCCTTTACCCTACGTAGTTAAGTATATATTAGCATAAATATATAATATATTAATTATATTTCTTATTAAATAAGAATATAAGAAGAATATAATAATTATTAATTAATAATTATAAAACATTTATTTAAATATTGAATAGTTTTGTTAAAAAATATAATAAATAATATAATTATATATTTATAATCATTTTTTTATTATATAAAATTTAAAATTTACATTATATTGACTCTTCCAATTTGGAAGTTGCAACTTGAAAATAAGGTTTTGGGAGGATTTTAGAGTATGTTTCTTAAAATGAAAATTACTGCCAAGATCCTAATAATGAACACATTTAGGTTTTAACAAAAACTATTAAATATGTAAATAAATGTTTTATAATTATTAATTAATAAATATTGTATTTTAATTATATTCTTA
Organism: Sequoia sempervirens; assembly: GCA_007258455.2. Taxonomy (NCBI): domain Eukaryota; kingdom Viridiplantae; phylum Streptophyta; class Pinopsida; order Cupressales; family Cupressaceae; genus Sequoia; species Sequoia sempervirens. The sequence goes on along the minus strand of VDFB02026320.1, from coordinate 114,569,088 downwards.
TTTAATACAAAATATAAATAATATATTTTATATTTTATATAATACAAATTAAATTATATATAATATAATTATATTTATTATTATATATAATAGTATATATAGATTATATTATTACTATATATTATATTTTATAATACAAAATATTAAATATAAATATGAATTTATTATAATTAATAATTACTATATTTCTATATTAATCAAATAAAATTAATTTATAAAAAATCTCTTGATCTTTGGATAGATTAGGAAAGAAAAGACTAGGGGAGAGGGGCCTATAATGGAGCAGGGTCCAATACTGGGGATAGAAGTAGTCCTCAATGGGTCTTATAGTGGAGCACATTAATATCCAATTGTAAAACACTTTTTATCTATTAAGTTCACAAACTGACAAATCATTTGATGCCACGTCAGTGCACGAATAAAACATGACTTAGTGCACCATTGTTGGTCTCACTTTTTTTTTTGGCCTTTTTGGATACCTCAACAAAAAGCATACTGATGCGGCACCATATTTGATGATGTGGCCCTAAAACGAAATATAGAAGCACGGAAGTTGCCAAATAGACTGTTGTACAAAATTGGGAGTGATTTGAAATTTCCACATAGGATTTTGAGAAATGCAAAGTTAGGGCGCTCCACTATAGGCCCCTCTCCCCTGTATGTACTACATAAAATAAAATAAAATAAACTTTAATAATAATAATAATAATAATAATAATATAAATATTGATAATATTTTTAAAATGACCTACCAATTGACCTCATGTATTACACAAATATATGCCAAAAAAATAATCATATTTTTCCCTAATTTACCTTACACACCACGGAGGCTCTCGGCAAGGTTCTTCATCTGTGCACAGCCGTTAATCCTTTCACTGGCAACAACTCATCTTTGTTGAACATTTACTCAAGTCGTCAGGATTAATGTTGCTCTCTGTTTGGTCATGGCAACCGTTGATCTTTCCCGAAGCAGGTTGGTCGCACTGGCCCTGATACGCATTAACTCTGCCTTCCTTCCTATCCATACAGGAGTTGGTGTTCAAAATATCTACATTTAATAGGAGTTGGTGTTCAAAATATCTGCATTTAATATCAGGGCATTGCTCGACATTAACTCTCCTTCACCGCATATGGAAGTTCGTGTCTAAAATATCTGCGTTTTGTTCATATTTGCCTCAGTTTTATGACCTTAGTTTTATCATCCTCATCAACAGAGATTTTTGCATTCTTTAGGTAAGTCGCATTCTTCTCTCGCCCTTAATAGTTTCCACTCCATAGTTTACTGCTTCTGCCGCCACTAATGCTTGCCGCCTTTTTATTGTGAAAAAATTGAAGTAGTAAGAGTGAAGCAACAAGAGTACACAACTTGGGGTTTCGTGAAAAATTCCTATGACCTCTTGCCATTTTCACTCATTGGCATCATTGATAGGTCGACACACTTTGCGCAGAATCTATAGGTAAGTCACTTCCCATGATTTCAGTTTATTGTATGTTTGAAGCTGCTTGAAATTTTGTACGGTTTTTTTTCTACGCCATTGATGGATGTCCTCAACCTGGCTCCAAAACTCCCATTTGGGCCTATGCAGGAAGGATACTTCCCATTTTTTCCTATTTTTGGCCGCCTTTTACTACTTTCCACGCCCTATTGGTTTCCGCTCCTCCAAACTCTTCCTCGCTGGTATTGACCTTCACTCCAATCTCCAGCGAACCCTGTTTTTAAGTCTCTGTAACATCTCACATATTTCCTTACTAGGGCATTGGGTGGAGCCACCACTAACCCATTCCACAGAGTATTGTCGTAGCCAATCACTCCCCCAATCTTCACTAGATCAATCAGTCGCCTATGGTAATTGAGATAATTGTCTTTGTCTGCGTCCACAAATATGAAATCAAAGGAGCCATGCATTTCCTTCTGCAAAATCACACCCACAATTCCATATTCACAATCTACCCACAAAAAAAAGCCACATTTTCAACAGTTTTTCTTTTCCGGTCAAATATAGATGAGAGCCAAACTCAAGAACTAGCAGGGCATGGCCCTCTCTGAAGTCAATTTTGTGGGTAACTCCTGCTTTTTGAATTACAGGCAACCCCAGCTCATACTTCTCCCTATTTATGTCCATTGCAATGATCTGCCATATTAAAAGGATATACAGAGGGACACCCTTAACATCTTTTCTCGGCCATAAACAATAGAAGAATGCATGTTTGTATACCCTTCCATCATCAGGGAGGGCAAGAGTAGTGGAAAGAAGAGAGTAACCAGTATACACACCAATCTCCATAGTGTTCTTGGCAATTATGAGCTTCAACAACAGATTTAAAAAATTGACCCTCGTCAGTTGAAGTAGTCATCAGATTCCTATCAAGAAAATAGAGGCGAATTTGAGAAAAAGAAATAAAATGCTTCAGACTATGAAAACTTGGAGTTAGATTAATAGTAGCATAGAACACACTAAAATTACACATGCACTAAAATGGCCTCTATGGAGAAATCATTTCAAACACTGATATTCACATATGTTTTGTCATAAACTAAAATTACACATAAACTTGTGAAAAAAGCACACAATATATTTCTTATATGATCATCATCGTTGCAATATTAAGACTGCAAAAGAACTTCTTGTTGAAATAATGAAAACCGTAAACATTATTTGATGATTTCAAACGCTAAACAAGATGAAATAGTAGTGTGTGGCTTTATGTTGCATTCAACACAACACTCTAATAACAATATCGGTTGGCTAAGATCTTTACCATGACAACGCCATAAACACTTCCATCAAAAAGTATGAAAGTAGGTTATAACAGAGCAAACTGCATTCTACACAAAAACTGCATTTGATAGCCAACATGGACCATGCTGTTGAACAAAACGTGGATTCATGCACCTAAAACATGTCTCCTCCCTGTGGATACCCGTGGAAGCCTTTACAATGGTTTCTTTAAGATATTGTCGTTTGTGGTAGTTAAATTTGCTCACTTCAGAAGTGAATCATGCGAGTGTAAAAGACAATAAAAATAGGCCCACCCTCTAAGTCGTTTAATTATCATTATTTTTATTGTCTTCAGAGATAGGTAGGGTAGATACTCATATTTAGGATTGGTATTGTTTTTTAATTGTTAATATTTTTATATTGTTATATTTATATATACGGGGTATATATCAAGTTTTCATCATATATTATAATGTAAAGAAAAATATATATTTTTATCTAAGTTAATTAAGTAAATTGATATAATTGAATATAAATTAATTTATAAAATTTGAGAATGATAAATTAGATAATTGTAACAATTATTTTAAGAAAAGTAAGTGTCAAAGAATGGTGTTTAGCTTTGTGGTTCAAATTTTTTTTGTCTTGGTTGAAAGCTCTAGAATTCTAGGTTGGTACTTGTTTGAGAAATGTGGTTTCCTTATCATTGAAATGTTTTGAAATCTATGATTGTGGATCCATCTTCACCACTATACTCCTTGCATGTGCCAAAATAGGAACTTTCAAACAAGATATATATACATATTATTTATAATTAATAATTAATAATTAATAATTACCATAATTTTATGAAAAAAAAAAAACCAAAATTTATCCTAATTGACCTTCCACACTTCTTCGGCGTACCCACTGCACACTAAGGTGCAATAACTAGTCTTATATTCTTTCAGTGTTACATGGGGTGCAAAATTCAAAAGGTAATAATTTCTCAATGGGTCCTTGATCTGTTGGTGAAGTTGAATGGTTCTTAATGAGACCAGTATCTCAAGTAAATTTGACAGAATCGATACCCCTCAGTTCTTGGCTCTGAGTCGCAAAAAGTTCAGCCTAAAAAGGCTCATGTTCTACAAATAATTTGTGGATGACCTTCATCAAAAAGAAACAAAAAAAGATAATAATGTATAGCATCATTGTCCTATCATGTTCAAATGGTGGTAACTAGCTTAAAAAAGAGTAATCGTTAAGTGATATGTAAGGATAAAAGTTGTATATTTTTAACTTTCCTTTCTCTTTTATTTTACACTAGATTTTATTTGTCTTCCACAGATATTATTGCAAATATGTAGTTATTTTTTATTTTATTATATTAATAAAAAACACTTATTTAATTTTTATTAATATTAAAAAATAAAAATATATTATTATTTAATAAAAGTTTTAAAATATCACTTAAATAATAAAAGTGTTACTTATCTTGAATATCATTGGTTCAATGTTTTGGACTATTACTTTAGACTCTATCTAAACTAAAAAATTAATAACGTTGCATTAATTAAATATGAACTTTCATAAATATGAAAATAGAAATTAAAGGACAACATATAATAAATTTGTAATGATAGATACCAAATAAAAATACCATAGTGCAATTGACAACAAGATTTATTATTTTTTTAATTGCAAAGCCAATATGGATTATGGAAACATTTTACTCTTAACTATTTTTACTGTTAATTTATGTTTGACAATGATTACAAAGCTCTCCCTCCACATCTTAGTAGTCTAATGAAGATATTTGTTGATTTTTTACTATTTTAGGGTTGAATTTGATGGCACAATTCAAAGGCTTAGCCTTTATTATTTTATTTATTTTATTCTTTTTTATGAAGGTTAATTACAAAGCCCTCAAGAATAGAAAAATATTGATTCTTCTAGAAGAGTTGGTCACATTTTTTAGAACATAAAACTATCATGCAACAAGAGCCCCATTTTTTCTCATCATTGGTGTTGACTATTTCTAAACTGGTGTGGTTCCTCTTCCAATTAGATTCAATCATAGGGTTGTTAGAAATGCCTACTACCAACTACAATACATCGTCTATTAGAATTTTGTTTTCAACCTCTAGAGAGGGATTGTTCTCTGTTTGACTGTTGAATTCAACTCACCAAATCCCATACTTTGATAAGGCATCCCATGTTTCACTAGATTGCTAAGTAAAACACTTGGAAATGGTGTAAATCCAAGTGATAACAGTTTTTGGTATGTTTGGTGCTGCCACAATAATGGGTTACACTTTTTGGGACATCCTAATTTTTGCCTGAAATCACATATTTTTAGAAAATACAGTGATTTAAGACTTTAAAGGTTCCATTTAAATGATTTTAATTAAAGAGGGATTGATCAAACCCCCTTGGATATAACCTTGTTAGATTTAAACCATACCTATAATTGAGTCTCCTCTACACCTATCAAAATGTTGATAAAAAACCATTTTTGTTTTACCTTTTGGGTGATCAAATAAATTCATTTAAAATTTATGTTTTGTAAGCATGTAGCCCTTATTATAAGCTTCCCAAAAATTATAATTTTAAATATGTTTAATTTGATTATTATATTTATTTTTTATTTCTTTTGAATGTAGGATTTTCAATGAACATCAAGTTCTTTGTTTCACACATACGAAAAAATACAAAAAATGGAGAAAAAAAAATTCTAAAAAATACATGTGCACTAGGTTTTGATGTCCTTATTCCAACAAAAAAAGAATAAGTTAATTCAAATGAATACAAAAAAAGTTATGCGGGTCGAAGCACACCTCTGTCCAAATTATAATTACTTTGGCTTGGAAAATTAATTAAAAATAAATTATGCAACAAAAAATTATGAAAAAATATCCATGCACTAGGTATTGGTGTGAAAAATTTGTATTTTAAAAATTATAATTGTATCCTATCTATAAAAAAAGTTATGCGGTCTGAAGTAAACATCACTTTTTTAAAAATGTTGATTAGTAGAAAAAATAAGTTATTAAAAATTACATAAAATGATTCACATTTATTTTTTATTTATTCTTTTAAAATATAATTAGAATCTACACAAAAGATCTAACAAATAACTAGTTCGATTCATCTTCAAACTCTTAATGGTTTAGCTGATATAGGTGTAAGAAAGTGAATATCTAGTGAAAAATCTTGATTTTAATGTCAAGTTTGGCCAAAAACTGTAACCCATTATTGTGGGATCACCCCCCAATGGGACTGAACTATTGAAGTTCAAAACTTGCTCTTTCATTGTTGATATTTGGTGTGTATGTCAACAACTTCTACGTTTAGAGGTAATATCTTCACACACCTGGTGACTCTAGAAGTTCAAATATATTGGCTCAAGTGGACTAAGTGTTGGTATGTTCAATTTATAAAGAAAACAAACCTAGTTTTCTTTCATTTCAAAGCATTTCAAAGTATATTTTCAACTTTTTGAATGCTTTAACATGTTAAATTTTCACAGAAAATATGTCTTTCCACCTCCATTTCATGAGAGTGCTACTTGTATATGCTCTTATTAGCTATACAAAATAAGCATACATTTGGTTAAGCATGCATCTGGTTTTACCCCAAATATCTTTGTTGTAGGAAGTGACGAACATGTTCAATATACTTACCACCCTCCCACCCCTGGTCAAACCTCTTGGAAGCCTTCACATACTTTTAATCAATCTCAAGAATCCATTTTTCTGTCAAAATAGCATTGTTACTTTCCTAGTCACCCCCAAAATGTTGATAGTATGGGGATTAGTGACATCAAAAGCATATTGCTAGACTTCAATAAGCAGTTATATGATATCAAGAGACAACAAGAATTCAATTTACAACAGGAGGAGTTGGATTACAAAGCTTACCAACACCAACAAGAGATAAATCCACAGAGGAAGCAATATGAGGCATCTTTTATAAAAGAGATTAATGCCAAACAAGAACATATGAAGCTATTTCTTGCCCAAGTATAAAGACTGGAATCCTAATCAACCTCTTACATTCTGAATCAACCTATAAAAGAGGAGGTTCTTAAGTACAAATTTCCAAGCTTCAATCAAAATAAGCCTCTTGAATACTCAAGTAAGTGTTATAAATTTGAACTTCCAAGTTTTGGAGGTACTTTTGCATTGTAAGAGCCTATGCTTGAGAAAACTCAACCTATTGTTCCTCAAGAAGAGCCCCTCAAAATTTTTTCCCAAGTCAAGAAACTCAACAAACTTCTCAAAATTATCCACCAAATCGACCTTCTTGTCCTAGCACCATTTCCCTTTACAATGCAATACATATTTTTTTATCAAGATAGCTAGTTTAGTGGGAAAAAAGAGTTTTTTAAGATAAAAGAAGAGAAAGTTGATGAACCTTCAATTGGTATAAAAAATAAAAAATCAGACTTGATACAAGAGGAGGATGATAATAACCAACTAGGACAAAAAGTTGAAGATAAAGTATGAGGAGTTGAAAATGGTGTTTTGACTAATTTGTTTGATGAACTTCCTTTTTTTATTAAAGGTGAGAAAAAGGTATCAATTATTATATCGATGGATCAATTGGGACAAAAAGATGACAAGCAAGAAGGGGGTGGTGAAGAAGAAGAGTCTACAATTTGGTTTGATAAGCTACCTTCTTATGTTGAACAAGATGAGGAAAATAATCCATTGATGCTCGCATCAGTAGAATATTTGAATTAACAAGAGATGTTAAACACCGTGATGATTTGTTGGTTCATGACAATCAATCTAAGAATCAAACCTTGAATCATGAAGAGGAACAAAAATATGATTTTATTTTAGAGTTTAGAGAGCTTGAAGAGAATTTTCATCAAACTAGAATTAGTCCTCTCATGTATAAGGTAGTGATTGATTGGTTTAAACATTTTAAAGAGTAGTCGAAAGGTTAGTTCTCAAATTCAATGGACACAAGTTATAGAGACAAAAGGAAAAGATCACTTACAAAGAGAAGCCAAGAAAGGACAGTGATAGTTTATACCAATCAAAACAGGTCTCTTTTCTTCATGCTTAGAGGAATTAGGAGTAGCAAAGAGTTACATATGATAGTCATACCAAATTAAGAAGAGGGAAAACTTGAGTGATCATCAAAAGGACAACAAGAGAACATGCAAATCCCATGAAATGAGGCATAGTAATGGTATACTGAATGAGCAAGGAACAATAATAATCAAAAGAACAGAGAAAATTCTAATGACATTAGAGAGCTCTATTTAACCTAGGGTCAAAGGTCATATAATGGTGGTCAAGAGAAGAAATAATTAAGTTCATAGAGTCAACAATTTTTTTCTTTTGTGTTTCTTAGTAAATATGATAATCAAAATAAGAACAAAGTGACAATCCTAGGAATGACAAGGATCATGACACCGTGACTATTGAGAAATCACCATGAAAGGCTATCAATAGTCTAAGCTTTGTCTAAACCCCATGCTAGAATGCCAAAAATCTTGAAAGATTTTATCTAAACTCTACCAAAAGACCCAAGCCTTTGTACATTGCATTTAAAACTTATCAGATGTTGTCATCAATAGAACCTCACTAAAACCCATAAATTGATATTTAAACCAAAGCTAGACTAGGTTAAAAGAGATTATAATTATGGTGAGAAGAGGTGGCATACCTTAGGCTAAGAAGAGGGAAAATTAAAATACAAGTCTATGTTGATACATTATATGTCAAAGATCATCCAAGCTATAGGATCATCCTATGATCTAGTGCACATCATTATGAAAGTTAAAGGAAAGCATTGAAGGAAAGGATAATCAACCTCTGGTGCTTCATTGTCGAATATCAAATGATGAGATGGGTTGATGCAAGAAGTTGGGTACACACTCAAAAAGTGGAAATGTTTTTGCTATTTTTCAGAATTTGTCACACTTGGACTGAAAATTTGAGGCACTTCCACAATGAATCTTAAAAAAAGTCAGTAATATAAAATTTAGAATTTTGAATCTAGTTTCCAAATATGTAAATTATTAAAATACCTAGTTAATAGAAATTAAATTGTGATAAAGATCTATAAAAACCACTTTTTAAAAGTCCTTTTTTTTAACCATACCAAGCAGGTGTACGGACAACACTTTTTAACCCAAATAAAATTATTTTGCTAATTCCTTTTAGGAAAAGAGAGCTAACAACATGAAGTTTGGGCTGAATTTTTTTTTGTAATTTTTGGTTGAATATATATTTTTTTAATTAATTTTTTATTGGCCTTAATTGATGTTTTTTTCAAATCAACGTGTACGGACAACATAATTGGACCTAAACAAAACATTTTTTGACTCTCTTTTTTTTCATTGTGTAGAGAATTGTCTGAAGTTTGGGACCATATAATTTTTTTTACAAGAAACTTAACCAATACAAAGTTATTAAAAAACCAAAAAAACCTGATCTTTCAAGTTTAAGGCCTAGTTTGCTTAGAAATTAATTAAAAAATAACAAACTTAATCCAATTTTAACAAAAATTATATATCTAGAAAGTAGACATTGTGTTCTCTAATGGGTTTTAATTTTATAGACTAATTCAGAAAAAAGTTCATCATCTATGTTGTCAAAGTTGGACTTTTTTTTTTAGTTTGCCTTAGTTTTTTAGTTGCAGGTCAAAAGTTAAGGCTCAGATTGCCAAGCCTTTACCAAGCCTAAAACCGGGGCTAGATTTGGTTTGAGAGATCAACTTTTAAATAACGCGTATGCGTTATAGAAATGCGTACGCGTTATTTAAATGAAACGCGTACGCGTTTCATAACACATACGCGTTATGTTTTGCCCGTTGGCAGAAAGCAACGCGTACGCGTTTTAAAAAATATAACGCGTACGCGTTTCATAACGCGTATGCGTTTGTATAATAGCCGTTTTTTCCTAATTTGAAAAATACTATTAAAACACGATTTTCCTGCAACATTCTTTTTCTGCAGTACGGACCAAAAGTGTCATTTTCTGCGTTTTTTATTACAAATTTGTCTTGTGCAGGGCAAATTCTATTCAAATTGTTGGAAGAGTAAAAGTGCAAGTTAAATTTTCTGAAGTGGAATCAAGTGCAAGAACTTTTTACAAAAAGATTTGGAAAAAGTGAATTTTTGGATGTACTCATGATGATTTTGTACTTCAGAGTTTATAGAAAAATAATCTTCATAGTATATAGTTTTATTTGAATATTTGAAGGAGGTGGCAATTTTAAAATAGGTTTCTTGAATTATTATTTTTGTCATCAAAGAGGGTTTGGTAACCATGGGTGATAAGAAAAGACAAAGAAAAAGATGTAGGAAGGTAATGACACCCGAAGAAATTCAAGCAAATAAAGATAAGGAGGCAAAAAGACAAAGGGAAAGGAGACAAAGGATTCATCAAATGAAAGATTTGGAAGCATCTAGTTCTAAGAATGTCGAAGAGGAAGCCATGAATGATGAAATCAATGTAGATGATGCAAATGTGGAGATGGTGAATATGGAAGAAAATGCAACTATGGAGACAAACCCAAATGTGCCTTCAACTTCAACTTTGAATGATATGCAAATAACTTCGGGTGTGTCTTCAAATCCACCTCCCAATGATATGGAAAATGTACCTATTCAAACAATCTATCCAGGTATGTCTTCAAACCCAAGTTTTTATAATATTGATATTGCTTGTTTAGAAGAAGCTGGATACACAATTGATGAGATTAATAATACTAGGGTTGAAACAATACAGAAACAAGAAAATGATGAAATTATATCTTATGAGAATGTAAATGAGAATGAAATCCCTAATATTGATGAAAATGAGAATGAAATCCCTTTTACATTTGAAAATGAAAATGAAACCCCTTGTGTGAATGAAAATGAAACTCCATCTATGGATGAAGGTGAAAATGTTTTTTTAACAATTGAAACAAATGTGTTAAATAACCTTCGTGGTAAAGTTTCTTCAAGACAAATTAGAAATTATGGAAATAAAATATATAAAATGTTTTTTTATAGAAAGAAATTAGGATTCCAATGTCAACTCATGGTGCAATTGATGAGAATGTTTAAAATGAGAAAAGTGATGAAAAAATTAGGTGTTTTTGTAAAACCAAAAAAGAAAGATGATTCAGTAGAACAAGTCATATCTAGTGTTGCTAATGCTATTGATGTTATTGGTAAGAAAATTCGATCAAAAGATAAGAATGCGGCTCGCCGTGCAATAACAACTGCTCTAGTTGATAAAACAACTTCAAATAAAAGAATGTTAAGATTAGTAAATGTATAAACTTAAATCCTAGAACTTTGATAAGAGCTGCTAAAAGAAGAGAAAGTATTGAAAAAGATCCTATTAATCAATGTTGGAGTTTTAGTGGTAGACTCCCAAGATCAGACATGAAATTAACTAATGAAATTAAATCTTTAATCGAAAAATTTTGGTATGATAATACAAGAGTATCACCTAACATTAGAGATGTCTTAAAATTAAGGGTGGGTTCCAAAATTCGTGAACCTCATCCAAAGCATCTCTTAGATATGACTCAAACTGATTATATAAAAAAATTTAGATGCTTCAATCTTACCATTGAATATTAGCATAAGTCAAAGATCATTTGAAAAGTGTAAACCTTGGTATGTTAGAATTAATAAGCATAATCTCTTGTTGTTGTAAGACTCATGTACAATTTCATTATTATTATGATATATTTCGATATATACGATGCACTTTGCATGCTAACCAAATTATGCAGACATTTGTGGTATTACTATGCCACCTGAAAGAATCAAAGATTTTATAGCAGGTTTGTTTTGTAATCCCTCTTTAAATGGAAACTCATTTTTTTTAAAAGGATGCATTTCTGGAGAAGGCGATAGATGTGGTAACTTTTCATTATTAGGAGAATGTATGCATGAAAATAGTTTAGATGAATTTGGAAAACAATTAGTGGATGTAAAAAAATTTAAAAATATTGAGTATTCTTTAAAAGATGGTAAAATTGGAAGACGTGTTGAGCTAATTGTGGAAAAAGTTAGTGTGCATGCTTTTATTACTGAATTTAAAGATAAGTTTGTACCTAAATATGTTCAACACTCTCAGAATGCTCATTGGCTTGATAATCAATTTCGTTTATGTAAAAACACATTTCCAATTGGAACTATATTGTCAATTGTTGATTTTGCTGAAAATTATACTCTTGCTCCACAAGAAGAAATTCAATCACAATATTATAATTCAGTGCAAGTAGCTATATTTGTTCACATTGTTTATAGACATGCTGAAGATAGTACAGAAGATAATAGAATTTTTTTGAAAGAGTACCATTTTTATGTAAGTGATAATCGATTACATTCATCTGAGTTTGTACAATATTGTTTTGATATATTTAATAAAAATTTAAAAGAGAGAGGAATTCAAATGCTAGAACATCTCATATGGTCAGATAATTGCATGGGTCAATTCAAAAATGCTAGAATGTTTTATTGGCTATGTAGAGTTCATAAGGAAAATAATATCCAACACATATGGAGTTTTTTTGAAGCTGGTCATGGTAAGGGAGAACACGATGGAGCAGGTGCATGTGTAAAAAGAGCTCTTGCTAGAGAGCAACTAAAATTTGAGGATGCTGCAAAATTTAGAAATGCACGTGCAATTGTAGATTGGTGCAATACCAAATTATCTACAAGAACAAATGAGAAATCAATAATTCGACGCTTCTTTTGGTTAGTTGAAGAAAATGATATTTTTTCTCGACAGGATTGTGAAACAATTAATGGAAGTGCAAAATGGCATTCATTTAAGAGTTCGAATGCAAACACATGGACAATATGGACAAGGGAGTTGGCATGCTATTGTCAATTTTGTATTGTAGGTGATTGGCAGGCATGTGAAAATATGGAATGGGTCGAACAATGGCAACAAAGAGCTTTAACGCCTACATTGACACATGTTCAACATGAAATGACAATTGAAGATAATCAAGTGTTCGCATCAGATGATTATGATCGTGTTTCAGATCTTGTACAAGAAGGTACATTATTTATTGAGTTGAATTTTGTATGTATGCATGTTTATATGAGTTAAATATAAGTCACTTTTTATTGAATTTTGTATTTATTTTTGTAGGACATGTGTATGCTGTTGTTGCACCTCAAGGGAATGAAGAGCAGACAGAGTACTGGTTGGCTAGATGTGTTGAGAGAAAACATAAGTTGGTACATACTAGAGTAGATGATGACAACTTTGAGTATCCAACTGGTTCAGTGGTTGTTGTTGGCACCTGGCTTCAAAAATATTTGATGAGAAAGAATGCCTTGCCTGCATTTGAAGATTATGAAAGACACAAGAAGATTATGCATTATTCACATTTGATGTTGGCAACCAATATAAAACTAGTTAGATATCAAGGGAGGCCTGCTAATAAAGTTTTATGGACAATTTCAATGGATGATCACGAGACAATCATAGATGCATTAAAAAAAGAGAGGATGCAGATGGTACAATAGAGTAAATAAATATTGGTAAGCATATCTAGTCGTATATATATTTAATTGATATATATATATATATATATTGTCTTTAATCATTTCCTAATTAAAGTTTTATATCATTTTTTGTTTCAGGTCTCCCAAAATTAGATGCTTTACAAAAAAGAGAGGAGATGCACATATATTACAATGGAATTTCAATCTAGAGACAGGTAACTATATATAGTTCTAGATACATTTAATTGATACTTTATAATTGATTTCATATCCCCTTAAGCCATTCTCTTAAAACCCCTTAAGTCATCCTCTTATGTACCATTAATCCATCCTTTTGCAGCCCCTTAAGTCATTCTATCAACTACCATTAATCCATCCTCTTAGGACCCCATAATCCATACCCTCATATATCTACCCTTAATTTGTCCACTTGCATCCACTTAAGTCACTCACTCAACACCTCTTAATTCATCCTCTTAGGACCCCTCAATCAATATCCTCATATATCTACCCTTAATCCATCCACTTGCATCCCCTTAAGTCACTCTCTCAACACCCCTTAATCCACTTTAACTCATTTTAGGGTTTAGGGTTTATGGTTTAACTCATTCTATCAACTCCCCTTAATCCACCCTCTTGCATCACTTTAACTTATTCTCTCAACTCCCCTTAATCCACCCTCTTACATCACTTTAACTCATTTTAGGGTTTAGGGTTTAGGGTTTAACTCATTCTATCAACTCCCCTTATTCCACCCTCTTGCATCCCCTTAATCCACCCTCTTATGTAAGTTTAACTCATTTTAGGGTTTGGGGTTTAGGGTTTAACTCATTCTATCAACTCCCCTTAATCCACCCTCTTGCATCCCCTTAATCCACCCTCTGTAAGTTTAACTCATTTTTTAGGGTTTAGGGTTTAGGGTTTAACTCATTCTATCAACTCCCTTAATCCACCTCTTGCATCCCCTTAATCCACCCTCTTGCATCCCTTTAACTCATTCTATCAACTCCCTTAATCCACCCTCTTGCATCCCACTTTAGCTCATTCTCTCATTCTCTCAACTCCCTTAATCCACCATCTTGCATCCCCTTAATCCACCCTCTTACATCACTTTAACTCATTTTAGGGTTTAGGTTTAGGGTTTATGGTTTTAACTCATTCTATCAACTCCCCTTAATCCACCCTCTTACATCCCCTTAATCCACCCTCTTGCATCACTTTAACTCATTCTATCAACTCCCCCTTAATCCACCCTCTTACATCACTTTAACTCAATTTAGGGTTTAGGGTTTAACTCATTCTATCAACTCCCCTTAATCCACCCTCTTGCATCACTTTAACTCATTCTATCAACTTCCCTTAATCCACCCTCTTGCATCACTTTAACTCATTCTCTCAACTCCCCTTAATCGACCCTCTTACATCACTTTAACTCATATTATCAACTCCCCTTAATCCACCCTCTTACATCACTTTAACTCATTTTATCAACTCCCCTTAATCTACCCTCTTGCATCCCCTTAATCCACTCTCTTACGTCACTTTAACTCATTTTATGAACTCCCCTTAATCCACCCTCTTGCATCCCTTCAACTCATTCTATTGGCTCCCCTTAATCTACCCTCTTGCATCCTCTTAATCCACTCTCTTACATATTTTCAACTCATTCTCTCAACTCCCCCTTAATCCACCCTCTTACATCACTTTAACTCATTTTATCAACTCCCCTTAATCCACTCTCTTACGTCGCTTTAACTCATTTTATGAACTCCCCTTAATCCACCCTTTTGCATCCCTTCAACTCATTCTATCAGCTCCCCTTAATCTACCCTCTTGCATCCCCTTAATCCACTCTCTTACATCCTTTCAACTCATTCTCTCAACTCCCCCTTAATCCACCCTCTTACATCACTTTAACTCATTTTATCAACTCCCCTTAATCCACCCTCTTGCATCCCCTTAATCCACTCTCTTACATCGCTTTAACTCATTTTATGAACTCCCCTTAATCACCCTCTTGCATCCTTCAACTCATTCTATCAGCTCCTTAATCTACCCTCTTGCATCCCTTAATCCACTCTCTTACATCCTTTCAACTCATTCTCTCCAACTCCTTAATCCACCCTCTTACATCACTTTAACTCGTTTATCAACTCCCCTTAATCCACTCTTCGTCCTTTAGCTCATTTTATAGACTCCCCTAATCCACCCTTTTGCATCCCTTCAACTCATTCTATCAAGCTCCCTTAATCCTACCCTCTTACATCCCTTAATCCACTCTCTTACATCCTTTCAACTCATTCTCTCAACTCCCCTTAATCCACCCTCTTACATCACTTTAACTCATTTTATCAACTCCTTAATCCACCCTCTTGCATCCCTTAATCCTCTCTTACATCCTTTAGCTCATTTATGAACTCCCCTTAATCCACCCTCTTGCATCCCTTCAACTCATTCCTATCAAGCTCCCTTAATCTACCTCTTGCATCCCTTAATCCACTCTCTTACATCCTTTCAACTCATTCTCTCAACTCCCCCTTAATCCACCCTCTTACATCACTTTAACTCATTTTATCAACTCCCCTTAATCCACTCTCTTACGTCGCTTTAACTCATTTTATGAACTCCCCTTAATCCACCCTTTTGCATCCCTTCAACTCATTCTATCAGCTCTCCTTAATCTACCCTCTTGCATCCCCTTAATCCACTCTCTTACATCCTTTCAACTCATTCTCTCAACTCCCCCTTAATCCACCCTCTTACATCACTTTAACTCATTTTATCAACTCCCCTTAATCCACCCTCTTGCATCCCCTTAATCCACTCTCTTACATCGCTTTAACTCATTTTATGAACTCCCCTTAATCCACCCTCTTGCATCCCTTCAACTCATTTTATTGGCTCCCCTTAATCTACCCTCTTGCATCCCCTTAATCCACTCTCTTACATATTTTCAACTCATTCTCTCAACTCCCCCTTAATCCACCCTCTTACATCACTTTAACTCATTTTATCAACTCCCCTTAATCCACCCTCTTTCATCCCCTTAATCCAACCTCTTAGGTCCCCTTAATCCATCCTATGGCTAACATCATTTGAATTTGTATGGAATTTACTATATGCAATTCTTTTCTTGCATGAATTTTTTACTTAAATGACTCGTAAAAATTGTAGTTACTTACATTAATTATTTTTGCAAGTTCTCATCAAGTCGGTCTACAATGTGATTGTTGAACTGAAAAACTATTTTATCTGGAGACTATGTAAATATCAATTTTTGGTATTCACCTAAAAGTTGATAAGCTTTAATTGTATCTACATGCACATATATGTTTCATCATGTTATATAGTTGTACATTAAACTTCTTGATGTACATTATATATGTTTGTTCGATGTCACTTTTTAAATATCTTATTCAAATTCTATAGATTATACATATTTCATGTGTCTTCTATTTACCACATTTTATATAATTATTCAATTGTATAGATTATACATTAAATATACATACAAGGAGATGGTTTTTTGTTTATTGATTCAAATATTTGCTATGTAATTGGAAAATAGTTAGAATTACTTGCCCTTAATTTATTATGAATATGATTTAAGAAACTATTTAAGGAATGTTTTAATTTGTCACCTAACCATCTGATAAGTTATATATATATATGAAATTTGATTCTAGATAAGAATTATTATATAGTGCATGTATTACTTGAAAATTTGATAAAATATAAATATATAGATATGTATATAAATGCATATAATTATGAAAATGAACATAACATGATCTCATAATTGACTGCATATATAATCATCATATTAAAGTCAACTGATATAAATAAACACACATATATGATAATAACATGTTCAAAATAAAACTAGAGATCTACATAGTCCATAAAATTTATATGTCAAGTCCAACACATATATTGAAATGAAACTAGAGGTTTGTAGTCCATAAAATATAAAACTATCTAACTCTCAGGCTGATCGGTCAAATCAAGTCTCCTCTTTGTTCCACGTTGACTAGATGTACCTACATCATGCTGTAAAAGAGTTCAAGAAACTCAAAATTAGATTTAAATTTATTTAGAAATTTTGATATAATTAAACATATTTAAAATTGAAAATATAAACTTTTAGATAAAAAAACTAATTAAATATCGACTAAATATATTAAAAATGATTTCTAGTATGCATAAATTACCATATGGTCATGTGAATCAACTGGCACATTTTCTTCAACAGGTAACATAACTGTCTGTTGAGAAGATGCAAATGCCTGATCCGCTATATCCTGCATATTCATATAAAGCAAACAATATGTGAAAACCTTGAATATATATATATAAAATGTTCATAAAAATTGTATAGGAGATTTAAAGTAAAGTTTACAACCTCGAATGATATGACCTCATGATCACGCACCTGAGATTGCCCATGAATAGATGTCAATGATGTCTCAGGTGCGCGGCCCGCCATGGTTATCTCATCAAATCCCTACATATAGATGTACAACAGTTCATATAGATCATTCACACATGTGTATGTAAATGTAAAAATTAAATTAGATCTATGATGTGTATTTAATTTAAACTTAACAAACTTTTGAAAGCACGCACCTGAGCTGATGATGTCTCAGGAGCGCTCACCACTGTAACTTGTGGCTCGTCAATACTAGGAATAGTATGACTTCCCTGCATCTAGATATAATATATCAATTCACACATGTGTACAAATTCAAATTAAATTATATATATATGGACACACAAATTATTTAATATATTTTGGTTCAAGTACCTGTCGAAAAGGTGAGCCCAAATCTACAGCACTCGACATATACACACGATGATGATATTGAGTTTCGGGCATCACGTCATCATGTGTCTATACACCAAACACAAAATTATTGAATTAATATTATATTATATATATAGTTTGATGTTATTATTTACATGAATTTTTTACATTTCAAACTTGAATTAAATTTAAGTTCAAAAGATGAACATACCTGTGTGGGACGATCCTCAGAATATAGTAAATTTAGGTATGATCCCACCCCAGATGCATGTGCCTCACCTGAAGTGGATGTCTGAGTATCCCTATAGCCCGAGCCTCCATGCTCTGTATTGGCCACTTCAGTGGCCGCGTGTGTAGTCTACTGAGTGAGATGTCTTGAAAGTGAACTCAATGCTCCTAGTGTAGATAACATGGTTTGCTGCTGAAATGCAGCGGGAATACCAGGAGAAGGAGGAGGAACAAGAGGCGCAACTGGAGCACGTCGCTGAGGATCGACACGTGCTCCTAGTCTATGTTGGGGCATGCCACGCCCAGCTCCCTGAAATGACCTCATATCAAAATAGTTGGGTTTTTACCCAACTCAAACTCAGCCCATAACTTTCTCAAAAAATATAAGGGCACCTCACTGTTGCCATGTGGTGGAGTATCAAACACCATCCACCATCTCTCCCAAAAATTTGCAGCTATCTGCGGGTGCCTACACCATAAAATTGAAATTCTTTTTTTTGTGGGTGGTATTGGTTCGTTTGTTTGGGGGTTCACAAAATATTGGCACATAGCTTGTTTAGTGATTTTTAGGTCATTGATTTCTTTATATGACAGCCCATCTGCATAGAATTGTCTCCTCTCTTCTCTCCATTGATGGAACCTATCTAGGTCTGCATCGATAGATCGAACATAATCGACAATAGTTTGCATCATAGATGCAAACCGTGCGAGATGTGGAGGGATTCTAGTCTCATTTTTTATGAGATCTATGTTCCCTTGAATCACAACTAAGTTGGCTCGAATATTGTCTCTTAGTTGATTTTGGTCAAATGGAGGAGGGGGTGGGGGGTCAGGTGGTGGAGAATGCGGAGGTGAGTGAGGCATATCCTCATGTGGTGGGGTGGGATGTGCACCAGGATCTATAGGAATTTCTGGATTAGGCATGAAATCCTCTAAAGTGAAAAGTGGATCCATGGACGAGAAATGATATGGCAACTGCATGTTAAACAATTAAAAAATATATATCAACAAACTAATTAAATAATGCACACAATTTCAAAGTTATTTAAAAATCACATTGAACATGCACAAATTGAAAATATTTTTCATTTATAACATTAAAATTCAATTTATAACATTAAAAAATCATAGCATTAAAAATTCATATTATAAATGAGAGTTGAATAGAAACCGATAGTCACTTAAGAACTATAAATGAGAGTTGAATAAAAACAGAAGGTTAGTAGAACAAGTGATGAAAAATATTGAAAATCATTGAAGACAATTCATAAATCAATCATGAGAAATTCCATATAGGGATAGTAATTAAGATACATTGAATTATTATCCAAGTGACTCCTACAATACCTATTTTTTATAAGTTTTAAGTGTCTCTCTTGGAACCTATGGTTTGTAATTCATGTACAAATTAGAGTTAGGGTTGGGGTTAGGGTTAGGGATAAGTTTAGGGTTAGGCTTAAGATTGGAGTTAGGGTTAGGGTTATAGATAATTAGGGTTAGGGATAAGGTGAGGGTTAGGCTTAATATTGGGGTTAAGGTTAGGGTTAGAGTTAGAATTAGGGTTAGGTTTGGGTTAAAATTAGAGTTATTTTTTGGGCATAGGTTTAGGGTTATGGTTAGGAAAAGGGTAAAAATTAGAGTTACGATTGGGGTTAAGGTTAAAACATGAGTTAGGGTTGAGGATAGGGTTCAGGTTAGGGTAAGAGTAAGAACTAGAGTTAGTTTTGGGGTTAGGGTTATGGTTAAGGTTAGAGCTAGGGTTAAAATTATGGTTAGGGTTAAGGTTAGAGATAAAATTATGGTTAAGGTTAGGGTTATGATTAGAGATTGAGTTAGGGTTACGGTTAGTGTTTGGGTTAAAATTAGATTAAGGGTTATGGATAGGGTAACAATAAGAATTGGAGTTATGGTGGGGATTAGGGTTATGGTGAAAATTAGTGTTAGGGTTAATATTAGGGTTTGGGTTAAGATTAGAGATAGAATTAGGGTTAGGGTTAGGGTTATGGGGTTGAGGGTGAAGTAAGTCTCTAATTTCTCCAACTGGGCCTGAGAAAAATCTTGTCACTACAATCAAACTTAGGTGCATAAAGTTTTTTAGCTTACTTTTTATCTCCCTATTCTTCACTTTCTATATTCCTTGCTCATTTCTTGTAGATGGAACTTCTTACCATATTGAAACATTTTTCAAAAGATAAGGCTTCTCTCATATATTTTCATTGATTCAAATATTTTTCTATTAATCTATATTGTTTCTCCTTAATAGATTATTCCTAAGGGATGAGGGGAATGGTTTCAAATTCTTCTTCATCTTCCTATAAAACATGGGGTTTTAGGAATTCAAAAGGGTGTCACATGTTGCTCTACTATTTTTTTTTGTTGATTTTTCCCTCCTTTTGGGATTTTTTATGATTAAATATTCAACCAACTTCCTAGAATTAGCCCATTTGACTCCTTTAGCCTTGATTTAGAATTTGAAAATTCTTTTAGAATTCCTCTTTTTCTCCTTACCCTTTTTTCAATAAAATTTTATGATACCTAAAATATTTCTTATTTCTCATTGGACTTACAAAAATAAAATAGGGAAATGACTATAATATTTAAGTATGTTATGAGTGCCCTAGTTATGGGGCCACTAGTGTTATATAATAAAGAATGTAATTTTAAAGTGGCATTGATAAAAAGGTTTGTACATGTAGGTTTATTTTGGAGCTTGTAAAAAGGAAAGAAATTAAAAGATAGCTATTTAATTAAATCCTAAGATTGAGAGTGGTATTCTTGTTTATCCATTAATTTTACTTGAATAGATTGGACACCATATTTTCCTATCACTAGAGATTAGAGGAGGGAACCCCATTTATTTCCATATATAGTTAATGGATGAAAATTCATAAATCAATCATGAGAAATTCCATATAGGGATAGTAATTAAGATACATTGAATTATTATCCAAGTGACTCTAGGTACAATACCTATTTTTTTTTATAAGTTTTAAATGTCTCTCTTGGAACCTATGGTTTGTAATTCGTGTACAAATTAGAGTTAGGGTTGGGGTTAGGGTTAGGGATAAGTTTAGGGTTAGGCTTAAGATTGGAGTTAGGGTTAGGGTTATAGATAATTATGGTTAGGGTTAGGGTTAGGGATAAGGTGAGGGTTATGCTTAATATTGGGGTTAAGGTTAGGGTTAGAGTTAGAATTAGGGTTAGGTTTGGGTTAAAATTAGAGTTATTTTTTGGGCATAGGTTTAGGGTTATGGTTAGGAAAAGGGTAAAAATTAGAGTTACGATTGGGGTTAAGGTTAAAACATGAGTTAGGGTTGAGGATAGGGTTCAGGTTAGTGTAAGAGTAAGAACTAGAGTTAGTTTTGGGGTTAGGGTTATGGTTAAGGTTAGAGCTAGGGTTAAAATTATGGTTAGGGTTAAGGTTAGAGATAAAATTGTATTAGGGTTTCTAATTTTAGCTCACCTAAGGGGAGAGAGGTTTCTAAGAGGTTTCTAGTTTTACGTTTTAGGGTTTAGATTTCTAAGTTATGTCCAATTTAGGTTTAGATAAAATATAGTTTTCAATTTATAATTTAACGTTATTTATTTTTTAAATACAATTTAAAACTATTAAAAATTGAAATAAAATGCATTAAACAAAAAAAAAACTTAAATACTAATTAAAAAACAAGAAAACAAGATACAAAGCAAATAAGGGAAGAAATCAACCAACTCAGAGGTCTCAGAGGTCAAGTGTGTTGACGTGAGGAGCGAGCAATAGCCTCTAAACGCGTATGCGCTCTTGCTGGACTTCTCTCGATTCGCCAAAAATAGTGGATAAAATGAAAAGCCAGCAGTTTATTTACAAAAATAAATACTTTTCAATAACGCGTACATGTTTAGAAACGCATACGTGTTATGAAACGCGTACGCGTTTTAGGCTCGCGTACCCGTTCCTGAGTGCGTACGCGTTCGGATTTAGGTTCGGGTACCCGTTCCGTAACGCGTACGTGTTTATTGCGAGATTTTTTTTGTTGCCCGAAATTTCCCCTCTTCGTGTACTCAACTTCTTGCTTTTACCCAATAGTTACACATTTATATAAGAGTAGCTAACATAATCCTAGTTTTCAATTGGTAAAGTCTTCAACTAATTTTCAACAACTAACAGACTTTAAATCCCATGACATGAAACATTAAAGGGGCTCGACATGAGCCATAAAGTCTTTAAATCTAAAAATAACAGAAACTACAAAAACTTGATCCATCATGTATGCTCCTAAAGTTCTGACGCCCATTCGCTTTTCTTCAATGGTGTTGAAGTCTGCATTAAACCTCTTTGACTGTCATGATAACTGATTATGGAAGTTGACTTGTGCAATGCTCAAAAACTAAAACATTAAGTCAACACAGGTTACCTTATTTTGACTAATTTCAATAAATAAAGATTGTACGCCTATTCACAAAAAGAAAGCAATTACTTATCCTAAAGACAATTAATTGGTAGGGTAAGGATGGTTGAAAGATGTAAGGTTAAGTATTTAGTCCATTATATTGATGAGGCTATTTTTACCTCATCAAAAGCAAGATTAGATGTCATCATGATGAAAAAAAGTGCCCTGCTCCTTGAGGATTATACCTTGTATTCTAGGTGGTAGGTTCCCCATATTCCCCCAACAATTAGAATCTCTCTAATGGAAGCCGAGATTAGCTAGAGCATCAACAACTTGATTACCCTCCCTATAAATGTAACAATCATCATATTCAGCCTCAACACCAAAATATTTATGTCTAACAAGATATCCCTGGTAGTCCATCCTAATAATCTACCCAAATTAACAGAGTCAAACACCAACTTAGAATCCCCTTTTATATGCAGTTTCTTTATCCCCATACTGACAGCTAACTAGACACCCTTCAACAACGCCCTTGCTTTCATATTCAGGGAGGTTTGAATCCCTATACCCTCTGAGTATCCAACCACAAAGTTTCCCCTACAGTCCCTGATAATACCCCCTATGCTTTCCCTACCCGAGTTTCCTTTGGCAGTACCATCAAAATTGAGTTTAGGCCAACCACGATCTGGGGGTTTCTAAATAGTGTCCCGTTTAGCTTGGGACCAATATTTGTCAAAGGAGTTGACCTCAATATTTTTGTTCCAAGCTTTAGCCATTTTAATCTCCCAATCAATAGGAGCTTTGTTCGGGGTTTTCCCATTGAAAATTGAAATATTTTCATAAATTAACCTTAGCCCTATACCAAAAACCTCCTTAGGACTCATCTCAATATTCCTAAATATATGGTTGTTCCTCTCTTTCCATAAGCACCAATAGATAATGGGGGGGACCTGGTTGCCAATATCTCTAGGTAAGGGGTGATGGAAACAGACAAACCAACTCAAGATAAAGGATTTGATGTCCTTACACAAAGTCCATTGAGTACCCAATTTCTCCAAAGCTAGCTCCCAGACACCAACAACAAATGAGCAATGCAAAAGTAAGTGATCCACGGATTCTTCATTGTATTTGGACATCAAACACTTGTTAGAGATCTGAAATCCCCTTTTCCTCAAGTTATCCTGAGTGAGGATCCTGTTATGGCAGGTTGCACACTAGAAGAAGTTTATTTTCAGAATCATGTTCCTATTCCAAACCCGTTTATAGATTCCATGCTCAATACCTTGAACCAATGGTAGATTGTAAGCCATTCTGATTGAAAGATTTCCTTTCCTATAATTAGTCCAGTAGAATTCATCCTCCATGCTAGATAAAGGTAATCTGGTAAGGGAGAGTAAGTCCTGTAGAGACTTAGCCAAAGTTAACAACTTAGGGGACAAAGGACAACAAAGAAGCAGGTCTTTCCACCTCCTAGCCCCCGACTGGCCATGGAGGTAGTCACTAATGTACAAACCAAAGAAGAATCGTGCCAGTCTCATAAGATTCTTGAAGTCCAAGTGTGAAAGGGGGGCATCTAACAACCAAGGGTCTTCCCAAAATATAATGTTATTACCATTCCCAAGCTTCCATTTCAACCCGGTCTTGAGCAACCCCTACAATTTGCAAATTTTCTTCCATGCTAAAGATCTTGAGGGGTGATCATCAGAGAGGCTCTTGATCATAGGACTATTGTGTAGATACTTAGCATTCATAATCTTGCACCGGTCCTTAGTATTCCTTAGATGGTCCCAACCAACCTTAGCAAGTAAGGCCTTGTTAGTGCATATGATATTTTGATTCCAAGCCCACCACAAGATTTAGGCTTACAGACTCTATCCCAGCTAACCAGAGCAAAAAAATTATTTTCCTTGGTCCCGAACCACAAAAAGTTCCTTTGAATTTTTTCAAACTTCTCAGCAATATATCTGGGAATCTTAAAGATAGAGAGGAAGTAAACAAGGATCCCATAAAGGGCCACAAACATAAGTTGCAGTTAACCAACATGACTAAGGATGGAGCATTTCCACCCTGCCAATTTCCTTTGAATCCTTTCAAGAATAGTTTTCCAAAAGGTAGGAGCGACATCCTTAATAGTAAGGGGTAACCCTAGATACATTGACGAGAGAGATCCACTCACACATCCAAGGACAACAATGACCCGATCTTGTAGAGCAGGTGTGTTGTTGAATAAGTAAAGCATGCTTTTGTTATAATTTATACATTGGCCAGAGCAAGCAACATAATTATTAAGACACCTTTTCCATTTCCTGGCTTCAACCACAAAGGCCTTCCCAAAGAGAATCGTATCATCAACGAACTATTGGATAACAATAGGTTCCAAGGAAGAGGCAGGTTTGACCCCCATTATAGACCCCTCCGACAATAGTTTAGATATGTTTCTGCTCAAGACATTTGCAACCATGATAAATAGATAGGGTGAGAGGGGGTCACCCTGTCTGATACCTTTCCCAACTTTGAAGAAGCGAAAGGGGGTCCCATTAACCAATACCAAGTACCTTACTGTGGTAATGCATTCCATCAAGAGGTTGATCACCCTACTGTCAAAACCAAACTTAGCTAGGACTTTGGGGATAAAGTCCCATATCACCTTATCAAATGATTTTGAAATATCCAAATTGAGGGTCATACTGGCATTATTGCATCTGTCCATGGAATGGAGAATTTCATGAGTAGTTATGGTAGCATCCAAAATATGATGACCAGGGACAAACCCTTTTTCGGTAGGGCTAATTATTTTTTCTAGGAGGGGTTTTAGGTAGTTCACCAAGACTTTAGAGAAGATCTTCTAAATGGTATTACAAAGGCTAATGGGCCTGAAATTAGTCATTAACTAGGGTTTAGCAACCTTGGGAACTAGGGAAATAAAAGTGTGGTTCAATTTTTTGAGAATCTTACCAGATTTGAAGAAATCCCTGGTAGCCAAAACAAGGTCCTCACCCATAATCTCCCAAAATATCTGAAAGAAAGCAAGGGGGAAACCATCTGGGCCAGGCACCCTATAGGCTCCCATACTGAAAGCAACTAGACGAACTTCTACAAGAGTGATAGCACAAAGGATACTATAATTATCATCCTGGATTATGGTGGCCGGGAGAGGGTCCAACAACAGGTTATCCAAAGTTGGATTGGAAGCCTCAACAGGAGCTAGATAAGCCCTTTGAAAATAGTCTGATGCCAAGAGCCCAATCTGGGTAGGCGTATTGACCAAGACCCTATTCTCATCTTGAAGCTTAGTTATCTGGTTCATTTTCTTGTGTTTTAGGGCATAAACATGAAAAAAAGAGGTATTTTTGTCCCCCTCTTGCAACCATTGAACTCTAGATTTCTATTTCCAGAATATCTCCTCCTTTTTTAATATTTGTTCCCATTCCCTAAAACTCTCTTTCTTGGTTGCAAGTCAGCAAGCTAACATCCCCTTCTTCCATTCTTTTTTGGATGACCTCCAGCTTATCCCCTAAGGCTCTTTTTTTTTTAAGAAATCACCAAAAACTCTCTTATTCCAACCTTTCACCATATTTTTTACATGTTTAAGTTTGTTAAAGATCCTGAACATGGGGGAGCCACGTATAGGGATGTTCCACCATTCAACAATTTTGTTCCTAAAGTCAGGATGGAAGTTCCACATTATCTCAAACTAGAAAGGAAAAGGTCCAGCAATAGATAGATCATTCATGACCAGAAGTAGAGGGTTGTGGGCAGAGATTGTTCAGGGCAAAGCAAGAAAATTAGCACTAAGCAGGGCCGTCCAATTGTGGGAACAAAGAAATCTATCCAATCTGACTTGAATCAACCCATCCCCAAGGTGTCTATTGGTCCATGTAAAGGATTGACCCAATAAGTCAATGTCAAGCAAATCGGTAACACTCAGAAAACTCGCCAGATCACTCATGCTATAGAGTAGTCCACCAAACCACCACATTTCTCCAAAGGATACAAAGGAGAGTTGAAAGCCCCAACCACCAACCAACATGTCCCCTTGTTATTATTTACCCAATCAGTAAGATCCTGCCAAAGGGAATTCCTAGCATTCCTTTGGTTAGGGGCATAGACATTAATGAGTGACCAAGAGCCACCTGGATGAGAAAACTTGATTCCCACACTACTCCAGTAATGGAAAATTTCAGACCCAATAATCCTATTAGGATTCCATAACACAACAAGCCCACCAAACGCACCCTTAACATCACTGCAAGATAAAAGGGCACCTGACCATATATACTTAGCAATATATTATCAAAATTAGTCTCCTTCATTTTGGTTTCCTGTAAAAGTAAGACATCAATCTTATGTTCTAAAACATAGTTTTTCAGTGCTATCTATTTGTGGGGGCTATTTATCCCTCACACATTCCATGACATGACCTTCATTTTTGACCCTTCTTTGAGGACACTTCCATTGTCCTTTGTTTACAAATGGCTATCTCTTTTGTTGTCTCTCTTTGCTTGGTCTGTCATTGGTTGGGCCTTCCAAGTTTAGAGTCACCACCCACATCTGCTTTCCTCTGTTTCCCCTTCTTCTTTGGGGTTGACCAAAATTCCTCCAATATTTTTTCCTGATTCAAACCCATAGAATCCATTTTAACTGTCTCATCTTAACTTTTGAATCCTCCCCTTCCATGATTTCGTCTTCTTCACCACCAGACAACAAAGACCCAGTTTTCAAGTTTATCCCTTCTTCCTTCAAAGATTCACCATTTACACCATCTTCCCACAACACTTAACTAGGGGAAGGATCACTAACCCCCAGAATCCCACAACCAAGATTAGGGGCAACAGGGACCAAAACCGAGTCCCCAAAGGAGGCATTCTCCCCAACAGTGGGGTCAGGGCTGACCTAGGAGTCAACCGACTTGGGAGAGCCAGAGTTGGCGAGGGAGTCAACAATATTCAAGATGTCATCTTCAAAAGGGTAGTGGTCATCGACAACAGACTTACTAGGGTTAGGAACATGTTTTAAAGTAGATTTGCAGTCCGTGATTAGGTGGCCAGGTTTAGCACATTTATGGCAGTAAATAACAACATTCTCATAACAGACTTGTTGGTTCCAAGAGCCAAACTTAGAACAGATCTTTACTGAAGTAGGCAGAGATTTATGTACTTTGATATTAACACAAAAGTGGGCAAAAAATAACCTAGATTTGGACCTAGTAATGGAATCCAAAGTGATGAACTGGCCCAAGGAGTCCCCAATATATTTGAATATGGTATCATCCCAGTATTCCAAAGGAAGACTAGGTAAACAAACCCAAACCAATGCCGATTTGTTGAGATCCATTGTGGGGTCGAACCCCGACTTCCATCAGTACAAATCCAAACTATGCTTACCATAGACCCAAGGTCCTGAAGAGAGGACCGAGACTAGAACTTTGTTATTTTTAAAGTAAACATGTACTTTTTATTCAAGCTATGAAATAAAAGGAAGGATATCATCTATTTGTTGATTATTGAAATTTGATTGGTCTCTCTTCAAAGGTGGAGCAAGGGCCCACTCCAACCAATGGACATGAAATGGTATTTCTTAAGTATTAGATTCTTTATTCAAAATAATATTTCATGTTGTGATTTATGATTTCATTGGATTAATTTATTTTCAACAATAATATTTCCTATTGTAATTTGTGATTTCATATTGGTCTTAATTAGAGCAAGTTGATTATGACAACATGGCCCTCTTCAAGATTATGATTTAAAAAAAGAGTTCAATCAATCTTCCAAATCAAAAGTTGCAGCCTTTGATGATTGGGTCTCCCATATGAAAAATATTAGAGCATCGATGACACATAAAATAGATATAAGAGAGAGTTACACTTGTTGATCAACTTATGATGCATGTTATAATACATCATAAAGAATATTTTAATGGAAATAATGGAGCACCCAAGTTGGTGAGTGGATTATAACAAGCTTATGACAAGTAGAATGAACATGTTATTTTTCCTATGGACTCATATTGGGATTTGGGTGTTGGATTTTTATTAGGGATTTGGGCACCACATTTTGGGAGGACTTGTTGGAGTAAATAGGTCATCGTCTGATAATTAATTAATTACTAGATACCTTTTTACATTAATTACTTAAGCTAAATTTAGGAGTTACTTTTTTATATTAGATCGAGCTAAATGTAGGTCAAGTTATCTCATTGTATGAAGTAAGACACTTGTCACATTCTAATCAAATCCTCATCCAGGGTTTTATTTTTTATGCTTTTATAAGCATTCACCTTCATTGTAATCATTTCATTTAAGTTATATTGCATCAATACAATTTTTAAAGTTGTTGAGCGCATCATCTTGCTTAGATCTCTCTTTTGTGATAGGATAATTGCTTATAGGTGATTTTTGGGAGCCGTGGGGTTACCTCACAATTTTCCAATTACTATTTGATGGTTTCATGTATTGATTCCCTTATATTTTGGATGCTTTAGATAAATGTTTTATGGTGAGTTTTGTATGTATTAACATGCTTCCAAAATTGCTTCAAATCTATTGTTGGTGATACCCCTATAGTATATTACACTTTGCAAGTGTACTATAACCATTGAATTCTAAATAATAAATGAGTTGCTTCAGAGTGAGATTTTTCTCCCAAAAGAGTTTCCCCATGTAAATCATTGTGTTATGGCACATTTATTTTCTATTTTTTTCCTTTAGTTGCTTGATTAATTTAATTTATAATCATATATTCTATCATAGATTAGTGTAGGAAGCATATTTTGCAACTCCACTTCCTTTCAACATTTACATAATAGGTCCACATGGGCTAAATAAGAAACACAACTCTTGATAATTATTAGCTAGAGGAGGAGGCACCTTTGTTGATAGTTATTAGTAGGATCTCATTGAATTAGAAGGCTCTTAATATGTTATTATTAACATGGGCCCATTAACTACTAGTAATTACCTCTTGGATGTGTGAACAAAATAAGATTATTATAGATCTAGTCAATTTTTCTTTGAGTGAACCTATTTATTGTTTAAACCTACATCTTTGTAATGATGAAAATTACATATTTGCACTTTCCCATTAGTTTTGTACTCACTTTGATTGGGTTAGCCTTTATAATAACTATCATATAAGTGATGGGTTTCTAGACTAGGAGATGGAACATTTCCTAAACTTAGCATGATTATGCTTTCATGCATTACCAAGAACTAATTTTGATCCTTCACTTGTCCATTTGACTTTTAATTATGTGATGCAAAAATCAACTTTGACCTTTTTAAAATTTAAAATTCATATTGGGCTCATTCACCTCCCTCCAACTATTCATTATACACCAACTTGAAATATAAAACATCTCAAATTATACAAATCTTGGGTGTTTTGTTGAAGGACAAAACCCTAATTCATTTCTACACATGTAGGTATCAAATATTTGTCTAGCTCTCACTTAGTACTTTTCATCATTCAATGATCATATCCAAGCATCCACTACCACATCAACATCTACATACTTAACAATAGATATGCATAATACATGATTGCTTATCGTCTTATACATTTGTTTATAAGTCATTGAATCAATTCACCTAGGAGTTTGACTAAGGAGAACATGACCTTGAATAAATTCTTTAGAGGTGTTTATGGACATCATTGCAAATTTAAATATTAGAAGGAACTTGACAAATCGATTTTCATATCGCTAAACCTACTTTGTCCATTTTGTATACAAACAATCAATTACACACACTAAGACCAATTCTACATCATACAATTGACCTAGACCAATTATGTGATGCAATTTCACCTCATTTCATAATATAATTTAGTTCACTATTAGAATATTATAGGATAAGAATTGAAACTAAAACATCATTTTTTATCATTAAATGATAATTTTCAATTCAAATCATCAAGTCACACCTAAAATTAAGTAACCTTTAGCCATCTTTATCATTTTGAAAAATATACTTCATCTCTTTTACATTTTACTATCTCAACACCTAAATCCAAAAATAAACTTAACTATTATTATTTTTTTATTTATTCTATTATATTTGAAAAGTTATTTTTAATCTTAAATGCTTAACAAATCATTTTTTTTTGGGTTTAAGTGCACTCAACATATATGAAAGACACTACTAAAATAAAACCCAAAATACCATAAATTCATAAAATTATATTCATGTCATATTTTCATAATTTTAAAATTAAAAAATTTGTCTATTGAGATACCAAAAAATAATAATTTAATATTGAAAATCTCCACACCAGAAACACTCTTTAAGTACAGTAATTTTTTGTTAACAGAGAATTCAGTTCATTTGATACTGGGTAACAAATATTATTTCTTGTGGAGTACAACTCACTGGAGTACGATCTGCCAACTCTAGACAAAATCATCTTACCCTTGTTGACTAGCTCACAATTTAAAAATAACATTTACCTTAATAATAGTGTTGACAAAAGTCTAACCTGCCACTTGGGATTCCTCAAAAGGCTTTGTTTTATTTGGATTACAGCAATGAAAATGAAAAAAGATCAAATAAAATATGGAGGCCAACAATGAAAAATCAATAGACAGACTAATCAAAAAGTTCTGCAAAAAACATGTCAACAATGTCGATGAAGAATGGAGTGGTAAGTCGAGAATAATAGTAGAGAAACTCCTGAATATCCACCAAACTTTCTTCATCCTCCATTACTATTTCCTTCAGTTTTCTCTCCAATTTAATGCATGCCTCTGCTCTTTTCTCAGTCGATACAGGGCCCGATTCTTCTTCCTTTATTTCACCCTTTTCTCCGCCATCGTTTTCAACCACGCGTCCATTTCTGATGTTGCCAAAGTTCAGAAAGCTGCCCTCAATCACTTCTTCCTTTTCCCCATTGCCCCTGTTTTCTGTAACTTGATCCTGTTCTTCATGCATAATGGTGTATTAAAAAAAAATGTTATTTTTATGGTTGTCTTAGCTTCCCTGTATCTTCCCTACAGTCCCTGTGGTATCGGAGGGCGTGTTCTGTTATGTCACCAGTCGCGTGAAAAAATTTACCAGCTCACTGCAGTTTATAGGGGGCGGCTACCCAATTCCAATTCCTGCAATTTTAAAAAATTAAACCTTCCCTGTACCTTGCTGTACCTTGGCCTTCCTGCATGTAATGTCAACAAAGGAAAAGTTCGTGGGATGAAGCCTTGGTTGTCAACGGACAGAAAGCCTTCAATGGTGGCCACTGGATTCTGATGCAGAAGTGGAAACTGGTCACTGATCAACAATATATACAAAGTTGCATTTCTATCAGTCCCCTACACTTTATATTGGGGCCAGTCCTCCATTGGATAGGCTGAGACAATTGGGCCTTTACCTTCTGTAGAGCTGAGCTAATTCCAACCCCGATTTGATATAATGCCTGAGTTGCAGAGTCCCTTGCCAGAAGATCATCTGTGATTGTGTCAATCCTACTGATTGTCTCCACTATCCAGGCAGAGGTGTTGGGCAATCAGATTCAGTAACTCAAAAGCAAAATTGATTAGATCATAATACATACTATTTTTAGTAACCCAAAGAACAAATATGAGTTCTCTTGTAAATTCACACCAAACATAGGTATTGGGCAAGGCACATAAGACTTCCTGATTTATTGTAAGCTCTGTCAGGCAGAGGCTCAAAATGGGTGCCCACCAGATTGTGTTGTGTCTGCTAACTATCTCCCAGAGAGAATGGTCCCCTAAGCGTGCTGTGGCAGGCAGGCATCTTTCTTTGAACCTAAATCACTCTTCTTGAGGGCGATTCTCCAACTATGAAAAGAAGAGAGATCTCAATCCCAACCTACCCATATGAAAATAACAGAAGTGGTTGGATTTCAGCTTTATTTCTTCTGCTATACCAAACACTTTAATTCTCCTCCTCTTATTTTTGTCTACATGATGACTTCACTGTCCTCATTGCTTTTTCTTTCAAGCATGCTGTTGTGGGTCCTTATCTAACATCCCAGGTAGCAACTCTCCTACAAGGAATTTAATACGGTGGGCTCAAATTGTATTAAAAAAAACTGTCTATTTGAAAAAAGAACAAGAAAAAGAAAGAGAACATCATCATAATCACTCAAATCTATCTCTCTGCAAAAAAATCTAACTTTGCTTCATAGGGTAGAACTCTGCTCTTCTTAAGGAATGGGAGAGGAGACTCCATTTATTGAATCAATTTGACAGTTATACCTTAAATGCATGCAAGCTGTAATGCAAGCAAATGGAAAGGGATACCTGATTTGTGGATAACTTACTTTTAATGATAGCAAGCATCTATTTTGCATAAATGTGCAGCATAAAGGCTGTGACGTGCTGTTAAATTGAAGAATATTTCAGGTTGGAATCTATTTTCATTTACCACACTCATCGATCACATCGAACCTCATAGGAGAAATTTAGTTTGTATGAACCTTCCACTGAGCTAACATTTATATATGTGTTAAGCCTTAACTAAGTGTGCTAGTCGTTGGTGTTTTACAAAAATTTCGATATAATAATTGTAGTAGAAAAAGCATGGGTTTTATATGAATAGGGAAATTGTTTGGAGTTATACATATCTAAAGTAATATAGAACTTCTAAATAGTGTAATTAGAGGGTATATATTTTTTAAATATTGTAATATTTAACTGTGAAAAATAATAGAAAATAAATTTATTTAATTTTATGATTGAAGAGTGATTATTATAAAGTGTTGGAAATCAAGGTGACAATTTGTAGCAATAGAACTTAATAATGTGTTTGCAAATCTGAAATTATGTGTCCAAGATTACCATAAAGAGATTATGTGATTAACAAACAATTCAATAATGAAAGCAAAATCAGCAATACTGTAAGTTGTCAAACACAAGTGACATAAGATATATGTGGAGAAACTCTTGCGGGAAAAAACTCCACACCCAAAGAGATCTAATGTTTGTATTAATCTTTAAATGAGATGCAACAATACAACACTTCTCTCTGAATTTCAGCAACACTTTGTCCCTCTAACAACTTGCAAACAAAATTTACGAAACATCATCTCAAGACTCCAATATATAGAAGTTTGTGGGAGAGAATACCACAGATGGTATCCCAAAACAATAAGCAAAACCACTTAGAAAAACCCATGCCCCCCTTAGTGGACAACCCATAAACATGGCATAAAATATTAAATAATCACATGGCTTTCACATGGCCACCTAACCCACAACCAATCATAATTGGTCAATCTTGAGTGCTCCATAACTCTTTGACGACTCCAACAGCTTCATGCAAGAGCATGCACCAACATGCAAACATGGGCACCCAACCATTCAAGAGCATGCAAAACATGCAAATAACATACAAGGACATGTGCACTGCAAAGTGGTCTCCACTCACAAAATTGGACGTCCAAAAGGAATATCCTCCCAAAATGCTCTTTAATTGTCATCGTAATAGGTCCACCTCTTTGAATGCAATTACAATTTATCATAGGAAAATAAATAATAAATATTTTTCCACTCATGTCCTCTAAAACACTTTCCAAAGAACATGGAGACACACAATTATGAACTTAAGATAGCAATTATAATATCACCTATCCTAACATTCTCCCACTTGACATTATACATTGCAATTACATCAATGAGATACAAATAAAATATATAATTGAGTACATTGATCAAGGGCCATGACCTTCCTACACCAAGAGAACTTATCTGTGGTCACTGGTTTTATGAGAGAATCTGTAACATTATCCAAAGTTTTAACCTTCTCAATCAAGACCTTACCATTCTCAACCATTTCTTGTACAAAGTGATATTGAACATCAACATGCTTAGTACAAGCATGATACATAAGATTTTTGGCTAAACATATGATACTTTGATTGTCACATCCAATCCTCACTGTCCTACAATCAAAACCAATACCCTTACCAAGTCTCTCTAACCAAACTGCCTCTTTAGGGGTATGTGTAGCAACCATATATTCTGCTTTGATCGTGGACAATACAACTGTAGGCTGCCTCTTACTCATCCAACTCACTGCACCTCCAAACAAATTAAAAACATAGCCACTAGTCGACCTTCGACTGTCCAATTCACCTGCCTAATTTGCATCAACATAACCTTGTATATCCAATGACTTAACCACATCATCAGTACCATGATAAACCAAACAGTAACGTGAAGTACCATGCAAATATCTAAACACCCTCTTAACAAAATTCCAATGCTCTCTACTAGGGTTAGACATAAATTTGCTTAAAAATGCCACTACTTGGGCTATATCTAGTCTAGTGCAAACCATTATATACATCAAACTACCAATGACACTAGCATAAAGAATGTTGGACATCTCTTCAAAATAATCATCAAAATTAGGACA
Source organism: Sequoia sempervirens (assembly GCA_007258455.2). Classification (NCBI taxonomy): domain Eukaryota; kingdom Viridiplantae; phylum Streptophyta; class Pinopsida; order Cupressales; family Cupressaceae; genus Sequoia; species Sequoia sempervirens. Next base: position 114,534,122 of record VDFB02026320.1, on the reverse strand, counting down.
CATATCTAAACTCAACTTAGTACCAACCAAAAATAGAATATTTATTAGTTTATAGTTATGCATATTAAACTTCTGGAAAATGGTATCAACATACTTACTTTGACTTAACTAAAGCTTTCTGTGAACCTGAGCTCTACTAATCTCTATCTTAAGGATATATTTTGCAACCCCCAAATCCTTCATATCAAATGTGCCAGAAGGTTGAGTCTTAAGCTCCCTAATCATCATCTTATTGTTACCCATAAACATGTCATCAACATACAAGATAATAATTAGTATCAAATCATCAATAACCTTAATGTAAAAAAAAATTATCCTCCTTGCTATTGGTAAGTGATTTCTAGATTCGATTGATGCAAAAAATTTGCACACAATCGAATCCAAAATTCACTTAGCAATAGCATTATGGATTGTGGAAACTTGATCTCACTTATATCCTCCTTGCTCTTGACGAAACCTAAATTCAATGCAAATGCATCAAACTCTTGGTACCACATCCTAGGTGACTATTTCAAAACCATATAAAGATCTCTTTAACCTACAAACCAAGTTTTTTTTCCTTTCATAACAAAACCATTAGGCTATCCCATATAAATTTTCTTCATGCAAGAAAGCAATTTTAATATCCATTTGCTCTATTTCAAAATCATAAGCAACAATAATAGAAATAGGAATCTAATAGAAGTTAACATAGCAACATGAGAGAAAATTTCACCCAAAGCAACTCCCTCTCTTCGCAACGAGCTCGCTTCGCATGCACAACATCGCCATCGGACTTGTTCGACACCGACGAATCCATCGACTTGCGCCCTCAAGTCAATCTGTTCCCTTTTAGGCCTGTGGGCTCGGGTTCCCAACTTGCATCACATTCAGACTTGGTGCTAAGAGAACACATACCCCCTATATAAGCTATTTGTCCGAATCCCAAGCATTGGTAGGATGACACTGCAGAACAGCTAAACCCCCCGATTTCTGACTTTTTGCAACGAGCTCACTTTGCATGGACAACATCGCCATCAGACTCATTCGGCACCGATGAATCCATCGACTTGCGCCCTCAAGTCGATCTGTTCCCTTTTAGGCCCGTGGGCTCAGGTTCCCAACTCGCATCGCATTTGGACTCAGCACTAAGAGAACACATACCCCCTATGTAAGCTATTTGTCTGAATCCTAGGCATCAGTAGGATGACACTGCAGAACGACCAAACCCCCCGATTTCTAACTTTTCGCAACGAGCTCGCTTCGCATGCACAACATCGCCATCGAACTCGTTTGGCATCAACGAATCCATCGACTTGCGCCCTCAAGTCGATCTATTCCCTTATAGGCCCTCGGGCTCGGGTTCCCAACTCGCATCGCATTTGGTCTGGGCCTTAAGGGAACACATACCCCCCTATATAAGCTATTTGTCTGAATCCCAGGCATCGGTAGGATGACACCTCAAAACGGCTGAACCCCCCAATTTTTGACTTTTCGCAACGAGCTCGCTTTGCATCGCATCAAACTCGTTCGGCACCGACGAATCCATCGACTTGCGCCCTCAAGTCGATCTGTTCCATTATAGGCCCCCCGGCTCAGGTTCCCAACTCGCATCGCATTCGGACTGGGCCTTAAGAGGAACACATACCCCCTATATAAGCTATTTGTTTGAATCCCAAGCATCAGTAGGATGACACCTCAAAATGGCCGAATCCCCCGATTTATGACTTTTTGCACCGAGCTCGCTTTGCATCACATCAGACTCGTTTGACACCCTCAAATCCATCAACTTGCGCCCTCAAGTCGATCTGTTCCCCTATAGGCCCCTGGGCTCAGATTTCCAACTTGCATCGCATTCGGACTGGGCCTTAAGAGAACACATACCCCCTATATAAGCTATTTGTCCGAATCCTAGGCATCGGTAGGATGACTAGAACTATCTCGGCATCACACAAAACTCTTGAACACAGGTGGCACTGGTAGTCATCCCGTCCCAAACTCGTCCATGTCGTGCCCAAGTAAGGGACTCCGTGGGAGACACTGTACAGGAATCCATTGTCCTGCATGAGGCCGGCAAGTATGTCAATTTTCTCTTAACGAGCATCTTACTCGGTTGTCCCATTCTTGGAGTTGGATGTCGCATAACGGACTTAGGAACAGTCTGTGTAGGTCCCCACCCAGGACACTCCATTGCTATGCGTTGGCTCTCTGGCATTCTCCTAACGGTCTCGGTAGCGGATGCAACTCGGAATAGGGAGGGGCACTGGTAGCCTTTCCCCAACTTTGTTGGGACCAAGTAAGGGATGACTCGGGAGCCATCGTGTAGCGGTTGGGTGGCTTTGATGGGGCCAAATTTTGAATCCCCACGGCTTGGGAGAAAAAGTCAGAAATCGGGGGGCTTGGACGTTTCTCGGTGTCATCCTACCGATGGTTGGGATTCAAACAAATAGCTTATATAGGGGACATGTGTCATTCGGCATGTCCCCCCTGTGCACCCCTCAAGCGTGACTGTGATGCTATTCGAACGGATGATGGATTTTGCGGTCAATTTTAACCGAGCAACATCACAGTCACGCTTGAGGGGTGCCCAGGTCGCTCGATATGAATGCATGCAGGACATCAGATTGCTGTGCGGTGCCTCCCTCGGCGTCCTAGAATGGTCTTGCTGTCGGACGAAACTCTCAAACACGGGTGGCACTGGTAGCCGTTCCAAACTCATCCATGTTGCGCCCAAGTAAGGGACTCCGCGGGATACACTGCATAGGAATCTGTTGTCCTGCATGAGGCCGACAAGTATGCCAATTTTCTCTTAATGAGCATCTTACTTGGTTGTCCCATTCTCGGAGTTGGATGTCGCGTAACAGACTTAGGAATAGTCCGTGCAGGTCCCTTCCAAGACACTCTATTGCTATGCGTTGGCTCTCTGGTATTCTCCTAACGGTATCAGTAGCGGATGTAGCTCAGAATAGGGAGGGGCACTGGTAGCCTTTCCCCAACTTTGCTGGGACCAAGTAAGGGATGGCTCAGGAGCCGTCGTGTAGCAGTTGGGTGGCTTTGAAGGGGTCAAATTTCGAATGCCCACGGCTTGGGCAAAAAAGTCAAAAATTGGGGGGCTTGGACGTTTCTCTGGGAGTAGCGCTTGGCCACCAATCTAGCCTTGTACGTGTCTAACTGACCATCTGCTCCAAATTTATTTTTAAATACCCACTTGCAACCAATGGGCTTCCTTTGTTTGAGAAAACTCACAAGATCCCAAGTATCACAACTATCCAAAGCCATCATCTCCTCTTGCATGGCTTGCATCCAAGACTCACTTTCTTTTGAAGAAAGAGCCTTCCGATAGAATCTAGGCTCATTGTTAGTACTCATCAAAGAAAATACACAAAAATAAATAGATGGGCTATACCTACGAGCTAGATTTCATTGTCTTGTGGACCTCCTCAAGGTAGGAGTCATGTGCTCTACCTATTCTTCATCTATTGTGTGCTCATCTTGTACATCCTCTAAACTATCTAAACCCTCTTTTTATTTTCCATCCTTAAATCCATTTGGTTGTTCTTCCACATGCACATTTTCCTACTTAATCTTTTTCTCGAAGTGCACTATTTTTCTCTTATCTTTCTCCTTTGGTTGTTCATCACTTGAGTAAGCTCTAAATTCCTTGAAAATAACATCTGTAGGGAAAACCATTTTATGGGTTAATGGATTCCAAAGCTTATAACCTTTTACATTCTCACCGTAACCAACAAAGATGCATTTTGTGCTTTTGGATCCAACTTAGAATGCTTCTTTTGAGGCACATGAACAAAATCCTCACAACCAAAGATCCTTAAATGTGAAATAGAAGGCTTTCTACCTATCCACGCTTCATAAGGAGTTTTATCAATAAGAGTTGAACAAGGAGATCTATTAACCAAATAACATGTAGTACTTACATCTTTTGCCCAAAAACATCTATCAAGTTTAGCACCACTCAACATGCTCCTAGATCTTTCCATCAAGGTTCAATTCATTCTTTCTACTACCTCATTTTGTTGAGGTGTATAAGGAGTAGTATTTTTTCGAACAATATCTACATGCTTACATAACTCATCAAATTCCCGAGAACAATATTAACCACCATTGTTAGATCTCAACATCCCTATCTTATAATCCATTTTCTTTTTAACTATGGCTTTAAATTCCTTAAACTTAGTGAAAACTTCAAATTTTGCATGCATAAAATAAATTCAAGTGTATCTTGAGACATCATCCATAAAAGTAACATAATAAAAATATTTTCCAAAGATTCAACATCCATTAGTCCAAACATATCTAAATGAATGATCTCTAATAATCTCTTAGATTTATTAGTCCCATTAGAAAATGATGATCTATTTTGTTTACCAAACTCACAATTCTCACAAAAAACATTTTTACCAATAGGATAATAAAAAATATCATCAACCAAATTTTTATTGAAAATGGTCTTAAGACCCTTTTCACTTATGTGACCCAATCTATTGTGCCACAACATACATGCAATTTTAGTGTCAGTTACATTAGCAAAGTTACAAAAAGTTAAAGCATTAAGCTTAAACAAAGTCCCAATATGAGATCATTTAGCTATCACCAAACTCCCTCTTATCAACTTGCAACTAGACTTGTCAAATGTCACATGCATTCTAGAATCATTCAACTTGGATACTGAAAGTGAATTTATCACAAGTCTTGGAATATGTAAAACATGATCAAGGGTTTTAACCCTCCCATCACTAAAACACAACTTTACCTTTCCCTTACCAATAATCTTCTTTGTGTTGTTATCACCAAGGAAATCTTCTCCCCCATCATAATTTGAATACAAACTAAAAAAATCCTTGTGAGGAGTCATATGGTAGGAGCAACCTAAATCAATAAGCCAAGCATCATTTCTAATATTGTTAGCATAAATAATCAAAGCATCAGAATCGCCATCTTCTAAGGACATTTTCATGGAAGTATCCAAACTCTTTTTCTTATTTGTACACTCTTTCAAATGTCCTCTCTTACCACAATTCCAACAGTTTCCTCTGCTCTTCCCAGGGGTTTTAAAACATTCTTTACTTTTTAATGGAAGTATCCAAACTCTTTTTCTTATTTTTGCACTCTTTCACATGTCCTCTTTCACCACAATTCCAACACTTTACTTTGCTCTTCCGAGGGGTTTTAAAATGTTATTTAGACTTGTCTCTCTTTTTGTCCCCTTTAGACCCTCCTTTTTCTTTGGACCTTCCTCGCACATGTAAAGCATCTTGGTAGCCCGCATTCATGGACTTTCTAAAAAAATACATTTATCTTTCTCTTCTATCTTAACATCTATAGATGCAAGCCAACTTATAATCATATTAAAATCATTTAAATGTTCTACAATAAAATCACCATCCTTCATTTTCAAAGATTACAAACATCTTTTGAGATATAACTTATTTATTAGACTTTTAGTTTGATAGATTTAACCTATTCTCCTCCACTTGACTTGAATACAATAGATTCTTTTGAAAAATTTAGTAGGATGAAATATTCAAGAAACAATTGAATGGTTCTTCGTGCCTTCTTGTCCATTTTCTTCCAATCTTTATCAGATGTTGATTCCAGTTTCTTTTCATTTAAAATTTCCAACAACTGATCTCTCTCTCTTTAAGGAGATCATCCATCTTCAACTTCTGCATCTCATAACCAGTTCCATTGAACTTTTAAATATTTAAACAAGAGGTAGAAGCCATGGTTTTCAATCTTCTTCACAAATTTACAAAACCCACAATGCACAAGCTTCCACTACAACCAAAAAATCTTGAACACTAAAAAAATGTGTCCCTCTCTTAACAAAACCATTAGCTTTAATACCAAATGTTGAAAATCAAGGTTAAAGCATACAACAATAGAACTTAATAATGTGTTTGAAAATATGAAATTATGTGTCTAAGATTACCATAAATAGATTATGTGATTAAGAATTCCATAATGAAAGCAAAATTAGCAATACCACAAGTTGTCAAACACAAGTGACACAAGATATATGTGGAGAAACCCTTGCGAGAAAAAACCTCCACACCCAAAGAGATCCAATGTTTGTATTAATATTCAAATGAGATGCAACAATACGACACTTCTCTCTAAATTTTGTAGCACTTTGTCACTCTAACAACCTGCAGACAAACTCTACAAACCACCATCTCAAGGCTCCAATATATAGAAGTTTGTAGGAGAGGGTACCACAAATGGTATCCCAAAACAACAAGAAAAACCACCTAGAAATCCCACGCCCCTTCAGTGGAAAACCCATCAACATGGCATAAAATATTAAATAATCACATGGTCTTCACATGGGCGCCTAACCCATAGCCAATTATAATTGGTCAATATTGAGTGCTCCATAACTCTCTAACGGTTTTGATGGATTCATGCAATAACATGCACCAACATGCAAAATTGGGTGCCCAACCATGCAAAAGCATGCAAAACATGCAAATAAAATGGAAGGACATGCACTACAAAGTGGTCCCTACTCACAAAGTTGGACGCCCAAAAGGAATATCCTCCCAAAATACTCTTTAACTATCACCATAGTAGGTCCATCTATTTGAATGCAATTACAATTTGTCATAGGAAAGTAAATAATAAATATTTTTCCCCTCATGTCCTCTAGAACACTTTCTAAAGAACATGGAGACACATAATTATCAACTTAGGATATAATGATAGTGTCACATATCCCAACATAAAGATTCTAAAAACTAGTTGATATCGTTTGCAAAATTACATTTTTTACGTAATTTTTATTTTTCCTATTTAATTCTTTGAGTTCTATGTCTACCATCCATTTTATCATGGATCAAATTAACAACTTTATGTCTAATTTATAGTCACATATTTGTTTTCTATGCCTATGTAATATCCTCGATTAGGGATGTTCAATTTTTCAATTTTATTTTGCTCCATGGTATACCAATTATTTGATCTTATTTCAATTCAAGTCTATTCTAACAAAAAAGAGCTTAACAAAATATGTAAAAATAAATTGTAAACCCTTGAAGGGAACAACAATTTGCAATAATTGTTTATTCCTCTTATTATAGTAGAATATTACACTTACAATCAATTTAGTTGCCTGATTAGTAATAATGATATTATTAGCAAAAGTATAAAAAATCACAAGGGAATATCATAGAAGCCATATTGAATTACAATTCCTAGGTGTTAAAAGAAATTTTCCTAAATCAAACAAATAGGCACTACAAATAGTTGTCCTATCAATAAATCAATGAAGCTTAGATGTAATCTCTAAGTAGAATTACTTAACGTTAGATAAGGATTTTTTTCCACTAGCCAATTGTGGGGTTTAAGGGTTTTTGTCATCCAATCTCTAATGAAAAATGAATAGGATACCTAATTTGTTTGTGGAATAATGTCATAAATTCTAGATGATGTCATATATCTTTGAATTAGGTTTAAACAGTTAACTGAGTGCTCAATTTCCCTCCAAATACAAATACAAATTCAAATATTTTTTATTTCTCTTCAAGGAGCCCCCCCCCCACACGTCCTTGGTCGAAAAAATTAAAGGAATACAAATCAATTACATAATACCCAAAGGGCCCTATAATTTGGTAGCACATACAATAGGACACACCAAATTATTATAAATTCATTTCTCTAATTTATTTTCCCAAGTCTAAGATAAATTGAAAATAGGCTTAAGGAACATCTATTAATTTTATGGAAAAATGAGACATAACAGTCTTTCCTCCCTAAGATTGCATGCCCTCAAAAAATTTAAGTTTGGATGCTTTAGGATATTGACTCCTTCCCATGTAGCATCTTTAGTTGGTAGATTCTTCCACCTCACCAAATAATCACTAATGGTTCTATTCTTTAGCTTTCTTTCCCAAGCATCCATGATAATCTTTGGTATCAAAATAAGTCTTCTTTCATCATCCAAATATGAAAAGCCTTTGGATGGTACAATGTGCTTTGCTAATGCCTTTTTAAGGAAGAAACATGAAATATGTGGATTTTATTATTCTCAAGAATCTCTAGTTCATAAGTTGCTTCTCCCATATTTGTTTATAATCTTGTAGGGCCAATAAGAATTAGGTTTTAACTTCTCCACTCTTTTCTTATTCAATAAAGGCTGATTTTAGGGTTGCAACCTTAGGTAATCCATCTCCCCCAATTCAAAAAACTCTTTTGGTATGTTGCTCTAGTTTGCATAGAGATTTTGTTGGCTCTAGGCATGCTGAAGATGCTTCTTAAGGGATTTCAATACCTCTTGATTACTTGATCATATATGTTGCTCTAGGAACCTTGTTTTTTGTGATTGCAAGATCCACTAAGGTTAAATCATTATATCCATACAAATCCATGAAAGGTGACAACCTATGGAAATTTATAGGAGGTTATATATATATATCAATATTTTTCCAAATGTGACCATTTGACCCCAGTTATTTGTTACTTAGAAATGTAATTTTTAAGGTACCCTTCAATCCATTTGTTGATAATATTTTAGTTTTTACATCCATTTAAGGGTGATAAATTATTTTAAGGGTGAGATTTTTTCCTACCAAATAGAATAATTCTTGCTAAAAGAAGCTCAAAAATCTACTATCCCTATCATTAACAACATTCCTAAGTAACTCATGTAATATGAAAACCTCCTTAAAGAATACATCAATAATTTGGGAAACCTTAAAATTAGAGGATATGACATAAAAATATTCATACTTGGTGAATTTTCCCACCATAAAAAATTATGTAGTCTTTTTTGTTGGTTAACCCAATGATAAAGTACCAATATATAATATCCCATTTTTACTCAAGAATGGGTAATGGCTAAAGCAAGCTCGCATGATAGACTTGTAACACCTTTTTCTACTAGCAAGATGAACATTATTTAATGTGATTAAGAACATACCTTTTTTATTATTTTCTAGGATATTTTTTTATTATCTATTTATCTATCTTAAAATATCTTGGATGCCTAGCCAATGGAGTATCATTTAGGGCCCTGAAATAATTTTCTTTCAAATTTGATTTTGGAATCAAATATGTCCTCTTTTATGTATAATTATTTCTCTTTCCACTTTGAACCTATCATATTTTACTCTTCCATTCAACAACTTAGTAGTAAAATCATTCTTACCATATTTAGATATGGTGATCCAATCAATAGAGATAAAAAATAAAACATAGAGTAGGTCTCCAAGATAATGCATCGAAAAATACATTATGCGTAACCTTCACATATTAAATATAAAAATAATATGCTTGTAGCTTTCTAAACCACTTCTATTTTCTATCCTTTAGGTCTTTATGCTTGAAAAAGTACTTAGAGTATTGTGGTAAGTTTTAACCATAAACTTGCCATGCACCAAGTATTGTCTAATCTTTGGTAAAGCATACATGATTGCTAGAATCTCCTTATCATATATAGAAAATTAATGGGATGCTTTTGTTGCATCAACGAAACTCTAATACCTTCACCAAAAGTATCATATTACAACACCAAAAAAAGAGAGAAATTTAGAAGAGAAAGTACTAGAATTGAACACTTTACCTTATTAAATTTGTTAAAAAAATTCTCAATAAACTCAATGCACTTAAATTCACACTTAATAAATTTTTTGAGTGGTATTGTGAGATAAGAGAGTAATTTAAAAAACCTCCTATAGTAGCTACATAATCCTAAGAATCTTATTAATTGCAATACATTCTTGGGGGTGGCCAATCCTAAATGGATTGGATATTTTGTTGGTCTACTTGGGTTCCTTATTCATTGATGACATGTCCCAAATAAAGAATCTCTCTAAGCCTAAAATCACACTTTGAATAATTTGTGACTTGAATAATTGTCACTCTAATATGCTCAAGACTTCATCCAAATGCTTCAAATGATCCTTCCAAATTTTAATGTATATAAAAATATCATTAAATGGAACTAGGAAAAACTTTCATTTCTTGCTAAATACTATGTTCTTGCATGATTGAAAGTTTTATAATGCATTAGTCAAGCCAAAGGGCATGAATAAAGAATCAAAGTGTCCACAATGACACTTGAAAGAAATATTTTGAACATATTCATCCCTCATTTTGATTTGATGGTATCTTGAGTGAAAATCAATATTGAAGAAGAATATAATTCCGTAGAGCACATCTATTAGTTTTTCAATCCTATATCTATTGATTATTTCTTATTTAATGCTTGATAGTCAACTTGTATCCTCATGCTATCATAAATTTTCTTCACTAGTAATAAGTTGTAAAGAAAAACATGGACTAGAAATCATCCTAATGTGGTCCATATCTAGTGGATCCTTTATTTCATTTTTTATCTCTTCCTTCTAAATCCTAGGGTGTGTTGAGTAAGAAAATTGAGAGGGGGGTGAATCAGTTGTAGAAAATATTTCATTTACAACATTCACCAGTGATTAATTCAATTACTATTCAAAATTTTTTTATTTTGCTAATATGATTAATCATTAAGTGCAAATGTAGAAATTGAAAGAAGAAAAATCATATACACACAACACCAAATTTATGTGGAAAACCAAATAAGGGAAAAAAATGGTGAGGATTAGCTCACAATATAGAGAATATCAAAATCAAATACAAAGGCTCACTACCAGAGAAGGCTAATTTCCAAAACATGACTCACTATTTGGATTAGGACTCATTGTCCAACAAGAGTTAACCACCTGGAGGGATCACTCCCACACAGATACAAAGAAGATAGAAGAGATTCGTTACAAAGAGAATACAATATCAATGAAAAAAATATTTCCACCACAATTCGCTCACAATCTTGAAGGCATGATAGAGTACACCTTCAACTCACTGCTTCTCGAACCTCACAATTAGATTTATCATTGATTTGCTCAACCTCACATCACATACACATTGTTTTGCATCTATCTCACATATATCTTTCTTGGATTCATTCTCTCTCTTTCCACAAGCATCTCAATCTATATTTATACCATCTTCAAGTTTGAAACATATCCAAAGTTGGCCCCACACACACCATTTGTATTACAAATTCAAATTAGGTCAGCACCAAAACATTCTAGAGTGGAATTAGAATGAGGGCGACCCAAACACATGCTCAATGAGGACCTAAATAAGTCCTAACATGCTTCATAAACTTTTGCAAGTAGTGTTTAACACACAGTCAACCAAACCAATGTAAATCACATAGAACAATTAAGAACACACAACCTTAGCCTAATCCAATCTTTCTAGACAACAAAATTATCTTTAATACAAACATATTAGTTTATCTTCAAAATTACAAGTCATAAAACTCAAACAAGAAGAAATTTAGAGCAACTATATTTCTTGTGTACCTCAGCCAAAGATAGTGAAAAGCACAGTTCACAACTGGTGAACATATCTCATACTATACTACAATCCAGAACCACAAAATTTGGATAGAAACCTTCAACAACCATGATTAACATATCTAAACCACACGAACATAGGAGAAAATCCCAGAGAAAAACTTGGAGCAACCGGTAAATACCAACAACCTTTCTTCATTGCAATTTTCTCAATATCCTCGACATATATAGCCAATAACCTTCATCCATGACACTAATCACAACAAAAACCAGTTGATAACCAGTTAACCAGTTGACATCAATGACAAAACGTTCATTCTTGCAACAATATCTTCATACTTGGAACAATCTCCCCCTTTGTCATTGATTGCAACACATGATGTGAAAAACTATCAAAGACAACACAACAACTCTGAACACACTTCCTTATGAATTCACTTTCTCCCCCTTAGGGTTAGTGTAGGATCATGGGGGTCCAAATCAGGCCTCTAAGTGGCATTGCAAATTCAGAAAAATAGAGTTAGGTAACTTGACATAAAAATTTGAATAGGCTATTAACATAGTTTGAAAAATATGTAAGAACAAAAGTTGTAGCAAATTGAATGTAGTTTCTACGCTACTAGTATTTTTTTGGAAACAAGTAAATCTGTTTTTTCAAAATTTGAAATTTCAATGCAATGGTACTAAATTTTTAGGAAAGAGATAAGAAGAAGGTGTATGTATGACCACCCTAAGTACACAAAAAAAATAATATATTTTTTTTAATCTTTCAATATTTGTAAAGGACACATGCCCAGATGTGCCAGATTTTTTTTGTAATTTTTTTCCATGTAAATAATTAGTTATGGTTTTTTTATTAGAACATTTCAAAATTATTAAAACATGTGTGTTTGACCACCATAACTTGGTCAAAACTTTATGAAATTCAATTTTTTTAATCCTATATTATGTAAAGAATATAATGTGACACATCTTGTAGGTTTGAAAAATGTTAAGCAGTTTGAAAGTTATAGAAGTTTTTCAATCACCCTATCAATTAGGACTTTAGTCGTAATGTATGTAGAAAATAAATAATAATTAATTATTGAATTCAAAATAAGTCATGACTTATATTGGTGGAAAGCTAACAATTTTTTATATAAACCCTTTTCATTTCATGAAATTTAGATAAAAAAAGTCGTCAGCCGCAAGGGTGAACTTTGGAAAAAGTAAATTTTGTAAATGCGTTTTTTTAGTTGACTTTCCAAGTTTGGAAATCCCAAGCGAAAAACCAAGGAAAACCTGAGGGAAATCCCAAGGTTGAAATTTTTTTCAAACAAAATGGATATCCATTTTGAAAAACAAAACGGATATTCGTTTTGAAAATAAAAATGGATATCTGTTTCGAGGACCTAAAAAACCCTCTTTAGTAAAATGGGCATAACTTTTGCGTTTCTTATCAAAATTTTCATTTTTTATAGGCATTGGAAAGGTGATTAAGATCTCTATGCAATGGAATATGTAGTGTTTCTATATTGTACATACAAAATTAATTTTAATCATTTGAACTTCATATTTCATTTTATAAACATCAAATGCTCACTACTTCTACATGCAAAGTCTCTTTTTCATGATTTTTTTTGTAACACTCATATCAAAATACCTGAAACATTAGAAAAAGTAATAAATAATGAAATATTTGAATTTTTTGTAGTAAGGAGATGAAAAAATATTCATAAATCATCATATCTCTCTGTCCCTTTCTTTACCTCTCTATATTTCACTATGTCTTCCCTTAAGCTTTGGACCTATCCCTCCACTTGTTTCTCCCTCCCTCCCTCCCTCCCTCTATTAATCTATTGAACTCTAGACTTAACTATCTACTTTTCCATCCCTCCCTCCTTCCTTCTCTCTTTATCCCTCTTTGGACGTCTCTCTCTCTCTCTCTCTTAGGTCCCTCTCTTCCTCTCGCTCTCCCTCTCTTCCTCTCCCTCCCTCTCTCTCCCTCCCTCTTAAGTCTCTCCCTCTCAAGTATCTCTCTCTTAGGTCTCTCCCACTCCCTCTCTCCCTCATAGTTCTCTCTCTCTCTCACATCTCTCACACTCCATCTCTCCCTCTTAGGTATTTCTCTCTTAGGTCTCTCCCACTCCCTCTCTCCCTCTTAGGTCTCTCTCTCTCTCTCTCTCAGGTATCTCTCTTTCTCTCTTTCTCTCTCTCTCTCTCTCTCCCACACACACACACTCACACTCTCTATCTCCCTCTTAGTTCTCTCTGTCCCTTTCTCTACCTCTCTATATTTTAGAATGTCTCCCCTTAAGCTCTGTACCTATACCTCCACTTGTTTCTCCCTCCCTCTCTCCCTCTATTTTTACCTATTTAGACATATCCTTGTCAATATATTGAACTCTATACTTACCTATCTACTTATGTATCCCTCCCTCGTTCCTTATCTCTTTATCCCTCTTTACACACATCTTTCTCACTCTCGCTCTCTTTGAGCTCTAGAGCTATCTCTCTACCTATCTCTCCATCCTTTCTTCCCTCTCTCTTTGTCCCTATTTATATCTCTTTGTCTCTCACTCCCTCTCTCTTTATCAAGTCCCTCCCACTCCCTCTCACTCTCTATCTCCTCCTCTTCCTCTCTCTCTCTCCCTCGCTTTGAAGTCTCCCTCCCTCTTTAGTCTCTTTCCCTCTTAGGTCTCTCTCTGGTCTCTCCCACTCCCTCTCTCTCTCTCTCACACACACACACTCACACTCTCCATATCCCTCTCAGGAATCTCTCTCCCCCCCTCTCCCTCCCTCTATCTCCCTCTCTCCCTCTCAAGTATCTCTCTCTCTCTCCATCCCTCTATCTCTCTCTCCCTCCCTCTCTACTTGTTACCCTCTCAAGTCTCTCTCTCTCTCACACACACACACACACACACACACACTCACTCTCCATCCTCTCAAGTATCTCTATCTCACTAATCTCTATCTCCCTCCTCCTCCCTATCTCCTCTCTCCTCTCAAGTCTCTCTCCTCTCACACTCTCAAGCTCTCTCTCTCTACACACACACACACACCATCTCCTCTTACATCTCTCTCCCCTCCCTCCCCCCCTCTCAAGTATCTCCTCTCCCTCTCTATCTCTATCTCTTTCTCCCATCTGTATCTCCCTCCTCCTCTCTCTCTCTCAAGTCCCCTCCCACCACTCTCCCTCTCCCTCTCCCTCTCCCTCTCCCTCTCCTTATCACTCTCTACCTCCCTCTCTCCCTATCTCTCCCTCTCAGGTCTCTCCCATTACCTCTCTCTCTCACTCACTTTCCACCTCCTTCTCAGGTCTCTCTCTACCACTCCCTCTCTCTGTCTCTCAGGTGTCTCTTTCCCACCCTAACTAGATAAATCTCTCTCCCCACCTCTCTCTCCCTCTCTCCCCCACTTCTCTCCCTCTCTCCCTCTCTCCCTCTCCCTCCCTCTATCTCCCTCCCTCCCTCCCTCCCTCTTCTATATCTCTCTCCCTACCTCCCTCCCTCTCTCTCTCTCTCCCTCTAAAGTCTCTCTCCCTCTTAAGTCTCTATCCCTCTTAGGTCTCTCTCTTAGGTATCTCCCTCTCTCCCACTCCCTCTCTCCCTATCTCTCTCTCAAGTATCTCCCACTCCCTACCTATCTCTCCAAGTACCCTAGATAGAGAGAGAGAGAGATAAAGAGGGGGGGAATATAGGGAGGGAGAGTGGAAAATATATAACGAGGGTGTAGATAGAGATATAGAGGTAGAGAAAAGGAGAAATAGGTTAAGAGGTAGAGAGAGAAGAAGAGGGGTAGAGATATATCAATATATAGTGGGAGAGGGAAATAGGGAGAGATAATGATAGAGGGAGATATAGAGAGAGGTAGATAGAGGTATAGAAATATATGGATAGAAAGGGATAGTGAGAGAGAGAATGAATAAGAGAGAGAGGTAGAGATAATGAGATATAGATAGATATAAAGAGAGAGATAGAGAGATATAGATAGAGAGAGAAAGAGTGAGAGAGAAAGAAGGTGATAGAGACACGTAATAGAGATAGGGAGAGACATATCCAGAGAGGGATATAGAAAAAGAGAGATATATATATATATATATATATATATATGGAGGCATAAATAGGGTGTGTGTGTATATATTATTGAGAAAGAGATATGGAGATAAAGAGGGAGAAAAATGTAGAGATATATATAACCTATGAAAGATAGAGGGGAAGAGAAAGGGATAGAGCTAGGTAGAGAGGGAGATAGATATAGGAGAGATATATATAAAGATATAGTAAAGGAAAAGGGAAAAGTAGAGAGATAGGTAGAGAGGGTAAATGGAGGAGAGGGGGAGAGATAGCTATATATATATATATATATATATATATATATATATAAAGACAACAAGAAGGCCTTCTATGATCTGATTTATTTAAATTTTTACTCTCCTTAGTAAAAAATATAATTTTTTCATTATTTATTATTTTTTTAATGTTTCAAGTCATTTAGGATGAATATTTCCAAAAAAAATCATGAAAAAAAGACTTTGCATGCAAGAATTATGAGCATTTAAAATTTTAAAACTTAAGGAGGAACTTAAAATGATTATAATTAATTTTTGGTGCTTAATCTATCAAAATAATATTATCCATTGTATAGAGCTCTAAAGAAGCTTTCCAATGCCTATAAGAAGTCAAAATTTTGACCAATAATGCAAAGGTTATGCCCATTTTACTAAAGAGGGTTTTTTAGGTCTTCAAAACAGATCCATTTTGTTTTTCAAAAAAGTGGATTCTCACTTTCCAAAAAAAAAATCCATTTTGAAATGGATATATCTATTTTGTTTCATCCATAAATTAATTTTGGGAAACAGATATCCATTTATAAAAAGATATTCGTTATAAACGGATATCCATTTTGGTTTGGTATTACCAAACCAAAATGGATATTGTAACTGACCCATTAAAAAGTCAACATTTTTTTTCGCAATTTCGTCGAAGTAAAAATGTGTTTTTTTCCTCATTGCCACTTTTTTGGACCCCCATGATCTTGCACATGCCCCTTAGTAAATGATTTTTTCACATAATACTTTCTCTTCTCCCCCTTTGACACAAATGACAAATGAAAAAGATATTATCACTGATTTCCCCTTTGACATAAAGAACACTACCAATACTGAATAGTCTCAAACATAGAAGATACTACCTACTCCACTTGAGAGGTAGCCTCCAAACATCAATCCAAAAGAAAGATATATCTATAGACCCATTAGACTGATGCATCTCCATATGCATCTAGTTCAAGAAAGGGGGGGTAATGACCCCTAACTTCTCCTGGAGATACTCAAAAGTATCTTTAGGAAGAGCCTTTGTAAATATATCGGCAACTTCATTCCTCATTGGTACATACTCAAGCTTTACTTCATTCTCCATAACCTTCTCTCTCAAAAAGTGATACCTAATAGATATATGATTTTCCCTTGAATACATCACAAGATTATTTGAAATGTTAATTGCACTTGTATTATCAAAGAAGATAGAAATGGGATCATCATATATTATTCTTATATCTTTCAATGTTTGTTTCATCCATAAAACTTGTGTACAACAAGATGCATCAACAATATAATCAACTTTAACAATAGATATGGAAATTGAATCTTGATTTTTACTCAACCATGACACCAAACTTCAACTAAGAAAGAATGCACCACCACTTGTATTTTATATTTCATCAACACAACCTACCCAATTTGCATCTGTATAAGCACTAAGTGTAAAGTTAGTATCCTTAGGATACCATAAGCCATAATCCAGAGTTCCATTCAAGTATCTAAATATCCTCTTAATAGTAGCAACATGTGTTTCTCTAGGATAATCTTGAAATCTAGCCACAAGACAAACTGTATGCATGATATCTAGTCTAGTAGCAATTAAATATAAAACTCCTCCAATCATAGATTTGTATTTGCTCTTATCAGCCTTAGGTGAGTCATCATCTTTACTTATTTTACAACCAATCACCATAGGAGTGCATACCTGTTTGGAACCATCCATTCCAAACTTCTTCATCACTTCTCTTATATATTTTGATTGTGAAATAAAAATCCCTTTTTTTGTTTTATTAATTTGTAGCCCAAGAAAGAAATTCATCTCACTAAACATAGAAATTTCAAACTCTTTTTGTATCTCTTTAGCAAACATCTTGCACATTGTTTCATTTCCTCCAAAGATAATACCATCAACATATAAAACTACTATCAATATATTTTCATTTTCAATTTTAAAATATAGATTACTATCTTTTGTACCTTTATTGAAGCCTTGTTGAATCAAATATCTGTCTAACCTTTCATAACAAGGTCTAGGAGCTTGCTTCAATCCATATGCTATGTTATGTTTTTTGAAAAAAAATAGGACCAATTTGTGTGGCCCCCATTTTTGAATCCCTTAATATCTACCATTTTTTTTTTAAATAGTAGTTTAGAAAGTAGATTTTGAGCACTACGACTCTTGTTTTTGTTGCACCTTAAAATTTTGAGTTTAACTATCTTCAATTTCTCATCCAACATCAATCTTTCTTGATTTTGAAAAAACGTAGCAACTTAAGACCCATTTTTAGTCCCCCATCTTTGTGCACCCACCCTAAGGCTTATTCACATCCATCCTCTAGATGTCAAAAACCAACACCATTAAATTTATTGGCATCTGAGTCTTGCAATCTATGCCCAAAACTTGGCAAAGGGAAAGCTATCTTTATTAAGTAATCTTCAAAGATATCATAGCCAAATGGCTCCAGTTCTCCACTATTAAACCTTCTTAATTCCCTATTTGGCCCTCTTGGCCTAAAGCTCGACAACAATTTTATCCTATAGTTGGCTCTATGTCTTTGGTATTATCTAGTTAGGGCTCACAAATCTATCAGTAATTGAGAATTAGGGTAGATTGAAAACCTTGCAAATGTAAGCTATATCCAAATCCATCAATAATTTTCCATTGGTGGTAAATAATTCTCGTTTCTCAAGGTCATAAGCTTGGGAAATTCCCCTAATTAGGTCAACATTGATGAATACATTTGTTACCACCAATATCCCCAATCCTAGCCTCCATATATTACAAATAGGTCTGTCAGCTAGGCATTTTCTTAAGGCATGTTTGAAAATGGCATACCCTTGAACTAAAATAATGGGGTCCTTGGAATTATCATTCTTACCAAGAACCCTATCTACTAGAATTATCGACCCTTGTGCCATTCTATGCCTCTTGGATGACTTAGGTAGCTATTTCATAATCTCATTGCCTAATCCTCTTTTCACACCTCTCAAAGTTCCAACCATGGTTTTCTTACTAGGGATTTAATGTTTTCAAATTGGTGTTTTCTAAAATTTTAAAACTTTGTAAAAGATTTCTTTAAAATTTTTAAACAATTTCCACCCTTCCAAAACCCTAATTCTCTTTTTGAGTTTGATAAAATAGAGAATATTCCCCTTTAGGTCAAAATATGTAGAGATAGTTTGAATTTATTTACTAGTTTTTTCTTGCTAGAAATCATAAAAATGTAGCAAAAACCCTCGTTCACCTAGAAATTTGTAGCAATTTTTTATTTTATGTCTTTGTTTTATGTTTTGAATGATGAAAATAGACATAATTAAGAAAATACCCTTGATAATTTGATAGATACAAATCAAATCCATCATCAATTTCTCTACTTGCTTGAATGGATGACTGTAGTAGTCATTCTCCAATTTTGAATGTGGACCATTGATTTGCTGAAGATCGACAATAATCATGGAGATTTGAAATTTTTTTCATGACGATAAACCTTCCTTTAATTTGCACAACCTTGAGACACGTTTCATCATTTCAAGGACTCATGGGAACAAAAGGAACATATTATATGCTTCCTTGATAATACTTTCCACGAAACACTAGGAATGGGAAAGAAAAGACACAGAGACTGATTTTGGGAGTTTGAGGGAAAAAATATTAGCTTAACATCACTCTACGAAAGTTCAAGTTATCACAAAAAAGAAAGGACACATGCTTATTATATAAAAAACATTTTTCTCATTCGTGGCGAGAAATATTTCAGAATAAAGGGCCCCATAATGCATATAGTTAGAGTGACTTAAAAGATCTAAAAAGGTATGTGTGCAAATAAACTTAAAAGATCTAAAAAGGTATGTGTGCAAATAAACAACTTAAGCTACTAGGAAAGAAGGGCCAATAATGCACGAAAAAAATGACTTCACTTAGACAACTTGAAATACTGCATGAAAACAAAGCTCATGACTTGATTGGCTTAAGACCCATACACACCAATGACATCAAGAAGCAAAAAATAATTTTGAAAGCTCATGGTAAGAAAATAATGACATGGAATGTGCTAAAAAAACTAAAGAGACTATGTGAAATGACACCATGTGTCTAGTGGGACTCGGTAAAGCACAAAAGCTTAAGTGGTACTTTAAAAATGCATAACTTGGTAATGGGCTCATTCAATTTTTTATCAAATAGGGTTAGTAAACAAATAGGATGAAGGCCTTAAAAGGCTAGGAAACCAAGACCAAACGTCAATGGTCAATTATAAGAAAAATTGAAGGGATTTGGGCAAGATTTAGGGTTTCAATGAGGGTTTTGGGTTTTTGCAAAGCATTAATGCAATTTTTTAAGGAAACACATACAAAACATATGATTTTTAGGAATTTTAAGGACTAAAATAGTTTAGAGGGCTACAATTGAATAAGCACCATGAAGGACCATACAATTTCATACTTGAAAGGATAAGGGTCCTTTGGAACAACATCATTCCACACAACAAAAGTGAATAATTTTGAACAAAAAAATAATTTCAGTCAAAAAGATGGTCTAGCTAGTTATATTCTAGTTAAATTAGGCATGTGCCACAAATTTTTGAACTAGAATTATGTACTAATTTCATATGTAGAATCACTTTGGGGCCAATTTATCAAAAAAAAATTAATTAAAAAAAAATTGATGCTTTCACAACTCCTACTCATGTAAATAATATTTTAAAAATGATCTAAAAATAATCTTTTGTAGATCTATACGTGTAGTTTAAAAGCTATTATTTTCCAATTGTTTGATTATTGTTTATATTTGTTGTTTACTTTTTTTTTTGATACATAAGTTTTGAGATTTGTATTAAATATGTAAAAATTACATTTGTTTGCTACACAGGTAAGATTTCCAACCAACTTTCATCACCAAAACCTGACCCAACCTTTGACACCAAGAAACCAACCCAAAGACATACAAAAACTAGAGACATAACCTACCATGGCATATTGCCCGACCACCAAATGAAACCTACTTCATCCCCAAAAATGGCCATGAGGTATTGGCCCCAACCATGAACTAACTGAACCTCGACCACCAAGAGAACCTTAAAATGGCCATGAATAGTCTGATCCAACAATCCCCACGAGATGGAAACACCAAAATACCCATAAATGAAAACCCTACTAACTACCAACACCACATCCCATAGAGAAAAAAAGATTATCACATAAAATCGTTTAATTTTGTGAAATCTTCAAAGTCCTTTACCCACTTGACACCACCTGTAGCCAACAAACCAAAGAACTTCTTCAGGTACTCAATCACCACCACTGCCACCATTCTATGCTTGGCCAAAGTCGGGCCACTAAAGTCAAGTAGGAAAGGAAATAGCTTCATAGCCTCATCCAAAGCCCAGATACTTTCAAGGTCACACGGTCTTAGAAAACCTCTTCCCTCAACAAAAAATTCCAACACATCATTGATTCCACCCACCAGGTTCTTGCAAAACATATTCACCGGCAATAGTTAAGCCTCAGCCTTAGTCACCCCATTGTCCAGTAGAGAGGCCAGGAACCGAGAAGAGATGTGAATATTATCTCTTCCATATTCATTTTTGGCCAAATGACCAACCCCCATAATCATTTTTGTCGCCACCAAAACTAGAGAATCCCCATTCATGAGAATTCGCTTCAAATGATGGTCCTTAATTTCTCTAAAGGAGGCTTGTCTAGCCGTCGACTATAGAGAAATTAGATTATCCACACCAAATTTTTCCACCCCTTCTATAGAGACCTCAATGACAAAATGAGATCACTTTGCCATTATCTCCACCACACACTCATAGATAGAAGTTGTGCCAAACACCACCATCAACCGACTCTAGCTCCACAAAGGAATGAGAAAAAAGCCATTAATTTTTCAACTTAAACAATTAATCCCATTTACTGCCAAGTACCTTGCTAATGAATACCTTCCGAACATGCCAAGGAAAATCTGTATGGAATGACCTCCAGGCTATAATTCCTTAGGAAACCTCGCGAACAGAGAAAGAAATTTGGTGTCTAGGCCACGTGATCACCATCCTACTCATCCCCTCCACCATCCCCCTGTACCATATTTGTTGTTTACTTTTACTAAAATTAGGTCATCAACACCAAACTATAAGTTTGATTGTCTTTTCAAGAAAATGTTAAAGTTTATTCATAAAATATGATACATTAGAGAAGAGATTCCATGTGAATATGATTTTTTTTTTTCAATTTCTAGATAAATAGTTAATACAAATAGTGACATCCCATCAAAACAATTGTGTTTCAATAAATTAAAATTTTAAAATATATTTATCAAATTTAGGAAAAAAATGAATCCATGCACTAAAGTTTCAATTTATAAATATAAAAGGTTAAAGAAAAAAAAATTACTATATACTAAGCAACGCCTCACTTAACTTCATTTTTAAATATTTATTAGAAACTAAATTACAATGTCAATTTTATAAAAAATACATTCATTTTTTAAAAATTCTAAAAATATATAAACATAAAATAAACTAAAAATATATATTTAATTAGTTCATAGTGATTCAAGTTAAGAAGCTAGACCATTATTTCTCATTTCCTTTATAAAAATGTGACACAAATTTAAACTTTTTGAGATCAAAGATATACTACTTTAATCTCCAAATATGTGCCCATTCTCAAAGTACACTTTGTGCATAGTTGCAAGACATTTCACAATGCATACCCCACAAAAAATGACACTTGAAATGACTCCCTAAAAATTAGAGTGTTTCTAAAGGAATGAGATATGCAAAGAAAGAATAGAAATTAACATTATTTAATTGTTAAATATTTATTAAAAAGCTATGAGTGGTTTGGTGTGATGAGATTTTAAATAGTATATAGATTGCTTCCTTCATCCTATATCATGAACTACAAGTTTTAATCTCAAAACCAACTTGAGTAAATTTACATGTACAATCCAAGATAATATTATATAAAAGATGATATCCACAAGGGATGGTCACTACCTTCATACACATTAGTTGGGATATATCTATAAGAGATGAAACATCATAAAATCATAACAAAAGAATTGATTCTACTTCAACAACCCATGAAAAAATAGATTATTTTTTTGTATTGCATTGAAATAATAACATACAAAGTCTTTACAAGGATTTTACAACCTTCTTATTTATCAATAACCAATCAAAGAACTTAAAATTCCAAATGTGAATATAGGAATAAATGGCATTCCCAAAATCCTTCTTAACATTCAAGGAGAGACTTAGAATCTTGGAAAAATTTGCATTACAAAATCTCCTACAAATGATTACAAGATTTAGTTACTAAGTGGACTAGATATCCAAATACACAGTGAAAAAACAACCATAATAATTGTTACAAAAAGAACATCCATGCCTTACAAATATTCTCTCCATGCGTTCTATAGCTAATTAACCCCATATATATATAGGAGCGAATTTTCACCCCTTGTGTAAATTCCCCTTTCACATACCCTCACCTTATAAAATCAAATATGAAGGCAAAATTCTATTGGAAAAAAGATGCCATTTAATTGCAAATCCTAAACATCAATTATTTCATGTATCTCCTAAGTTCTTGGAATGTGTTCAACACCACTAAGATTAGGATGAGATAAATATTTGATGAAATAATCATGATTTTGACATTTGTAATTAATTCTAAATATTAGGAGCATGTGAGGGCATCCATTGTGAGTTTCTAAATAATAGGGGCACATGGGGTGCCCACATGGTAAGGTGACACTCACCTTGAGTTTGGTTAACTATTCAGAGTAACAGATAACACTTTTGAATGCATGTAAAGATCCTAGGAGTTAGGGTTTGATGTTTGCATGCATGAAGTGAAGTTCAGTTTACTTCAAATAAGTTTAGTTTAGTTTAGTTCAGTTCAAAATCAATTTAGTTTAGTTTAGTTCAAAACCAATTTATTTTAGTTTAGTTTAGTTTAGTTGTCTTCAGTTAGTTTTAGTTGTATGCTAGTTGACTTTAGTTAACTTGGAATGCATGGCTAATAACTTGAGTTGTAGGATAGATAACAAGGAATACCTCTAGTTAACAAGAGATGACGATGACCATTCTTGCATGAATGGTGTTGAGTAATGTTTTAGTTAACAAGAAATAACTTAGACCCAACTTGGGTGCCCAATTTTGCTTCTTGTAATTAAATCCCTTGCATGATAAGATATTTCTAAAGGCTCAGTTAAGTGGGACCCTCTCTTGGGCACCATCTTTGAGGAGGAGCTTTGGAATTATCACTGAAGTGAAGGATGAGTTGTAGTTTTAGTTTGGGATGCCCAAAAGGATGAAGCACATGTTCTAAGCTTTGGTTTTCACAATAGAACTCAACTTGAAGCAATATGGCATACCTTTTCTAGGGCTTGGGCTTGAGCATTGTAATTGTCACCTTTTGGAGATTACAAGGTTGCTTATTGCCTCTATATCTCATTCAAGTTGAAGAGAGTTTTTATAATTGTTATTGCAGGCTGCGAAGAAGATTGGCTAAGGAAAAGGAAGCATTCTCAAGCAAGAATTAATGCTATTGTAATTTAGAGATTGAATAATAGAATAATTCTTGGTGGATTTTTTTTCCCGAAAGGGTTTCTCCACGATACATCTTGTGTAATATTTCTAATATCTTGTCTAGTTCTTCTATTAACTTTTGTCTACATTCTACAATAGTAAAATGGATTAATTAAGATAATCACCCACAAAGAATATATGTAACAAAGAAAAAAGATTATTTAGATCAGTAATATTAAAGTTTTATATAGTATTAAGCTAAGAAAACACCTCAATTTTAAAAAAATTCCACATCACCCACCTACCTTCCATCCACTTGGCATTTGTCTTGTGCATTGGTGAGAGAATATTTGTTAGGGATGCAGGTGTAGTGCGTGGATGTTTGTGTGACATGCTATCGTCCCTGACGGATTCCTACGTCTAAATTTTGTAGAGGCATTACACTCCTCATTGGGGATGAATTGCAATGCCTCTCTTTGACCAACTAACTTGAAAATGCCTTATTCCATTTCACCCCACCTTCAAAAGAATCCATTTCACATTCACTTCATCTCTTACACACTCATTCGATCTCTCTTAGCAATTCATTCATAAAATATCTATCTCTTCAACATTCTAGCACTCCATTGTGAGTATTGCAACAACATTGACACTCCAACACTACATTGCACATGTGAGGCTACCACAAAAGTTGTGATCTTGGAGTCATGTGAGACCTCCCTTCACCACGGTGGTGACTTTTCCAAGTTCGTTGCTTGCATTCTACCTTCATTGGCCTTGAGAGCCTTTGGGTGGAGGTGGTAATGCTTCATTCCTCTCCTTTGTGATTTGATAGAGTAGCATTTGTCTTTTGTAGTGTTCATTGCACTTCTTTCAATCTTCTTTATTGTATTTTTCTACCTCATTTCTTTCTGGTTGTCCATGGAGGTGGAAACACCAAAGTGGGGGTCTAACTGAGGCAGGCCCCTATACAACCCCAACAATTTTCCCCTCTTTCTTGTGTGTAGGTGAATGTGTGTGTGGAGCTAGCTAGTGAATAAATGCTTTTGTGAGATCATATTCATCAGCCTAGCTTTTATTTACTTGCTTTATCATCTTTGTCTTTACTTTTCATACTTATCATTTTGGTTACTTTGTTAAAATCAATTAGCTAGACCGTCAGTAGGTTTTTGGATGTTCCTTCATTGTAATTTATGTTTTCTGGCTATACAGATGCCAATGCGCTAGAGAGATGCCCGTGCGCTATACTGTCATCCTAGACCCATGCTACCGTCCTCGGACATAGAGCTATCTGAGGTAGAAATCAGCTCGTCTAGCCCCTAAATAGAGTTCTAGGTCTATAGAGTGACAAAAGTACTACATAGTGCTCTTCATTCTCGATCCTCACCCCAAACATCCATTTAGAGTGAGGTAAGTTAGGAAATCCCCTTGCTCTCGACTATTCGTGACCTAGAGCCTTGATGTGGTTGGTCCCCCTCTCTTACATTTTTGGTGAACTTAACGCGAAACATTTTGGTTCCATTTAGCAGTACTAAAGGGTCCTTTCCTGATGTTCTAGTAGCATTGTAGGTGTGAGTGTTGTGAGGTGTTTTCACCTTATAGCTCAACCTGTGACACCTAGTAGGTGTAGTTGCAAGGTTCTGTAAGTGTTGCAAAATGAAGCCTTAACTGGGTCACTATCCTATTTCAAACCTTTGGGGGGATTTGTGAGAGTATTGTTTAGTGTACATGATGAATTCCTTCTTGCATTTTCTTATCTCCTCTGCGTAGCCTACAAGTAGTAGTCCAGGTATAACCTTCACCTCACAGGACCTACCGATGGGTTTTAATAAAGAACCATCTCCTCTTTATATCCCTACATGAATCAACGAAAACACCATAGTAGGTGTTCTTGTTGAGCTGATGTCTTAGCTGAATATTATAACCAAGGAGATCATGTTAATTAACTTCTTTCATAAAGATGGGTACAACACGCCTGTAAACACCATCAGTACACATAACAAACTTTTTGTACCTCCCTTTAGTAGCATTGTTTTGTCAGTCCTTATCGGAGCTAAGTTTGTAAACCTGTTATTTAACATAATCTCGGGGTTTAAACTCTTCAAAGTGAAGTTGGTATCTCCTACTTAGTAGCTATGAACACAGTTCCCTTGGTTGTGCATAAATGTCTAAAATTCATTCATGAGGGTTTAATGCATGTGAGCCACGACATTGGTTATAAATCATCAGTTACACATGGTAGCTATTCCTTAGATCACTTTTGGCTTGTACCCATTGGTCCGCTCCCACCTAGGAAGGACCTCTTGTATTGTACCTATGAGAAGTACAAGAAAGGACGTTGAATTCCTAGAGTTAGATACCCTCCATCACCTTATGTTTTATCACATAGGGCTTGTTTAAAAGTTGACGGTGATGCCACCCAAGCGCATAAAAGTTAAGAAGAGAAGCGCTCTTGCGATTCCTCTTCCTCCCCTTTTTCTGTCCAACTTGATGCCTCCTCTCAACCTACTACAACGTCATCAGACTTTGCTTTGTGTTTGTAGGAGAACCTTATGGTACCCTCTTAGCGAAAGCCCAAGTGTCCTACATTCAAACTTCATGTTCTTCCCACAGAGCCTAGGCCCATTTGATATGGTAGAAGGAAGGGTCCTTGTGGGTAATCCTCTATGTCTTGACCTCTGCGACCTCCTACCTCTCCTACTCCTAAAGTGGTGAATGGGAAGAGGCCCACTGCCAAGGCATTAGAGCCAACTCTCCCCATTGTTTCCCAACGTCTTCCTCCTGCTCCCATTTAGGAGTCTATCCCTCTATCAAAGAAAACTGTGATAGAAAATCCTGTGGCTGAGCAGGAGCCTTCTGTCCCTTCCCAGCCCATAGTCTCTAGCTTAAAGAGTCGCAAAGACTACCTTGTGTGTGAGCACAAGCGTTGATGAAAGGTTCTGGCAGTTGAGCATGCTGCTTTATAGAGAAAGGAAGAGGAGTCGACCGCCCCTGTTTTAGGGCCTCTTGATGCATCCTCCTCTCTCCTCCCCTCTACTTCCATTCAATTGAATTTGGTCCTATTGTCAGCTTCCCCTACTAGTATGAGTGTGTCTGACCTTAAAAAGGTGCAGGTGTTTATCGCTTCTTCGGTCAAGCCACCTCTTTTAATGTCCCTCCCGAACATCCACCATTTTCTAAACCTATGGACATGCTGAATACTTTGGTGGTGTCTGTCATGGTTTTCTCCTCCTTCTCTGCACCTATTGCCTCATTTGTGGAGAGCTCACATCCTCTAACGAAGTAGAAAGTGGAGGTTGGCCCTTCTAGCAATGGAGGGCATAAGAGGAGCCCACCTTCTTCAAAGGGTGGTCCTATGCTAGCTTATTTTTTCCTAGTGATAGAGCTAGTTTCGGCTTCCCTTGAGTATTTCACTGCTTCCAAGTCAATTGGTGAGCCAAGAAGGGAATCTTGGGTGTCATCTACCTTGCCCATTGAGGTCACACATGGTACTCCTGTAAAGTGCATGTTTAACTCTCCAGATGAGGTCTCGACCTTGTTGGTGATTTTCACGAAGTTGTTGACCATTGCTCCACAAGAGCCTAGTAGAGAAGACCTTGTGAGGCCTTCTTCCTTAGCCCTTGTTGTGGGAGGGTTGGAAGCACCTCCCCTTAATATTCCACCATTTCAGGCTCATCCACCTTCCCCCTATAATGACCTAGATTGGGAAGTAGACGACCTCTTGGTTGATGAGTGTTAGGGGAAGGCTTCTTCTTTATCTTTAGATTAGGTGTGTGTTTTTTGTGATATGTTCCCCTGTGCTTGCATTATGTGTTCCTATATGACCCTTGTCACCCTTGTTCGTGCTTGGATATAGGAGTGATTTTGTGTCGTAAAAATTTCTCTATTTGTTGCATCATTCTTCCTCTATTATGTGTATTGATTTTCAGGAAATTGGGGACAATGTAAAGTCTTGGGAGTATTTAGGCTTCCCTTCCATGTTGACCCAAATTTTAATTTTTACTTTGTCTTCTCATGTATTCTTTACATGGTTTGCTATAGTAGGGGGTTGATGACAACTCATTTATATACTATTATTATTCTTATATATATTTATGAGTAGCTCTAACCCCGAAATATCAAATCACCCCTGTGACCCTTGTTTGTGATGATTCTATTTTTCTCTTTTATCTTTCTCTCTTATTTGCTTGAGTTTTCCCTCCTATATGTGACAACGCCACTTTCACAATGTTTCAATTTTTAGAAAATGGATTTGTTGCTAACAAATCTTTTCTCAAAAATCCTCTCAAAAACTTTTTCAAGAAATCACATTCTCAACTTGAACCCCCAATAGAATGTGTTTTCTTCATCACGGGTTCACAAAGAAAGAACTTGAAGAACTTTCCTTCGAGGTGTTGACAACTTTTCCTACACGAGAAGCCTCAATATTCCCCTCATGAGAGGGAATTTTCTTCCTTTCAAATTCCTTGATGAAGTGAACATCTTTTGAAAGGATTCCTTGATGTTGAATTGATCTGTGAAAAGCATTCTTACACTTTCAAATAGGGCATCCCTTGAGTGGACCCATCTCCTTTTGAAGGGTTCCCAAGGGACAAGACTTTGAAAGCCTTTCAATTTGTTGACTGTCTGCTTGATTTCCTGTGTGGCTACTTTTTTTTCTCTAGTATGTTTTATCTATGGATTAACATGTTGCTTTGTAGGTGTGCCTGTGAAGCCGCTTTCTAGTCCAACTATGCAAATTCCACTTACACTGGGCTTCCTTCATGAGAGATTACTTGGAATGCCTTCTTGTAGGTTTGCAAGCCTGTAAGACACTCACATCCTGTGAGATTTGTCCATCATTGGTCTAAGGGTCTTTAATGTACTTTCTGAAACTTCATAGTCCTATGGTGCTATGGATTCCTTTTTTTTGAAACCCCTCAGGAGAGAATACCTGTGGATTCTTTTTCTTTCCCTATGCTTTTGAGTTTACCAGATTATGGTCTGCTTCCTCGATAGTTTAGGTATACATTTCTAACTCTTTGATCTACTTTACCGAATTCTCATCAATATATGCACTCACTAAAGTGGGGGAAAAATGTATAGGAGAGAATTTGTACCGCTTGCATAAATTCCCATTTCACATACCTTCACCTTAGAAAATAAATTTTGAAGGAGAAATTCCACATCACCCACCTGCCTTGCATCCACTTCACGTTTGTCTTGTGTGTCGATGAGAGAATATTTTTTGGGGATGTAGGCACGATGCACATATGTCTACGCGGCACACTACTATCCCTAACAAATTCTTGTGTCTAAAGATGGAAGAGGCATTACACTCCTCATTGGGGATGAATTATAATAGCCCTCTTCGACCAACCAACCCAAAAATTCCTTAAACCTTCTCATTCCACCTTCAAAAGAATCCATTTCACATTCACTTCATCTCTTACATGCTCATTCAATCTCTCTTAGCAATTCATTCACAAATTCTTGATATCTTCAACATTCTAGCACTCCATTGTGAGCATTTCAACAACATTGATACTCCATCAACTCCACATTGCATGTGTGAGGATACTACATAAGTTTCAAGCTTGGAGTCTTGCAAGACCTCCCTTTACCATAGTTGCAGCAGTGGTGACTTTTGTTGCTTGCATTCTCCCTTCATTGGCCTTGAGAGCCTTTTGGTGGAGGTGGTAATGCTTCATTCCTCTTCTTTGTGATTTGATAGATTATAATTTTTCTTTTTTAGTGTTCATTGCACTTGTTTCAATCTTCTTTATCATATTTTTCTACCTCATTGCTTTCTAGCTATTTATGGAGGTGGAAACACCAAAGCGAGGGTCTAACTAAGGTAGACCCCTATAGAACCCCATTAATTTTTTCCTCTTGTTTGTGTGTAGGTGAATGTGTGCATGGAGCTAGTTGGTGAATCAATTCTTTTGTGTGATCATATTCATCACCCTAGCTTTTATTTACTCGCTTTATCATCTTCATCTTTACTTTTTGTACTTCATCATTCTGTTTACTTTGTTAAAATCAACTAGCTAGATTGTTAATAGGTTTTTAGACATTCCTTCACTGTACTTTACTTTTTTGTCCATACAGATGCTAGTGCACCAGTGAGATGCCAGCACACCACGCTGTCATCCCAGACCTGTGTTTCCATCCTTGGATAGAGAGCTATATGAGGTACAATTTAAATTCTAGAAACTGACTTGTTTAGCCCCTAAATAGAGTTTTGGGTCTGTAGAGTGACAAAAGTACTACATAGAGCTCTTTATTCTCAATCCTCACCCCAAAACATCCCTTTAGAGTGAGGTAAGTTAGGGTATCCCTCCACTCTCAGCTCTTTGTGACCTAGAGCCTTGACGTGGTTGGTCCCCCTGTCTTACAATATATATAATTTTTTCTATCTTTAATTTTTTTAAGTTTAGGCAAGCAACAAAATTTTCCACTTAGCACCATATCCTAGGAATTTTTAGCACACACTTGTAAATAAGGAAAAAAGAAGTATCTTTATTAGATTAGATTCATGTACCAATAGTAAGGGAGATCATATCCTAATTACTAAAAAGGAATGAAGATAGGCCCATGCAAGAATGGATCCCTCAATACTATGCACAAATCATCTAGAGTCATGTCTAACCTCAATAGGGAATTAAATGTATCAATAATCCAAGAATAAGTTGTATGATTGTGTGTACAAAGATTTTGGCACCCAACTTTCTTACACTTCTAGGGTTTTTCACCTAAAAGGAGAAAGATGGGCCAAAATGGGAAATGCATACACTCAAAATCAATGCAAGGATGAATTAAGTATACCTAAATGTAATGTATAGATGTAATAAACTAATAAAAGAAGTGACATATTAATGTAAAACGTAAGAAATGCAAGATGTTTGAAAACACAGTAATGTATGCAAAATGACATAGGAATGCAAGTAAACAATAACAAAAATAAAAAAGAATGGAGAGGTACACTTGGAGATTGAAATGTGATGTAGAGAGGCTCTAGAATCCTATATATTTTGTTGTTGAAGACAATTGGGACACTTATGCCAAGCTAGGTGACTTAATCTTGCTTCAGGGAGATTCCCCTAGAACAGGTTTCTACCAAATGGGTACTCAAAAATGTAAAAATAACTTTTAAAGCCTGGCAGTGGGACTAATTCGCCACAGATGGTGACTTATTCCACTTGGGAATCTCAAGAAATTCGGGACAAGAATATGTAGCTTTCGATCTGCACTTCCCTTCATGACAGGTGTCTGGTTCAAATTCTGTAGAAAACAAGCTGAAAGAGGTCTCCAAGCTTCAATTAGGGCTTTGTTGACTTGAATGACTTTGATATATTGTTGACCACTTTTTAACACCTTACTCTTTGACAAATTTGCATACGAGACCAAACCCTTGATATTGAAATCTGAAGATATGCAAGAAGTTGCTCCAATGGATGCATGAAAGTGCTTAGAATGCTTGAGAATGACTAATTGAATGAATGGATTACTTGAATAATGAATTGATGGGGGTGAAAATGAGTGAAAAACCCTTTATTGATGCTTGATTTTACAATATTTCCCAAAACTAACACATCACAGGCCGACCTTAAGGTTGAGAGAATAAAATCTTGCTAGAAAATTAAAATTATTTTGATTTTTGTGCCTAGTGGGACTAAGTCACCCCAGATGGTGACTTGGTCCCACCAGGAAAATTTTACTGGGTGTCAGGGATTGAAGTGTATTTAATAAGGTTTAACGGGAATATTCTCAAAAATACACTTAAGTAGGGTTGGAAAGTGCATTAAGGCCCGACCATTTAAACATAAGAAAGGGTTGAATTATTGATGAAAAGTCTAGAAAAGCATGAGAGTTTGTTACAACTCTTTACAACTAGCACTGAAGGTGACATTTGGTGGGCAACAATTTCCCTTTGAGTCTAGAACCACTATTTAATAATTAAGCACCATAAACAATAACATCAAGGCCCAATGCCAATGTCACATAGATACCATGTGGCATCACATTATTGGACCACATACACTACCAACTATGTCCCAATATATTCGTCCAGAATTAGCCATAAAACAACTCAAGACTCCCATTTCTTGGGAAATATTTGACCTTCTACAAACTATGGAATACATCAAACTTCCAACAACACTTGCATGCAATAGTTTGGTTATGTCCTCTATCTGAATAGGATATTTGGGGTAGTCCTCCATAGATAACTTTGTTTCTTATAGAATAGGAACTACAAAGGATGTACATGTTCATTGGTGTTATTCTATTTCTCTCCAACATCGATTTCATGTACTTTCTTTTTCTTAACCAAAGATTCATTCTAACTCTATATCTTTTGATCTCCATACCTAGAATGTACCTAGCTAAACCTAGATATACATTTCAAATTGTGCTAACAACTGAGACTTCAAATAAAAAATCATAGATTTACCATTCCCAAAAATAACATACCACCCACATACAATGCAATAATGAGAATGTGACCATTATCAATTTTATACTAAAATTTATACCTTTACTCAATACATAGGTGTGAAATTTTTGGTACCACATTCTAGGAGATTATTTTAGACCATATAGAGACTTAGTCAACTTACAAACCAAATTTTATTCTCAACATTGTCATTAGGACCAAATATTTCCTTGTACACCCATTTACAACCAATGTGTTTACGTCCTTCAAGAAAATGTGCTAGATCCCATATGTTATTTTTCTTCAATGCAACCATTTATTCATCCACGAATTCATCTAAGAATTTGCATTACTCATACCCATATCCTCTTTTATATTTCTAGGCTTGTCAATGGTAGAAATCAAAGAAAAAATACAAATGGAATCCAACAATGATTAACCAAACCTTTTTAGTTTCCACATAGTTCGCATAGACCTCCTCAATGGTTGAGGTTGAGGTTCTTCTTCTTCTTCATAAATTTTGAAGTTGTTAGAGCTCTCCTCATGATTAGGCCCAATAGGTGTATGTAGTTCATGTTTCATCAGATTAGGTGGAACATGAACTATATCCTTTTGTTTCTCTTCTTTCTCTAGTTGTTGAACAATATAAGAAGATTTCAACTCTCTAAAAATCAAACTTCTACTATAGAGAATCTTCTTGGCCATTGTATCCCAAAGCTTGTATTCCTTATCAACATCATAGCCGATAAAGATACACTTAATTTCCTAGTTATCCAAGTTAGAAATATTCTCATTTGACACATGCACATATATCTCACAACCAAACACTCTAAGATGTATCAATGAAGGATTCTTACCTAACCACACCTCCATGGGTGTCTTATCAACAATAATTGATGTATGATATCTGTTTACCAAGTAGCACACAATGGCCAAAACTTCAACCCAATTTTTTTTTCATGGAAAACTCACATAGCATACTTCTAGCCATCTCCATCAACATCATGTTCATCCTCTCTACAACTCAATTCTATTGAGGTATATATGGATTTGTCTTATACCTCTCAATCTCGTGCTCTTTATAAAACTTGACAACTCTTTTTGAACAAAACTCACCACTATTTTCAATCCTCAAACACTTAATGTTTATACTAGTTTGCTTTTCAAGAGAGATTTTAATTCCTTAAACCCACTAAAGACTCCATATTTACTCTTGAGGAAATAAACAACTGTCCTTCTACTATAATCATCAATAAATAAAATAAAATATATAAATTTTGATAATTAAGGAACATCAACAAGACTAAACACATCTAAATGAATATAGTCTGAAACCCTAGAAGATTCATGAGAACTAGAATAATTTAATGAACTCATTTTTTCTTTCCATAGATGTAATGTTTATAAAATTTGAACTCGAGATTCCAATTTCATCAAGCTCCTCTATGAGGAATTTATTTTTTAGGGATCTAAGACATTTCTCACAATTATAGCCAATTATCTGGTGCCATAACATTGTCTTCTAAGCTGGAAGTTTCATCTCCAAGGAATGAGAACCCTTAGGTACCCAAAATGGGCAACCATTGGAAGTAGATGTAACATATTTCTTCACTTCTTGATCCAACAGTGAGGATATAAAATCTAAGGATCTTTTTTTTGTGTTGTCAAAAGAAATATTGCATTGAATAATGCATGCATCCAACTTGAATAAGGTGCCAATCCAAACACCATTTTCCAACACCATAACTCCTCTCTTCATCTTGCATCCTCCACTCAAGAAAAAACTTGCATAATTGAATCATTCACCTTGCTTATTAAAAGTAGGTTTCATGCCAAAAATTAGGATATGAATAATACCATCAGTCCCCTTCACTCTGCCATCAAGGAATTGGATCTTGACTCTTTCATGACCAATAATTCTCATATGAGATTCATTACCCAAATACACCTTCCCATCATCAAATTATTCATATTTTGAGAAACAAACCCTATGTGAGGGCATGTAAAAATATGTACTTGAGTCTATCAACCACACATCTTTAGATGCATGCATTTACAAGGCTACAAAAAAAGCTTCACCTTCATCTTGAGAGGAATTTTCTAAATCATAATAAAATAAGTTTTTCTTGTTCTTGTTCTTGTTCTTTTTTCTCCTCACATTCTTTGTGAAAATTACTAATGTTGTAGTTCCAACATTTCACCTTGGACTTTCTAAGAGACTTAGATCTTCCTATGGATTTGGATTTTGATGTCTTGTCATTTTTCCCTCTCTTTCAATCTATCATGAAAAACAAGGGCATCCTTAGCCATCTCAAAATATTTTATTTGCATCTCTTTAAAAAGTAATGATATGAACTTTTCATCCATCTTGAAGGTGGTAATGGCACTCCCAATGACCATGACAAGGTGATCCCATGGGTCTAGCAAAGAACATAGTGTCATGCAATGATACTCATCATTCATATTCACACCAACATAACCTAATTGGGAAATGAGCATGCTAACGGAATTCAAGTGATCAACCATGGATCCTCCTTCCATCCTTAAAGAATACAACTTCTTTCTTCAAAATAGATTGTTTTCTAGGGATTTAGCCTAATAAATCTCTCCAAGATTATTCCAAATATCATTGCAATATTATCTTCATAGACATTCAACAACATGGAGTCTACCAAAAAGAGTCTTATGAACCCTTGTATTTTTGATCCATCAACTCCTAGTTTTCTTGAGTCATTTTGGTAGGCTTTACATTCAATATTGCAACCCATAGATATTTGTCTATGAGCATATCTTCCATTTTGAATTTACAAAACTCAAAAAAAATTCCATTAAACTTTTCCATCTTGATCCTTCCATATATGCTTTCATTCTTTCTCCTGCAATAAGGTCATGAAGAATATTTCTACAAAAATCTCCCACCCAAATAGAGATCAATACAAAAAAACTCAACCCAACAACAAGATCAAAATTGGACAGGGTCTAATACCACTAAAAGGAAGTTAGGTATGTGGAAGAGGCTTCCTACATCAATCTAAGTGGGGAAGATAATGGATTTTTTTCTTTTAAAACCTTATTAGTTATAGTATGAGATGCACATTCATTTGCTTCATTAAAATATACAAAACAAGATAAACCACAATAGAATCATGTGGGGAAAACCATTTTAGGAAAAAAAAACCACACTCTAAAAGCAACCTAAATTATATTATCAACAAACAATTAATGTTATAATATAGTCACGGAGCTAAGCTCATTCAAGATTCTTCAACTATAACAATATTTCTAGAGTGATTCTAGTAGCATAAAGGTGCCCATGAAATCTTCAAACATCTACTATTATACAAAATGAATAAGTATCAAATAAATACAATTCCATAAGAGATGGATGCCTAGGTTTTCCACATGCAAACAATATAATGTATGCATGCATGAAACAATCTTGCATGAAGTGTACTAGATCATAGTCGAGACCCATTTGATTTGATTTTTCTATTTCCAATTCATATCTACTCATACATAGGATTCCCTCAACACGCAATGTGCTTGCATGAATGCAATCACCTTGCATGCATAGGTGAATCAACTACATGGAGCCCACCTATTATAGTTTGTCATACACAACTCCTCCACCACATAATTTGTCATAGCAACTTGTCATAATCCATCATAGATTGAACTCTTACAATTTATGACATATGCCACCAAATTAGCCTTCAATAGGGTCCAACATGTGGGGAATATACTTCCACACATGCAATTTACATGTCATATAGTCATCTCCATGTAGGATCAAACCTTAATTGGTAGGTCCCACAATATGAATTGAAATTAGTAGGAAATAAGCATAAAATAAATTAAAAATCACCAAAATACTAAAATAAAATTAGTATGATGCAAGGGCTTTCGAGAGTCACAACTTTTGACTTGGAAGTCCGTTTGGGCTGAAATTTTATAGGGAGATGAATTATGAGGAATTTTTTGGATTATGGAGTAAGCTTAGCTCGGTAGGAGGCCATTTTGACACTTTTTTCGAAGCAAATTCTTTCATCCAAGCCTTCAAAATAAGCTTTTAGTATTTTTTTAGTTTTTTAGAAAGTTGTTTTTTTAATAATGTGGAACTCACGTTTCCAATTTGAATTGTATGTTGACAATTAGTGTCACCATAGTTGCAGGAATATTTTTGGAAAAATCCAAGCTCAAAGGGATAAGCATGCAAAATTACTAAAAATGGCAAATTATGATAATTGTCAAAAATGGCCAAAAATGGTAATTTTGAGATTTAAAAAAAAAAAAATATAAGGAGGTTTTTCCTTTCATTGTAGGGGAGAGAGGAATAAGGAAACAATGTTGTTTTGAAGCAATTCTCTATTTACTGGATTTGATTTAGTAATAATGAACAACTATTGTTAATGGTTGGCTTGGTTGTATCAATGTATCACTCAAGTGAGTAGTGGTGGATGCATAAACATTTATTATTAACAAAGCATGACAAGATACAAGACCAAGGGGACAACAAGTGTAACAAGTGATAGACTATAATGAAGATTAGGTAAGGTGATGGTGATAGTATTTAGAATTTAATGCATGTGCTTTGAGTTGTCTGGTGGTATGCTAGTAGCAATCAACAATGTAATAGAATAAAGTGCATAGGAATTTTTGGTGAGTGGACTTTATTAATTTAGATGCCATGGGAATATGAACTAAGGTAATGTATGGACTTAGGGCTTATGGTTTTGTGTAGACTACTGCGAAAATACTATTGAAGATCAAACTAGTGAGATGATAAAGCAATACCAACCATAGATAGAAACTCAAAACACAAACACATTCCATAAAGGCCATAGAAAGACATAGGACACCCCTCAAAGCACTAACAATGCAAAATATTATGCCAATCAATGGAGCCCATTGGTTGGTCACCATTAGAACTAAAGTAATACCAAGGCACACAAGAACAAACATAAGAAAAGGGACCCTCTAAATATAATTGCAACAAACCCTCATAATAAGCATGCACAAATGAGCAAATCCTAGGCCAATAATATAAACCCTAACATAAAATGGAAATCAAGTGGATATATCAAAGATTTTAGGCTCATGGTAGGGCTAACATTAGGCACTAAAGCACTTCTATACAAAAAATTGATTAAAGTTGAAATTTTAGCTAATAGGATGCACGACATTTCAACAAGTGCATATTTGACCCTAATCTACACACTTAGTTCACTATGGAGTTGACAAAATTCTCTAGTGCTAAAGCAAGATAAAGGTTGAGAGTGTGTACTTTTCCAAAACTATGATATATTGAATTCCAAAAGCTTCATCCAAGACATTCATTCTTTGATCACATAACTAAGTACCTCTCTACTTCACATTTAATTTTTATACTTTAACATTCAATTCAAAATATACATATTCAATGATGTTAGTTATTTAATCTAAATTAGTATAAACTTATATAGATGTATCTTATTTGATGAACCTAAATTGAGTTCATGAAAAATTTATTTTATTTTCCTTTACATTTATAAAATAATTAAAAACACACACTTTATATATGTCCTAAATAAACTAATGTTGAACCTAACCTACAAGAACAAATTGCAAACAAAATAAAATAAAATTTTAATTAATAAGAAATTCAATATATTTTTCTTCAACACACTTTATTTAAATATGACTAAACACGTTCTATTTAAATATTACTAAACACACTTTATATTTAAATAACACTATTTCAATTATTAAACAGATAATAATAATTTTACAAAAGTTCAAAATCTACTTTTATTCCAATCTCAAACATATTATATTTCTTTGTGGAGTACAACTAATACAAGTACGCCCTCACTGTGAGGACAACCGTTACGTTGAACATTTTCACACTCCATAAATTCAAACTAAATTACATTGTTGAAAGAAACCCAATGTAAAATCAATGAACAGAAGAAATCCACATTATGACGAAAGTCGAATCTAGCCTACCGCTTGTTCTGACAACTCATGTTGATTTATTTGGATTACACGGAAAAAGATCAAATATGATCTGTCAAAGCTAACAATGAACAATCACTACAAGACTAAACAAAAAGTTCTGCAAAAAACCTGTCAACAATGTCGATGAATAGAGGAGAGGTAAGCCGAGAATAATAGAAAAGAAACTCCTGAATATCCATCAAAGTTTCTTCATCCTCCATTAAAATTTCCTTCAGTTTTCTCTCCAATTTGACGCATGCCACTGCTCTTTTCTCACCCGAAACAGAATCCGATTTTTCTTCCTTTATTTTGTACTCCTTTCCACCATTGTTGTCGACCACACGTCCATTTCTGATATTGCCAAAGTTCAGAAAGCTGCCCACAATTACTTCTTCTCCTTTCCCATCGCCATTCTTCTGTGTAACTTGATCCTGCTCTTCAGGCATAATGGTTTCTTGAGAGATATTCTTACTTTTATGATTATGGTTGTTTTCCCTGAAGCTTCTCTCTACCTTGAGCTTCCTGCATGTAAAATCAAGAGAGGAAAAGGCCCTGGGATGAAGCCTTTGGTAGTCCTTGGACAGAGAGCTTTTAATGGTAACCCCTGTTT
Organism: Sequoia sempervirens; assembly: GCA_007258455.2. NCBI lineage: Eukaryota > Viridiplantae > Streptophyta > Pinopsida > Cupressales > Cupressaceae > Sequoia > Sequoia sempervirens. The sequence continues at coordinate 114,494,947 of VDFB02026320.1, read as the reverse complement.
GATGATGCAGAACTCGAAGCTTTCTACTGACCCACGATATCTATGTAGCTTTTCTGTTAGTCTCCTACACTTTATATTGGGGCCCCTCCTCGCCTTTACCCTTTGAAGAGCTGAGCTAATTCCTATCCATATCCAAACTTATATAATGAACGAAAGAAAGATTGATTTTAATAACATTCACAAGATCAAAGTGGTTTATGGGATCAAGAGCAGTAACAAAAGAGTAGACTGGTGTTTGAGATATTGAGTCGTTCATTTGTTAAAAAAATATTTTAATAGTGTCAGTTCTTAATAATGATTGGTCTCTATGGATTGGGAGGGGGGCGAGCTCAATTGACTAAAGCATCAGGTCTAGTCTCCCCCCATCTCCGGGTTATCAAAGAATATGTCGTGCCAGCATCATGGTCACGTGAAAAAAGTTTACCACGGACCTACCCAATTCCTGCTGTTTAAAAAAAATATAATGATTGGTCTCTATAGTCAAAGTTCTTAACTAGGACCCATTAAGTCTTATTCTACTTTACAAATATTAAATAATTTAAACATCAAATAATCAATAGTAATTTTGCATCTTCTTCACACTAAACCAACTACATCTTATATTCTTTTTAATCTAAATAAAACACAGACAATTCTGATATAAACTCACACAAGGCACTTATAAGTTTCTGACTTGTAAGCTCTCTCAGGCAGAGGCTTACAGGGTGGTTGTGTCTGCTTAACTAACTCCCAAAAAAGGATGAAAATGAAGTCCCCCCGTAAGCGTGCTCTAGCAGGCAGCCACCTTTCTTTGTACCTATATCACCCATGTTGAAGGCGATTCCCCACCTATTAAAGGAAGGCAGATCTCTATCCCAACCTACCTCTGTGAAAACAACAGAAGTTGTTGGATTTGATCAGCTTTATTTCTTCTGCTGCACCAAACACCTTAATTCTCTTCCTTTTTTTTCTTCTCTACATCATGACTTCTTTGCTTTTTCTTCCCAACATGTTGTTCTGTGGCCTTGTCTAATGCTCCCACCGCCATACCTCAAATTTCTCTCTGCAAAATGGCTTTCCAAACAATTTATTATTGTTGCCAAATATAGTAGAATTTTGCCCTGTTTTTAGGTATGAGAGAGACGTCCATTCATTGCACTGGAGAAGGTACACAAGTTTGAATTCAATGTTTTGACGGTTATAGTCCAAATTCATGCAAGCTGTAAGATAAGCAAAGGGAAAGTGATACCTGATTTGTGGAGCAAGCTTATTCTAATGGATAACCTCGTAGCAAGCAAAGAAAATGGGGCATCTTTTCAACAAAAAGACACTACTAAATGTTAAATTATGAACTATCTTCAACATTGTGCATTATATTTTCATTGAGAACCGCACTGTTTAAGACTTCTATTTAAACATAAGAGGTTTCTTATCTATATTTAAAAGTAGTAAATGGTAGTCTTTTCAATTGGTAAAAAGTTATTGTTTGACTATTGAATTATTAATATTTAAAGATAATTTATTTAAATATATCTAAATTTTTAGAGTGACAATTTAGTATATGTATGTATAATATTGTAATGGTAAAAATCGAATATCTATGTTTTTTGTTTTAGATTTATAGTGACTAGATTATCTTTAAATATATCAACTAGTGAGTGAAATGGTCAATTTCACATGGAGTTGGCAAATAGCATTATTCAATTTGGTAAATGTATGCAATAGACAACGCTAAAATGATATGCTTGATGATGACTGTGAATCCCAAATAAATCTAAAATGAAATTCACAAAATGAGTATGTGGTAGCTCATACACGTCTCTAGGGTAAGGACTCATTTGTTGACCTTTAGGACCCTCTCAGTATCTTCCATTCCTATTCCTTATCAATTTTATATATTTCTTTATTTTTTGTTTTGATTAAAAAAAGTTGTGTTTTCTTACCCAAGTGAATTTGTTGCAATATTTGGCACTTTCACCATTATAGTTGTGAGTTCATTGTGCTAAATCTATTTTCATTGGATATTATATGAATGTTTTCCATGGTGTTTCTTTAATTTTTGTAGTATATTAGTGCATTTTGTAGTATTGCTTTGATTACCAAAGTATATCATTATTTTCTACAATAGTTATAATTTCAGGTAAAAGCACAAACCTGTGTCACACTTTATAAAGGAATTGGCCAACAAAAAAAAAAAAATTGAACTTCAACCACATAAAAGTGGTCTTTATGTTTTGAATTTCAAAATGATGTAAATTAATGAAATGTAGAACTTTTGATGAAGTTATTCTTATAATTTTTCAGATTTTTTAAAAATTGTTTTCATTATTTTTTTTATCAATTTAAGAATAGATTTTGGAATGCTGAAAATTTCAGAAAAAAAAGTGATGTTCACGGGACATCAAGAAACAAATTATATCATTTTGAAGAGGACTCTCTCCTCTAGTGCACCATATATGTTTTAAACCTCTTTAATATGTTTTACTATTTTTTTTTTTAATTTCTAATCAACCTCTTTTTTAACTTTAACAATCTACTTGCATTATTTTAAAAATAAAATGTTAAAACTAATCAAAATATTAAAAAAATTACATATTTGGATTTACCACTCTGAGCCCTATGAAAAAGGTATTTTTCTTTTTTTTTTTAAAACATCATTTTGACTAAAGAAATACTTAGTTGAAGTTGAAAGTTTCAGAAAATTCTGAAAAAAATTGAGTTAGTTGCCAACTAGGATGCCACATAGATAGTTTTGATAGAAAGGGTTTTAGTCGAAACCCTTTCTATAGAAACCTCGCACATAAAATAAGCCAATTTCAAAGCGACAAAGGGAATTTTTTTTATTTTTTTGGATTCAGCTGAAACCCTGTGTGTCAAGTGGTTTTGGTTGAAACCTATTTGACCGAATTTTTTTTGAGTGAAAATGTTTCGCTTAGAACTATTTATTTGGCTGAAAGTGTGACACAGCTTTGTGATTTTACCCTTTCACTGGATATTAATTTCACACAAAAGTACTGAAATCATCTTTCTAATTTCACATGTAGTTTCCTTCTAGAATGTGAGTTTCTTCCCAATTCCTTTGTCGCTTCTCCTCTAGTTACAATCAATCAAGATCCACTTTCAACATACATGATTCTTGTTAGCCTTATTTTTCAAAAAAATCCAATCTAACCATTTGAGAAGGTCCTCAAAATTATGATTTACAACTAGCACTCCATTAACACTTTCCTACTTGACTATTATTTGCATAAATCTATCTCAATCAACCATAATATATCCTTAGGATATGTGTTCCCTTCCACCTATACTCTAGAAGCTTATCTGTGTGAATAATTACTCAAGTAGGAGAAGACTTGAAAACAAGATTTCTAAGGGTACATATTGCCATATTAAAATCTACTCTACATCTATAGCTAATCTAGCTAAGTGTGAATGCTCCACTTTATAAAATTTCTTGTAATTATTTTCTTATAAATTAGAAAGTATTGTATGTTATAATTTTAGTATAATTTGTTAGTAGGGGTTATTAATGTAGGAAGGTAAAATAGAAACACTATTGTTTCTTTCATTTATTTTTTTGTTTATTATTCAATACTTATCAATGCTTATTCCTATTTATTGTGTTATCATTCCATGAAAAATCATATTGAAGGTATTTATTTCCTTCAAAAAAGTATGTTATTTTTTCTCTAAAGGCAATAAAATTCAAATAAATGCTTCTTTGCAACTTAGACAAAAAAAATTAGCAACCCCAATAGAATTTCCCCACAAGAACCTTTTAAGAGTCCTTTGGGATTTCTTATACATGAATTACAAGGACAACATTTGGAAATCATTCAATGAATTTAATAAGTTTCTAGTGCAAGAGCACTAGTCCGTCTTAATGAATTTTCTCTAGTTGTTTCATGATAGGTTGAGTCTAGGTGTTTGAGTTTGAGTTGTTTGAGTGTTTGAGTCTAAATAAGGTCAATTGAGACCATGTTTAAGTAATTGGAAAACTTGGTGCCTTTTGGGGTCTATATTGTAAAAGTCATAAATCATGACAAGAAGTTATCAATGTGGGAAAAAGTTGTCAAGGAGGGTAAAATGTCATTTTTCTTGTGTGAGGTCATGTTCCTAGGTTGAATAAGGTCTAAATAGACAATTTTTAATGTTTGAGGTGATTAGGAGAGTTAATTTACGGATAATGCAAAAAGTGCTAAATGTTGTCAACAAAAATACAAAGAAAAGTGCAAATTTTTAACTATAATGGTCATGGGGAGTTTGAAAGTTGGTTGAAGGTTGTTGAGTTAGTTTTTCCTTGGTGGGAACGAATTAAATAAGTGAAATCCAACAATGTAAATGTTGGTTGGAGGATTGTGAAGGAATAAAAATAAGAATTTCCCTTGTTTTTATCATTTTTTTGTGTTTTCTTGTCATTTCTAGGTCTATACAGACCTGTAAGTTACTGCACCAGGCTTCAAAATTGTTAGAAAATTGTGGAGGACTATTGTATCTTTCATTTGAATCCATTTAGGAGGAATATCATTGAATAAAACACATGTTTTATTGCCAAATCTAAGAGGATGGGCTCAATTTGCAAAGTTAAGGGTTTTGAAGTTCACAATGGAATTCTGACTCATTCCTCCTATTGTAAACTCTGTGGCTCAGAGGAATGAGTTTGGTAGGTTAGGTTTAGATGTTAGGGTGATTTTTTTGTGAAGGGAGAAAGGATTAGTGAGGATTGAGTTGCTGTCCTTCATGAATTTAAGTGGAAAAGAGCATGAAAATGGAGGTTTAAGGCTAGGGTTTGTTGAAATATTTGGAGGAAGCAATATTTCTTGAACTTCTAAGTATGTGTAGGCTTAAATAAGGGTTTTGGAACTAGTTCCAAGGTTTGGTAGGGTTAGAAGGATAGTTTTCCAATAAACCCCTATGTAAAATGCAAGAAATGAGGGTTTCATGGTAGAACACTTTGGGAAACGTGTCATTGTAAATAACCTATGGAATATGGGGTTTTGATGTCTGTTTAGTGCTGCCCCATAAATTTTTTGGGTAGGCAGTGAGTAAAAAGTGGCCTAATTCATGGCCTAGGTCAGCGTAGAAGGCATAGTTTCAAGTTGATGTTCTAAAAGAGTTGCATGAGGTGTTAAGGTATGTTATATTTTGCCTTAATGGGTCTCTAAAACTATGAGGATTTGGTTGGTTGAGAGAGTTTGATGCAAGTTAGGTTCAATTTTTTAGGTCTACAGACCTAGTAGAGAAGAAGAGTGCTTGTGTGAAGAAGTGCCCTTGTTAGGGTTTGAAGTTTCAAATATTTGTTGAATAGTGTTGGATTTGAGTTTTTGGTTTGGAAACCACCTTGATTTCTATTAGATGGTATCAAAGCATAGTTAGTAGATCTTTGAGGGTGATAGGTTGAAGGTTGCAAAGAAGAAGGTTGAAAGATTGTGCAAGGAAAAAGGTGTAATTGAAGGAGTTAAGATGCCTCCCAAAGGAAGCATTGTTGTTAGAAAGACTGATCAGCAGGCTAGAGAATTAGAAGCCTTGAAGAAGGAGATGGATGCATTGAAGTCTAAAGCTGGGGTTGACATGGATGAAAGTGACTTTGAAGAGGAAGAAACTTCTAATGAAGAGGAAGAGTTTGATCCAGAGGATGTGAGGATGCTAAATATTTTGAAGGCTGTGAAAGGTGATGGACATAGCAAAATAGATTTTCCTATGTATGGAGGTAAACTAGGTGGTGAAGAGCTCTTGGATTGGATAGGGGCCATGGAGAATTTCTTTGAAAGTGAAGAAGTAGATGAAGAGCACAAGGTGAAGAAGGCTAAGACCAAGTTGAAAGGACATGCTTTGCTATGGTGGAACTTTGACCAAGATGAAAGACATACAAATGGGAAGGCCAAGATCACTTCTTGGGAGAGAATGAAAGCAAAACTCAAAGGTAAGTTCCTTCCTAGTGATTACAATGTTCAATTGCTTAAAAAATTTCAAAATCATCTTAAGCAAAAGGATCTAGATGTGCAAGCATACACCGAGGAGTTCTATAGGCCAAGTATAAGGACAAAACATCAGGAAGATGAGGAAGAAAGAGTGGAAAGATATCCTAATGGACTAAGGTATAATATATATGATGAAATAAGTTTGATGACACCAAAAATAGTAGAAGAATGTTTTCAAATGCCTATAAGGACAAAGGATAAGGTGAAGATGAGACAAGAGAAGACCACAAGAGGAAGATGCAATTTTTCTAGAGGGAGAGGAACCTTTTCTACACCAAAATAGTCCAATCAAGAACAAGAAGATGCTGGTAAAGGTAAATAACAAGTGGTTGAATCTAGAGGTGGTTGGAGAGGTGGAAGAACAAGTTTTAGGGGCAAGTATGTAGATCAAGGAAGAGGTTCTAATGTGTTTTCAGGAAGGTGTTACAACTATGGTGAGTTTGGTCTCTATCCTTTAAGTGTCCTAAAAAGCTTGGTGCTACTTCAAGTGGGAGTGAGAGAATAGGTGAAAAGAGAGTCCATATTGTGCAAGAAGAGGAAGAGGAAAGTGTCAATTCATCAAGTCTTGTTGTTGCACCTGAAGTTGGTGAAGCTTTGATGCTGTAAAGAAAACTTTCGAAGGCCTCCAAAGAGAAGGAACCAATGCAAAAGAGAAATCTATTCAAGACTACATGCAAGAGTAAAGGTAAAGTATGCAAGGTTGTGATAGATTCAGGCTCCACTGATAATATAGTATCAAGAGAAATGGTAGATAAGTTAAGTTTGGTAAAAGTTCCTCATGCAACACCCTATAAGGTGTCATGGTTAAATGATGATCAATCACTTCTAGTCAATGAGCAGGCTTTAGTTGAATTTCAGATTGGAGGGTACAAAGATAGGGTACTTTGTGATGTTCTACCAATGCAATGTTGCCATTTGTTGCTTGGAAGACCATGGAAATTTGATAAACATGTTGTGCATGATGGAAGGGCCAATACATATCAGATTGAACATGATGGGAACTCATTTACTTTGCTTCCATTGCAAGAGGAAGTCAAGGAGCAAACAAGGGCAACAAAAGTAATCATGATGGGTGTAAGGTAGGGGGACCTCCATGTGCAAGGCCCTAGGTCACGAAGGGCCAAGATGCGGAAAGATGCCCTAACTTACCTTAGCTAAATGCAGTGTTTAGGGTAGGAAGATGAGAATGATGAGGACTATAAAGTCCTGTAATCACTTTGAAATATTGAGTTTTGAAGTGGGGCTAGGCGAGTTGATTTTTAGGTTCAACATTATGCCTCAAGGAGCTCTCTGCCCAAGGACGAAAGTGCAGTACTTGGATGACAGTGCGACACACTGACATCTATAAAGTGTGCTGGAATCTATACGGCGAACCAACAATAGAGGCAAGGTCAAACCTATCAAAATGACTAATGACCTAGCTAACTAACTAAAGGGCCAAAATGATGCAATTAAGTAAATAAAATATTCTCTAATATTATAAAGCAGAAATGCAAGAGTGAAAAGGGAAAGAATGATCTCACCAAGAAATTCAATCGCCAGCTAGCTCCTTAAAAGCACGTCCACCTACACATAGAAAGAGAGGAAAATGTTGGGTGGCTGTATAGGGGTCTGCCTTAGTCAGAACCCCGTTTATGTGTTTCCACTTCCATGGACAACCAAAAAATGAGATAAAGAAAGCAATATAGTGAAAAGTACAAAAGCACTACATGAAAACAATAAAGTTCTAACTCAACCAAGTGATAGAAGGAAAGGAAGGGAAGCTTACCACCTCCACCAAGAGTAGTCAAGGTTGCTTGGGGGATAAATTGAGAGTACTTGAGCCTCCGCTACAATGGTGTTTCATTCCCAACTTGTTCTACCAAAGATGGATTGTTGTGTTTGCTGCAATGAGTTGCTAGAATGTTGCTTGAAAGCTTGAGAGTAAGTGTAAGAGTGTGAAGTGAGCTTGTGAATGGAGTGAAGAGTTGGATTGAATGCTTAGAGGATGAAATGCTTGTTGAAGAGATGAATTTGAAGAAGGAATGGAGAAAAATGGCCATATTCGGGTCGGTTGGTTGAAGGGGGCATTATAACTTTAACTCCCAATGAGAAGTGTAACGCCTTTATAGATTCAGCTGTAGGAATCTACCAAGGACCTAAGCGCGCCACATGGATGTCTGCATGCCACACGGGCATCCTCGACAAAAAAACCTCCACTGATGCTTAAAATAAGCACCAAGTGGGATGACAAGAATGGGCTTAGGTGGAATTAAGCCTCAGAACTTGGTTTTCTAAAGTGGATAAAGGAAAAAAGGGGATTTGCACATGGGGTGCAAATTTACTCTTATACATTTTTCCCCCACTTTAGCGAGCACGAATACTGATGAGTGCTCGGTAAAGTATATCAAGAAGAGTGTAAGGTTAGAAATGTATACTTGAACCGTCGAGGAAGTAGAGCTCAGTCTAGCGTACCTAAAGGTTCAGGGAAAGTAAAGGACGCCATAGCTACTTAGAACTATGAAGTTGAAAAGAAAAAGTTCCTTCCAGGTTCTCGGTCCTATAAGGAAGGTGTCCCCCAAAAAATTAGCATGGAGGATACCTTGTGAAGCAAGAGCCTTATAGTTTCTCGATCCTGCAGGGAAGGCATCCCCCAAAAACTCTACCATGGAGGAGACCCAAAGGAAGTTCCCTAAAGGCTCTCAATCCCGTAGGGAAGGTATTATTCATGAACTCAAGCATGAACAACACCCAAAGAAGCGCCCATAGGCTCTCAGTCCTATAGGGATTTTAACCCCCAAGATCTCTCACATGGAGGAAACTCGAGAAAGTTCCCTACAAGCTCTCAATCCTATAGGGGAGCCACCCCCAAGATCTCTCGTATGGAGGAAGCTCAAAGGAAAGCGGATTTCGTAGAGTCAGAAAGCAACCATGTAGGTAGGTGAGTAGACAGCTGCATAGACTGTTGATAGTTTTGAAAAATTTCAAAGGGGTCCTTTGGGAACCTGCTGTGAAGAGAGGGTCCATTCAAGGGAGACACAGTTTGGAAGTGGACATGTTCTTTCTCTTGAATCGATCCTTCATCAAGGAATCCATTTGAAATATGTTCACTTTATCAAGGAATTCGAAAGGAAGAATATTACCCCACATGAGGGGAAGATTAAAGTTGTTCCCACATCAGAGGAAGGTTTAAGTCCTTTCTTTACAAACCCATGATGAAGGAAACACATTCTGTTAGGGTTCTAAGTTGAGAATACAATTCTAAAGAAAGGTTTGCAAGGATTTTTGAGAAAGGATCCATTGACAATGAATGCACTTTCTGAAAACAAAAATGTTGAAGAAAGAAAGTTGTCACACGTAGGAGGGACAACTCAAGCAAAGAAAAGAGAAAGATAAATAGGAAACAAAAAAAAGAAAACCTAAACAAAGGGCACAGGGGTAGCTTGAAATTTTGGGGTCAGAACTACTTATAAATATATATAGATACATATAGTAATAGTATATAAATGAACTGTCATCAACCCCCTACTATATCAGACCATGTGAATAATGCATGAGAAGACAAAGCAAAAATAAAAAATTGGGTCAACATGGAAGGGAATGCTAAATGCTCCCAACGCTTTGCATCATCCCCAATTTGTCAAAAATTAGGCACAAACATGGAAGAATGATGATACAAATAGAAGGTTTACGACACAACAACCACACTTGTATCCAAGCACCAACAGGGGTGATGAGGGTCATCCAAGCACACATATCATGATTACAGGGGAACACATCATAAAACACACATACACAAGATCAAGAAGAGGCCTTGTCCTAACATTGATCAACCAAGAGGTCATCTGCTTCCCACTCTATCATTGTAGGGGGAAGGAGGATGAGCCTGCATTGGAGGGATGTTAAGAGGAGGGGCGTCCAAACCTCCCGCAACAAGGGCTAAGGAAGAGGACCCCTCGAGGTCCTCTCCACTAAGCTCTTGTGGAGTCAAGGTCATCAATTTTGCGAAGATTGCTGATAGGGCTGAAACTTCAATGGATGGGCCAAGTTGAGCTTGAGATTCACCGTTGGTCTCGCCAAATGACTCAGGAGCAGCGACAAACTCAGGGGAAGCTGGGATTGGTTCCGTCACTAGGACAAAACAAGTCAGCATAGGACCACCTTGCAAAGAATGTGAACTCCTCTTATGCCCTTCATTTCTAGAACAACCACTCTCCACCTCCTTTATCAGAGGAGATGAACTCCCCACAAATGAGGCTAGGGGTGCAGAGGAAGAGGAAGAAAGAACTACAATGGATATGATTGAGGTATTAATCATATCCATGGAAAAGGCTAAATATCCGAAATGGACATCAACAAAGGCAGCTCCACCGAAGGAGCGATGAACTCTTGTACCCCTTTGTGGTTAGGTGCATTTGCACTCGCAATGAAAGTCGAAAGCAACGTGAGACCAGAGTGGAGAGAGACAAGAGGGAGGGAAGAGAGTGACACTGTAGGAGGTCCTAAAGTAGGGGCGGCCATCTCTTCCTCCCTTCTTTGTGAGGCGACCTGCTTAGCTAAGAGGGCCTTTTGTCGATGCTTGCATTCACACCCAAGGTGGTTTCTTCAACTCTTAGAGCTGGAGGCCGGAGGTTGCAAAGGAGAAAAAGGCTCCTACTCAACCATAGGAACATCCACTATGACCATTTCTGATGGAGGAATGTATTCTTGAATAGGAGCAGGAGGAATAGGTTGATGGTCAGCAAGAGGAGTCGACTCAAGAACCTCAGTAGTGTGCCTCTTCCCATTTACTACTTTGGGAGCAAGAGCAGTAGGAGGCCACAGAGGTCGAGAAAAAGAGGACTCTCCTTGGGAGACCCTCTTCCTATCATACTGAATGGGTCTAGGCTCCGTCAATAGGACAAGAAGCTTGAATGTGGGACGCTTAGGTTTTTGCCAAGTGGGCACCATAGGATTCTCCTACAGACGAGGAGTAGAACTTGACTATACCACAACAAAGCGAGAAGAAGCATCAGACTGACCAACGAAAGAGGAAGAAGGAGGATCATGGGACCGCTTCTCTTCTTCCTTCCTTCGAGCCTTAGCAGCATCGGTGTCAACCTTTAAGCAAGTCCTATGTGAAATAGCATAAGGCGAGGGAGGGTATCTAACTCTTAGCCTCAAACACCCTTTCTTAAAGTTCTGATATGTTTGGTGTAGAAGGTCCATCCTAGGTGGGATAGGACCAACAGGAGTAGGCCAAGAGTAGTCCAAGGAGTAGCTACCACATGTAACTGGTGATCTATAACTGGTGTCGTGGATTATGTGTGCAAAACCTTTGTGGATAAATTTTAGACATTTATGCACAACAAAGGGTACCGCGTTCATCGCCACTAACCAAGGGATTGCCAATTTCACCCTAAAGAGCTCAGACCCAAGGATGATGTAAAATAAGAGGTTCACAGATTTAGGTCCCACTAGGACTGACAGGATGATACTACCTAAAGGGGGCATGGAAAGCCCATCATGTGTGCGGATAGTACTCATGGGTGCATCATACCCATCTTTATGTAAAATGTTGATCAACATAATCTCCTCGGTGATTATGTTTACTTGTGATGTCGGATCAACAAGAACACCTGATACGATGTTCCCATTGATCCGCATGGGAATATAGAGAGGAGATGTATCTCTATTGAAACCCATTGGTAGGTCTTCTGAAGTAAAGGTTATGCCAGTACCACTGTTCATAGGTTGTGCAGAGGGGATAGGTTGATACATGAAGGAGGCCATAACACACACTAGACAATACTTCCATAGAGTCCCTAAAGATAAAAGGATAAGACAGTGACCCAACTAAGGTTTCATCATGCAATACCTTTAGAACCTTCCAACTATGCCAACTAGGGGTCATAGGTTGGGTTGTAAGGCAACAGCCTCACAACACTCACACCTACAATACTCCTAGAGTATGAGGAAAGGAACTGTCAATATCACAAAAATAGAACCAAAATGGTTCACGTCAGGTTCACCAAAATGTAAGGTAGGGGGACCTCCACATGCAAGGCCCCAAGTCATGAAGGAACAAGATGTGGAAAGCTGCCCTAACTTACCTTAGCTAAATGTGGTGTTTAGGGTAGGAGGATGAAAAAGATGAGGACTATAAATTCCTACAATCACTTTGCAATCCCGAGTTTCAAAGTGGGGCTAGGCGAGCCAGTTTTCTGGTTCAACATTGCGCCTCAAGGAGCTCTCTGCTCAAGGATGGAAGCGTTGTCCTTGGATGACAAGGCAACACACTAGCATCTCTAAACTACGTTGGCATCCGTACGACTAGAAAACAACAAAGGAAAGGTCAAACCTATCAAAATGACTAATGGCCCAACTAACTAACTAAAGGGCCAAAATGATGCAATTAAGTAAATAAAATATTCTCTAATATTATAAAGTAGAATGGCAAGAGTGAAAAGTGCAAGAATGATCTCACTAAGAAATTCAATCGCCAGCTAGCTCCTCAAAAGCACGTCTACCTACACATAGAAAGGGAGGAAAATGTTGGGTGGTTGTATAGGGGCATGCTTTAGTTAGACCCCCATTTAGGTGTTTCCACCTCCATGGATAGCCAAAGAAACAAGATAAAGAAAGCAATATAATGAAAAGCACAAAAACACTACAAAACAGTAAAGTGCTAACTCAACCAAGTGATAGAAGGAAAGGAAGGGAAGCTTACCACCTCCACCAAGAGCACTCAAGGATGCTTGGGGGAGAAATTGAGAGTACTCAAGCCTTTTCTGCAATGGTGTTTCGTTCCCAACTTGTTCTACCAAATATGGAGTGTTGTGTTTGTTGCAATGAGGTTCTAGAATGTTGCTTGAAAGCTTGAGAGTAAGTGTAAGAGTGTGAAGTGAGCTTGTGAATGGAGTGAAGAGTTGGATTGAATTCTTAGAGGATGAAATGCTATTGAATAGATGAATTTGAAGAAGGAATGGAGAAAAATGACCATATTTAGGTCGATTGGCTGAAGGGGGCATTACAACTTGATTCCCAATGAGAAGTGTAACGCCTCTGCATGTTCAGCCATAGGAATCTACTAGGGATGTAAGCATGCCACGTGGATGTCTACACACCACTCGAGCATCCCCAATAGAAACACCTCCATTGACGCTCAAAATAGGTGCCAAGTGGGATGACAACAACGGGCTTAGGTGGAATTAAGCCTTTGAACTTGGTTTTCTAAAGTGGATAAAGGAAAAAAGGGGATTTGCACATGGGGTGTAAATTTACTCCTATACAATGGGTAATAAAGAGTTTGTGCAAGTTGAAATTGAAAGAGAGATGAAGGTTATAGCCACCCCAAGGATGGAAGAAGCCATGACAGTGAGCTTGCAAAATGATGCCATGTTGAAGAGAAAGGATGGTGAGTTGATGATGAAACCTAATCATGGAAAGGTCAAAGAACAAAGCAAGGCAGCCAAAGTCATTATGTTTGGTAAGAAGGAGCTTGTGAATATTGTAAAAGACAAAAGTATGGAGTATGCAGCCCTGACAACAATTGCAGAAGATAGGCTAGAGATATTGAAGGGTGATGCACAATTGGAAGGAAAAAATAATAATAAGAAGAAGATGGAGACTAACCTAGAGAAGGTCAAGGATGAAATGTTGATGATGAAGCAAGATGGCTTGAGGAAAGATGGTAAATTTTTTATTGGAACAGTGTTGTGCGGGTGATCTCACAATACTGGTTTACAATTTTTGGCCAAACTGGACACTAAAATAATTTTTTCTAACTAAATCTTCACTTTTGGGCACCTATAGTGGCTAAACCATGAGGAATTTGAAGATGATGCAAGCTAGAGTTTCATGACATTTTTTCTGTAGATTCTAAAATATTTTTCAAATTTTGAAATCAGATTGCACTTCTTTTTCCATCTCCTTTGAAAACTAGTTTTTTCAGAAAACAACATTTTTAAGGAGTGACGCTCACCATATAACACACAACTCTTTTTCCATGAAGGATAAAATTCTAATTATTTCAATTTAGATTTGTAACTTTGATATCTAGTGCTTCCACTTGGTTAGATAGTTTTTTATTGAATATTTTTTCTTTAATCAAGTTTCAAAGTGAAACCAATTACAATTCAACATAGAATTGAACCATTATAGCGTAACTTTTTTTGTATGTATTGAAATTCAATTTTGTTGGATCAAGAACTTCAATATTTGGTTTTCATTTTTTTTTTGATAATCTGCTATTTTTCCACATGTGTAGAATAGAAGCTTGATTTCAGTGAAAAACCTATGTTTAATAAAACTAAAAAAATAAATACATAATAAAACCAAAACATATTAAAATTATAGTGTTGGATAGCTCGTTCTAAGGACTACCCAGGATTCAGTTGGGTTTGTGAAGTCTCCTCCATTTTCATCCTTAACTTGAGATGTGAAACATAAAATTTTGGACTTCTTTGATGCTAGAGGAAGACAAGGTGGGAATTAGGGGGTTCAAGCAAACCAAGGTTCATTCGAACCCCCTCTCAAAAAGTGTTTTTTTTTTTTGGCGGGAATGGGGTCCACCTTGCATTTAACTAGTTTGCATGAACCATGGTTCATTCAAACCCCAAAAACCAATTTTTTTTGTATGGGGTCATTTTTTGCCACTTTTCCTTCCTCACCCAAATTGTAAACCACTTTTGTGGGTTTACCCGTGTCCTATAGTAGTTGCAAAAGTAGAGGGGAAGTCAAGTATTGGCAAGAAAAATCCTCCTAAGACTTAAAATACAATGGTATATAGGTCTAAAAATGAAAAGACTTTGAGGATAGTAATCTAATGCATAAATTCAAAGGAAAGGATGGAGTGAGACAAGTGGAAAGGAAAGGACATATTCATTAAGGTAGGTATGTTGTATGGACAAGGAAGAGGGAAGTTGGTGAAGGTTCTACATTAGTCACAGATGCAAGAGAGATCAAAATATGTTCAACAAAGTAAGGGAATCCCAATTTGGTTGGCCATGAACTCTAGAATGGTAAGCATAAAACAAGTTTTTAGAATTTACTAGTCAAGGTATCTTTTGTAGGTCAAAGGAATGAAGCTTTCAAAGGAGGAGCAGTTGAAGATCAAATTCCAAGAGACACATGGAAACCTTTTTAGGTGGTGTGTATGGTGCAGGAGCACCAATCCATCTCAATGAATTTGCTCTAGTTGTTTCATGATAGGTTGAGTCTAGGTGTTTGAGTTTGAGTTGTTTGAGTCTAAATAAGGTCAATTGAGACTATTTTTATGTAATTGGAAAACTTTGGTGCCTTTTGGGGTCTATATTGTAAAAGTTGTAAATCATGACAAGAAGTTGTCAATGTGGCAAAAAGTTGTCAAGGAGGGTAAAATTTCATTTTTCTTGTGTGAGGTCATGTTCCTAGGTTGAATAAGGTCTAAATAGACCATTTATAATGTTTGAGGTGATTAGGAGAGTTAATTTGCAAATAATGCCAAAAGTGCTAAATGTTGTCAACAAAAATGCAAAGAAAAGTGCAATTTTTGAAAGTTCCAACGGTCACGGGGAGTTTGAAAGTTGGTTGAAGGTTGTTGATTCAATTTTTCCTTGGTGGGAAAGGTTTAAATAAGTGAAATTCATTGATGTAAATGTTGGTTGGAGGATTGTGAAGTAATAACAATAAGAATTTCCCTTGTTTTTATCAAATTTATGTGTTTTCTTGTCATTTCTAGGTTTGTACAGACTTGTACTACTACAATAGGCTTCAAAATTGTTAGAATATTTTGGAGGACTGTTCTATCTTTCATTTGAGTCCATTTAGGAGGAATATCATTGAATAAAACACATTTTATTGCCAAATCTCATAGGATGGTCTGAATTTTCAGAGTTAAGGGTTTTGAAGTTCACCATGGAAATCTAACTCATTCCTCCTATTGTAAAATTTGTGGCTTAGAGGAATGAGTTTGGTGGATTAGGTTTATATGTTAGGGTGGATTTCTTGTGAAGGGAGAAAGGATTAGTGAGGATTGAGTTTTTGTCCTTGATGAATTTGAGTGGAAAAGAGCATGAAAATGGAGGTTTAAGGCTAGGGTTTGTTGAAATATTTGGAGGCAGTGAGATTTCTTGAAATTTTAAGTGTGTGCAGGCTTAAATAAGGGTGTTGGAACTAGTTCCAAGGTCCGATAAGGTTATGAGGGTAGTTTTTTAATAAACCCCTATGTAAAATGCAAGAAATGAGGGTTTCATGGTAGAGAACTTTGGGAAACATGTCATTGCAAATAACCTATGAAATCTAGGGTTTTGATGTCTATTTAGTGCTTCCCCATAGAGTGTTTGGGTAGGCAGCGAGTAAAAAGTGGTGACCCTTTGTAAAAGTGGCCTAATTCATGGCCTAGGTCAACGTAGAAGGCATAGTTTCAAGTTGATGTTCTAAAAAAGTTGCATGAGGTGTTGAGGTATGTTATAGTTTTCCTTAATGAGTCTTTGAAACTATGATGAGTTGGTTGGTTGAGAGATTTTGATGCGAGTTAGGTTCAAGTTTTTAGGTCTGCCGATCTAGTAGAGAAGAAGAGTGCTTGTGTGAAGAAGTTCCCTTGTTAGGGTTTGAAGTTTCAAATACTTGTTGAATAGTGTTGATTTTGAGTTGTTGGTTTGGAAGCCACCTTGATTGCTATCAAATTCCTTCAAAGTAGAACTTTAAGCATAAAATAATTTATAGGAACCTTAGTACGTAAAATAAATTGTTATTTTTCTATTATTATAGTAAGAAAAGGTTTTTCTTTTTTTATTTATGTTGTTTTAGAAAGGTTGTATATATCGTCAAAAAGGAGAAATTATTTGTTCTCTATAGAAACAATTGTTTTTTTTGAAAAATCCTATTTTTTCCTATTTAAAAAGCTTTACTTACAAAAAGTAGAAAATTATCAATAGTTAAATAAACAACAAAGAAGTGATTTTATTTTCTACATTTGATAAATAATTTTATAATATTAATAGTTGCACACTTTTATTCTAGTTCAATTAAAAATCCTTTAGTTCAATCATAAAAAGAATGTCTACAACAACCACAAATGAATGCTTTCAAAATATTTAAACTCAATCAATTTAACACACATCCTTGCAAAATATTGAAATTTTTGATGTTTCAGAGAAACTCAAGGTCTTGTGATATTAATAGGGTATCAGACAAAGATTGCAAGATTAGTAAAATACTTAGGCCTCCTATTGTTGTAAATTCCATAAATTCAAAAAGAAACCATCAAAATAAAATACAATTTGTAAAACCCCTGTACCTCAACCATCCATCAATCAAGCATTTTGTTCAACTTTTATTTTTTGTCACATGACCCTCATCAATCATTTAGGCCACCAAAATCATAAAATTTCATTTTTCATCCACATAAGTGGCTTGACTCAACATGGCCTCGAGAAATTGTGTATCTTATTTGAAGGCATACATAAATTGATAAACCCAAAATGAATTAGAAATGTTTATGTTTTCCTTTTGTCTTTTCCTTATCCCTTTTCTTCAACTTCATCTCTCTTTAAAATTTATTTTAGAATTCCAAGACCCTTTCAATAAGGGATAATTAGGTCTAACACCCCATAGATAGAGGGAAAGATATATTGAGCAACAAGTTGACTAATTGGAAGAAACGTTGGCTCATGAATGTATTATTAGAAATATTAGTTTAACCCTAATAAACCTCATGAAGCTATAAAGATATATATTTTTAACACTAATTCAAGGATTGAGAAAGAGTTAAAGAGAAATCGCCTGCACAAACTAGTTAAATCAATGATAAAACACAAGACCCTTCTCAAATTTTTCTTTACATCAATACCAACCAACTCAACCAAAAAGATGACCAAGCCACTCCTAAAGCTCTAACTACCACCTTAGTCAAGAGAATTGAGATCTTAGAGGCTAGTGACACACAACCATATCATCAATTTCCTACCCATAATAATGTGAAACTACATCTCTTAAACCTTGCACAAACACCAAATTGTTCCTTATTTTTTGAAATGTGGCCAAATAGGGGACCAAAAAAGTTCCTCTATATTATAACTTCTACTCATATAATATCAATAAGAAGATCTTCCTACTATCATGCCCACCACCATTCTCCACTTTCATTTCTCACATCCCCAGTGGAGCATATTAGAGCCATATTTCTTCCAACACCTCTCCTATATCTATTTTCCACACATAATGGAAGGTGAAAGTTGTATTAGAATAGTAATTTTGAATTACTTAACTATATGCACCTTGTGGTTATTATCTTGCCATGATATACAAGAAAATTTGTGAATATTATCACATAGAAATATTGTGAATCCATGTAGGCTCAAGCATATATAGAACATTCTATCATATCATTAGATCATATCCTTTTTAGATAAAGCACTCAAATAATTTCACAATACCATATTAATATATTTATATATTAACTTTGGATACGAAAATTTCATTGCTTATATATGACCTAATGTAAACCGCATTCCTTTACACAAAGTACTCAAACATCTACATGGTTATTTATGACCAAGACTTGAGTAACTATTGTCATCATACATCTAGTTGATTCCTAAGAGAAAAAATAGACTTGAAAAAGCTTTTATTCCAAAATATAATCAGTTAATCTCTAATTGACCAATTTTAAGGGTTTCTTTCCATTTGGTACATCCCCGTTCTATAACAAGAGATCAATAATACCAAAATACATATTCATTATAACTCAACTTTATCTTTTCATAGTTTACGAACTCATTTCATAGTCACTTTATGTAAGGGGAAAAATACCACAATGTTCTCTCATAAGTTGAGATGTTACAAGGGTCAATATATTCAATTAAATTTTCTTATGCCTAATGTTTTTTAGGTTTTACAACAATAACTCTCCTTGGAAAATATCAATCAAATGGATCATATGCACCCAAAAAGACAATCTTAAAGATATATGCTATTGGTAATGTGCTTAACATACAATATTAATCAATGTATATATTCAATATATATGAACATTAGCTCTATAAGAAAAATAAGTTTAGAGTATAAAAACACTTTTTTTATTACTCAAAAACTTTCATTCTAGATTTAATTTAGTTATTAAGAAAAAAGTTAAAAAATTATGTAACCCTCCTAAGAGACTAATAAAAAATAAAACAAACCCTTCATAATACCAATCTATTTGAATAACATTCTCTATTATTATAATTTTTGCTAATGGACCCAACTTGGGTCTAACCTATCTCTAGAATAAGGACCCAACTAGATATATCTTTCATTGCTTAGGATTGCTAAAGTTGTTGAAGATTCAAACTGCCATATCTTTCTTTGTTACTATTTTGTTTAAAGGTTTTGATTTGATAAAGAAGGTTGTATTGTGTTGAAAGATCTATGTTCTAGAAGGGATTAATTTTTTGGTAAGATTGATTCACACCCCCCTCTCAGTCTCTAGGTGTGTTCAACAAAAAGATCACATGATGCCTAAGACTTCTAGAAAGATTCCTAGGACCTAAGTAAACTTAACATGTGAATAGGACCTAGTAGAGAAAGTTAATTAGGTAAAAACTTTAATCCACACCCCACCCCCCAACCTTAAGTGCAACATAGGGAGTAGTATATTAGTATGCAAATGATGTAAAACATGAAAATTATTATAGGTCTCAAAAAGTAGTATATTATTATGCAAATGATGTAAAACATGAAAACTGGAAACTCATTGGAGTAACTTTGGAATTGTGAGAAAAAATAAACAAAGATTTATTGTCCTGATGTCAAGGAACACTAGAAAACTCTTGATATAGAGAAACCCTGGAATTTGATTGAAGCAATAGGAGATAGATACAAGATCTATAACTGAAAGAAATTGTAAGGATCAAAACAACACCTTCCCAAGTGACAGGATGTTCAACTGATTAACTAAAATTTGAAACACACAAATTCAAACAAAAGATACATATAGACGAGTCTAGAAAATTGCATGGATGGAATTGATAGAGATCCTCAATACCTTTCCAATGTTGCAAGAATTATAAAAATCAGAGATTGTGGGATAAAAGTTATGAGCTTGGGAGCCAACAATCGAGATTTGACTTTACATTGTAAATATTGGCACCAAACAATAGAAAATGGAAAAATAACCTTCTCCACTGTAAATTACACAATGTTGATATACATGGAGCTTGATTCGACTTGATGTTTACATTTTTCCCTCTTTACCCGATGTGTTTTCCCCCCAAATCAATTAACGAGGGAATGCAAGGGGGGAAATTATGGAGGTATTATGCCTCCCAATGGAAGCCCACCCCCCACTCAAGGGAAAAAAAAATTTTTTTATAAAGGAAATTTAATCAAATTTTTTATTTGTAATTCGGTTAAAATAATTGTATAATTGCCTAAAAATTGAACAATTTGTTTGTTTTCAAATGAAAAACCAATAGTCATGGTTTTATTTGCTATGTTTTAATTCCAACAATTGTGTGAGAATTGAAGAGTCCTGACATATGATGCTTGCAACAAGGAAAACATGTGACAAACAGGTTGAATAGTCAGTGGAAGTGACATTAATTACAAAAGCTTTGCGTTGGGTGCATGTACCATTATGCATAGGAGAATAGAGCAGTGGAAATCGTTTGAATCAATTACTACAAGCTATTGTATTATGTATTTCGTTAGAAATTGTTAAATAAAAGGAATGTTGTTTGTAGACATTGCCCAAGCATAGGGTGAACCACGCTAAAACTCTTGTTGTCTCTCCTTGAGCTATCTTTCTGTGAATTTCTATTCTTTGTTTTATTCCTTTGTTTGTTTAATTTCAAATATGCATATATATCTAATATTGAATCCCTTTTTTTCCTCGTAATTCCTAACACATAGAGCTAAATTTCTAATGATATCTCATTTTTAAAAATCTAATACTGTGGAAAAAAGTTATCACCATTTAAATATAATTTTCCCAATTTGGGCATTAAGGGGCCAATTTTGGGCCCCTACACGCCCATATGACCACATCATTTCAAGATTTTATTTTAAAAAATGTGCCACTAGGGAAAAGTGTTTGGGGGGTAGTGGGCCATTAGTCACATTGCCTGGGGCATAGCCCGCCACTGATAAGCACTAGCCATAGGGGGCTTAAACCCTCAACCAGGGGCTCTCCATATAAACTTAACACGATGGGGTTAAAAAAAACCAAATGATGGTAAAACAAAATTAAACTTTTTTATTAATAATAATTGAATTTTTATCACACAACATACCAAATGAAGTGATAGCCTTTGTGTAGACCAAGTAAACAAAATATTTTTCATAGAATATGCCTAAAAGATGTCAAAGAATATTCATCTAACTTAACTATACTATGTTGATTGACGATTCCATACAATACAACCAAGTACAAATTTGTAAGATTGTAGGGAATATGTTTATTGGTGAAAATTTTCCCTAATGACCTTGAATGAATTTTCCAATTTTGATGATTTGACAGATGATCTTTAGGTTTTTGGTCCTTATAGATTCAATGGTAGGGTTAGTTTTGGCCCAAAGTTCTTCAAAAAATCAACTACCTATAAGGTCTTGTAACCTTCACTCAACTTCAAATCCAAATCTATTTGGACCTATATGTTGGGTTTTGACAAAAAAAACTAATTTTGACTTTCTCTAACACCATGGATTCAACCATGAGGTCCTTGAAACACTAAATTTTACCCAAAAAATTCTTCAAGCCAAAATATGTCCCTTAGATCTGGAATGAAGTCTATAGCACTAGAGCTCTAATACCATGTAGGAGTTGAATATGAACTCACAATACCTTAGGATCAACTACCAAACCAAAATATCTTCCACAAGAGAGAAATGGAAAGAATATCTTGCTAAGATTAAGGATGAAAGATTGATTGATTGAATATGAAATGTACATATGATGCATTTCTTATAAAGACAAGGTTGTGAGGTAAGATTAGACAAGATCATGCCATGTGTCTTAATTTTGTATAATGAGACAACTACCTCATAATTATTAAATGGCCTAGGACACAAGTATTAAATGACATGATAAGATATAAGATAAGATCACATGACACCTAAGACTTCTAGAAATATTCCTAAGACCTAAGTAAACTTAACATGTGAATAGGACTTGGTAAACCACCTAATTCACACCAACACTTTTTCATGGAATGGGTATAATTTGAACCCTTCCAAAAAAGACACATAATTTGTGTTGTTCTGTAAGTATGAATGAATAATAAGAGAATTATTTGTTATATTTAAGTGTAAAAGTGAGAGATGCACAAATTTCATGTAGATCCACAAGACTATTGGTCATAAATCTAATGGTTGTGACTCGAAGAAGGGAAATAATTGACAATTTTTATGTGAGCTATCAATGGAAATATTAAATTTTAGTTTAAAGGTAAAATATAAAATATATAACTAAATTATGGATGATATGACGAGTGTAGTTTGTCATATAAGTGTTCCAAGTTGATGGATTTGTCAAACATAATCTAATTATGTATAAAAAATAGGATGAAAACATTTTAGGATATGGGGAAGTCCAAAAATACAAGATTGATCATGTTAAATACTAGACTAGATGAAGCATCCATAAAGAGAAATATATTTAGAGACCTAAAGGAAATGTTGCAGTTATGATTATTATCAAAGGAAATGCTTGGCTTGAATACCATGTAGATATCAAAGAATACAAATCAAGAAGTTTGTGAAAACACATACAAGATCTTTGAGTACTAAAAAATATTAAGGGAATAAATGAAGAAAGTTTAATGTTTAGATTTCCTAAGGCAATATCAAATTGTAGTATGAAGACATAGGAGATTTTGAAACCCAAATCTCAATTAAATGACATTCATGAATCTAGTCCTCTTCTAAACATATCAACCTAATGATTCTAGTATATTGTGATGAGGAACATGACTATTTTTTTTAGAATTTACTACAAGAGATAGATTCATGCCATATTGGAGGCTTAGTGTTGAAATTATTATTAAGGAGGATGTACAAAGTGCTAATTTGAGATAGTGATTTTTTCTATTATCATGGTCAAGATTCTATTTTCTAAGTTGATTCCTTTGCTTTGAAAAACCTCTCTATCATAATATGATTATTTTCCATGAATAAGTGACTTATGAGAGTTGTGTTAGTATAAGGAATCATGATAGATTAATGATACAATGACTAATATGGAGATAACCTATGTGATAAGGGCTATCAAGAACTTACGTAGGATTGTTCAAGTTGAATTCCATATAAAGATTCTCCATTTGAACTACTAAATATCTATGTCTTAAGAAGGTGATTATGATTGCATGCTACATGGATATATTCATTACCCATGAGGACTTTCTTTCCTTAGGAGTTTCATATAATTAATTTTACATGAATATTGGATTGAATGGAAGTGTGTTATTAGACACATATCAAATAGGGAATGATCTTACCCTATAACTTGTGCCGCCTTTCCTTGCCATGAAAAAATGTGCTTAGAGGTAGCTTTTCTATGAAGAGGCCTTATTGCACTATAATCATAAAATGCTTATTTAATTTAGGCCTTTCAATCTTTTAAATTGGAACCATTGTTGTAAATTTGAATTTATTTGTTGTTGGGGTAGAAATTTATCTTATTGTAAGTTATTGTATTTTAAGTACATATCCAAAACTCTCTGTAAATGTTAGACTTGGATTTTGAATGCAATTTTACACTGTCAAGCTATTATTTTCTTTTCTACTTTTTATGAGTACTCCAACAAGTGGCCTAGATGCTTTTTTGAATTTAATTATGCAATTAAATTAAGAATGTTGAAATTTCACATGTGCTTAATGATAAACTATCAAAAGCAAGACTTTGAAGGGTTGTAGGCAAGATTTGCAAATGAAAGACACTAATTTTATGTATCATTTTTTCTTGGTCTCATCTCAAATATATACACCTCTTTGTGTCACTAATTATATGAAATATTGATCAAGTAAAGATGGTTACTCAAAGTTTTGTCTTCTTGATAAAGTCCAAATCAATTTTATTGCAAAACAAACTCATTTCTATTCCTCTCAACCTTATATCTTTTGAATTTTTTAACATTTGATTAGAATATGATTAAAATTAGGACTTGTGATCTAAGTCTAAAAAGCCATATTTCACATGATTGCAAGTTTTAACTCATTGTTGATGTATATTTTTAAGTGATTTACAAATGTAACAAGATATCTCTAATCAATTTATTCAAGAGGTCAAATCTGAAAACACTAATTTAGTTGTGTAATAAACAAGGTTTTTTCCTAAATACACTCAATTATATCATAACCACATTAAATTGTAACAACATTACAATGATCGCTAAGTTATTGTGAATGATGATGACCTTGTGATATAGACATTGGGGAAAACTTTACTTTCAAAATGTTAATTTTCTTTCAAGAGAAGTGAAATGCACCTATATTTTACCCAAATTGATATGTATGTTAGACCACCCATCAACAAGATTCAACACATATATCAAAACTTAGAGATCAAAACTTACAAAAACAATTACTTTATAATTTAATTTAAAAGACCAGATTTCTCTTCTTTTGAAAATCCATATAACCTTGTACTTTCCTACTTATCATCATAGTCTAAAATTTGAATCATAACATCATTATCATATAAACGTAGCTCTTATACTTCATGGACAAGTCCATAACCCAGATTATATTATTAGTTTATATCACAACCCATGGGACTTTTTCATTACATTCAAGTTCATAAAGCATTTCCACTAAGAAATGGCCAATAATGTTATTTTCACTCAAACCTATGTGTCCCCCAAGTATGGATTACATGGTGGCGAGCATAAACATGAGGCAACCTTCATCCATCATTAACTGTGAATATAAATCAATTCAAGGGCCCATGATGTAGTGTCATAGCTCTAACAAGTTCCAAAGGAGTTAGGCATTTGATGTGCTTTAATCCTATGATTACGCTCCATTCATGCACTTTCTTTTGACCCCTTTACTCTATCTGCTAATCCCCACAATGATCAATGGTTAATGTTCCTTGCAACCAAAGCTCTCAACATCAACTTTTAATCTGCACCATGGGGAATGGAAAAGTGTGGGGCAACTTAATCCCTTAGGCAAATATTGATTGCAGCCAATCCAGCCACGAAGTGGGCCCACCATGCTCATGTTTTCTAGGCATGTGTGGTCATTCTTTACGCCATTGAGTTGACTAGTGCATTAAAGATGTCCTTTCTTTCCCTAATTTTACTCTCTTACACTGCTCGAGGAAAGGAATGACAAAAAGACCAAGGCAAAAGTGGATTTACAAAAATAAAACTAAGGACTGAAATTTGAACATGATTAAACCAAGATCAAAGTAAGTAATTAATAAAGTCATTATCTTAATCAGCCGTTATTTTTAAAGATATTAGTCATACAACAAATACTAAAATATAAGTTAAATTGTCAATAGTGGTATGGTTTGATGATTGTTGTTGTTTTGTTGCTCCTGTCATGTTGTTCTTGTCATCAAGGTTCAAACCCCATTGGCATGCAATTCTTGAGTGTTTATATTAAAGATGAGGTCCTCCGTTTGTGACCTTACTGATTCATAGCTTCGGATCAAAAGCGTTTACCCCTCTTAATAAAAAAAATTCATAAGTTTAATCAAAAAATATTATGAATCAAGAAATTAGAGAAAGTGTACTAAATCAATTATCAAGGAATGCTGAAAATATCATCTAGAACACAATTACATTAGAATTTTCATGTAAAGAAGGTTCTTAATTCAAAAGATT
The DNA here is from genome assembly GCA_007258455.2 of Sequoia sempervirens. Lineage (NCBI taxonomy): Eukaryota > Viridiplantae > Streptophyta > Pinopsida > Cupressales > Cupressaceae > Sequoia > Sequoia sempervirens. The sequence continues at coordinate 114,469,236 of VDFB02026320.1, read as the reverse complement.
TGGGACATGTTGTACAAGGCACAACAATGCCTATCTCATATAGTTATTACTCTACCAAATAGAAATATTTCTTCTTTTATAAACTTAATATTTTTCAAAATTGTTAATCTTCTTCTCAAAATTATATTATTATCTATTATTTTAACTAACCATACAATGAGAAGTTTTTAACTTTTAATTTTATCTTTCCAAAGGTATGTGGATTGTTTAAAATTTTATGAATGATATGTCCAAATAAATACTTTCTCAATAGAGTTGTTACATATGCAAGAGATTAATGGGGCATCAATCATTTCCAACTATAACATTTCTTCTCTCTCACCTTCCTTCCTTATTTTTGTGCTTCAATTTACCATTGTTAGGTCTAAATTTTATTCATATAAAGCCAATTTAGCACTTGGCAATTTATAATGAACCCTTCTTTTAGCTCATTAATTTACTTATAAATATGAACTTAATTAAACTAGTTTTATTTTTTGAAAATTATTCAATCAATTTTGTCTTCATCTCTATTATATATTTAATATAGTCGGTGGCATAACACACAACATCTCTTAGTAATGTGTTTATCATTTGAAACATGAAAGAAATGTCTAAATCAATTAAAGTAGCTTTTCCTATAAGATCTGTACTTCTACTTGTCGGTCTTCTAAAATAAATTTGATTATCAATTCCTCACTCAATAAAGTATCAATGTTTTAGCGTCAACCCACAAATTTAATCTAATTCCAAAACATAGTCCATTCCTTGAACATCACCTATTATGGCTCACCTACATATCCTAATTTATGAGAATTAAAGGAATTTCTATAATTCTCATGCACATTAATAGAAATAATTCATCCTGATAATTTGAGATTAGATTTGTGATCTCTCTTTTGGTATTACAAGTATTTTTAAGTTATACTTACAATAAAACCTACATACAATAGTATGATGAAAAGCATATCTCGATTAGATGTGAATACAATATTAATATCATTATTTTGACTTATTGATATTAATTACAAAAAAGAAATAAATCAGCTAATTTAACACATCCCTTAGAAATAATAAAAAATATATCATCACCAAGAATAATGTTAACACATTAGTATCCAATTCCTTAATATGTAATAGTAATCTTAATAATATCATCTATCCCATTTAGCTCTTCTACTTAAGAAAATAAACAATGGCACCTTACTCTTAGCTTGGTACTTAAAGCCATATATTAAATGCGTGTAGGTTAAGCTTTAAGTAATTTTAGTGAAGATGAAATAGTCAACCAAGTTTCTAAAGAATTCCTATGACCTTATGTCTAAGCATTTCAAATGAGATATTCTAATTTATGGTGATGTTAATTATTGATGTCTTATTTTGAATTCACCATGTCACAACCATTAAGTCATGAAATATTTTAATGTTATCACTCAAACCTTAATTTTTATACATAAGAGCGTTCAAGTTTTATCCTTTTAATTCTAGATCTAAACACCATATTGTTAATTAAGGATTATTGTATCCTTTTTAACACCTTTATTTACTTGAGATTAATAAGGTTCTAAATTACTAATCAATCATCATATTAGATTCAATATCCAGCTAATCATTGTTTGCACTTATATCACATACAATAATTAGTTTGTAATTGCTATAAGTTAACAAGTTTCTAATAGTAAACTTCAAAGTCTCAACTTTTATATGTTCAAAAGTGAATCATCTGAAGTTTAGTTAAAACATAATAAGGCTCCATTAGTTTTATTTTTTGATTATCAATCCATATATTAGTTTTCCCTCACATGCTTGGCTAATAATTTAAAAGCTTATTAAGATCTCCCCCTTAGTTTCATAATTATCTTTACTCAAATATAATTTAGAGATATCTCTATCTATATATCTATGTGTGTATGTGTATATATGTGTGTTGTGTATGTGTATATGTGTGTGCATGTGTATATATGTACACACATGTATATAAATACATATATATGTATATGCATATATGTATACACACACACACTTACACACACACACACACATATATATCTAAATATATGTGTATATATGTATATATATGTATGTAAATGTATATACATATACATATGAATATATACACATATACATATACCTATTATGTATATAATATGATATTTTCAAAAGTGAATATATGTATTAATATCTATACTTGTATAAGTGTACACATATATAACATATACACACATACATATATTTGTATATAGATATACATATACAGACACACATACACATACATACATACATACATACATACATACATACATACATACATACATACATACATACATACATACATACATACATATATATATATATATATTCCTTGTTAAACATGCCACTGAAATTAAACCATCAATGTATTTTTAATAATGACGACATGAGAATGTGAGAAGATGACAATGATATGATTTTTTTCCAATTTTAAATCTTGTGTGTAATTGTTGGAGAATGGACAACAGATAAAAATCTAGAATGAAAAACAAAACAATCACATAGATGAAAAAGAAGAGACACAAGTTTTAACATGGTTCACCATATAGGCTACATCCACCAAGAAGTAGGGGAAAATCCTATTTATTAGTTTGTGTTTTTATAGTCATACATATGCTACAACTGATTACATCTTCCAGAAAAAATGAATTATGCTTGTTGAAAAGAGAAAAAAACCTTCAAGAGGGAAGGCGAATGGACATGGTAAAAATGGCCAAGAATTCCATTGGGCTTCATATACCCAACAATCTCCCACTTGAATTCCAATGACTGCTGCAACATATCAGACATTCCCCTACTTCGATCTTATTGTCACTTCTTCAAAATGCCAAGAGAAGCTCTAAAAAATTCAAACTTCTCCCTTGGTACTACCTTCATCAACACGTTAGCGGAATTTACTTTCATATTAATTTTCTCCACCTGCAACTTACCTTCACCAAGAAAATGATAAATAAAATGATATCAGAGTTCTATATGTTTTGTTCTATTATGGAAAGTAGAGTTTTTCGCCAAGTGAATAACACTGTTACTATCATAAAACAAAGTGAAAATAGACTGCTTACACCACAATTTTCCCAATAACCATTGTAACCATATCATTTCCTTTGCTCCTTCAGTGAGAAATATATTTTGCTTCAATAGATTATAGCACAACCACCTATTACAACCATGAAACACAACTAATGGCAGCCTCAGAAAATGTAAACACATAAACTATTGTAGACCTTCGTTTTTCCAAATCTTCGGCCATATCTGAATCAACATATCCTCGCAGTTGAGTATCCTATCCTCCAAAACATAATACATGATCTAAAGTGCCTTTGAGGTATTTTAATATCCACTATACCACCTGCCAAAGAGATTTACCCAGATTGCTCATAAACTTGCTTACAACTCCCACTGCATGAGCAATATCCAAATGAGTACAAACTATGGCATACATGAGACTCCCAATTGCTGATGAGTATGAAACACCCTTCATGTGCTCTTCATCTTCTTGAGTTTTTGGACACGTTGCTGATGATAAGTGAAAGTGATTAGCCAGAGGAGTACTAATAGGATTGGCCTTTTGCATATTGAACCTATCCAAAATTTTGGCAATATACTTTTCTTGAGATAATATAATTTCTCTCTTCTTTCTATCCTTGATTATTGTCATGCCAAGAATCCTCTTCGTTTCCCCTAAATCTTTCATGGAAAAATGTTGAGCCAAATGTTGCTTCAATTCATGAACTATCCTCATGCTAGTGTCGGTAACCAACATGTCATCAACATAAAGCAAAAGTATAACAAACTCACTATTAACAAGCTTCTTATAGTAGACACATGGGTCTAATTCATAATGTGTAAATTGTTGATCATTCATGAAGCTATCAAATTTAGGGTACCACTACCTTAGGGCTTGCTTGAGCCCATACAAACTTTGCTTCAATCTGCAATACAAATGCTCTTGACCCTGTTTAGTGAAACCTTTAGGCTACTCCATGTACAACTCTTCTTCAATATCTCCATGAAGAAATGTGGTTTTTATGTCACGTTGCTCAAGCTCAAGATCCCATACAATCGCCATACCCAAAACTGCTTGAATTGTTATCATCTTTACAACTGGTGAGAAATTTTTATTGAAATCAATCCCCTTTTTTGATCAAAATCTTTCACAACAAATCTGGCCCTGTAGCATTTACTACCTCCATCTTCTTCTTTCAACTGATACACCCATTTATTCTTGAGTGGTTTTTGATTTGGTGGAAGGGTGAACAAATTCCATGTATCATTTGCCATCAAGGACTCCATTTCATCTTGAATTTCTTCCATCCATTTTACTAAATTTTCAACTTTGCAAGCCTCTTTAAAAGTTGTAGGCTCTAATTGATTAGAGAGCAATAACTGATAATCTTCATATTTTTTTGGAGGCCTCTTTTGTCGAGTAGACCTCATTAATTGAGGAGCTTGTTCTTGCAAATTTTTGTCCAAATTTAATCTCTGTAATTGATGTTGAATATCTTCTATATTAGAGTGTAAATTTCCTCCAATGCTTTGTTCTTTGTCCTTAATTATTGATTGAAATAGCAATGATGAAATGTGCAAAGGTTGCACATAGACATTAGAAGACTACACACTAACATTTGGTGGTTGTTTATCATCATTTATTGGTTGCGCTCAAACTTTTGGAGGCTGTGGATGATCCTTCGGAGGTTGCATATGAACCTTAAGAGGTTGCACTGTATTTACCAAAGACAATGATGAAACATATGGTGGCAACGTACAAATAGTTGTTGACTATGCATTAACATATGATTGATGCACATTACTCCCCAAAGGCATCGTTTGAGTATGTAAAGGCTATGAATAAAATTTTGGAGGCTGTGCATATGAAACATAGGTTTGCTTCTCAGTTCCACTTTCAAACATATCAAGAGGCACATATTCTTTGTCTTGTGTTTGTTGTTTTAATAGACCTAGGAAAACTTTCTCATTAAATACCATATCTAGACTATGGCTAATTTTTTTACAATTGGATCCCAAAGTCTGAAACCAAATTGTTCCTCACCATAACCAATGAATATACACCTTTTTGTTTTGGAATCTAGTTTCATTCACCGCTCCTTAGGAATATGCACAAAATCTTCACAACCAAACATGTGTTGGTGATTATAAGAAATTTGTTTCTCGAGCCATCCCTCCTCTAGAATATCAGAATCCAATCAAGACAAAGGAACTCTATTGATCAAATAGACTATTGTATTACAAGTCTCTACCCAAAATTCTTTCCCCAAACTGGCATTAGAGAGCATACATTGAGCTCTCTCAAGAATTGTTTGATTCAACCTCTCAGTTGCACCATTTTATTGAGGGGTGAAAGGAACTACCTTAATCCTATGTATGCCATTATCTACAGAAAAAGGCATAAAAATACAAAGAGAAAAACTCTCCCCCATTATCAATTTTAAGACATTTGATTTTGTGCCCAATCCAATTTTCAACAATGACCTTAAAAGTTTTAAACTTTGATAACACTTATGATTTTCTACTCATCATATAAATCCATAATTTTCTAGTACAATCATCAAGAAAAGTAACAAAATAATTAGCACCTCCAATTGAGGTTTCCTTTATTGGACCGAAAACATCTGAGTGCACGAGCTCCAAAGGTGTACATTTCCTGTCATGACTAGTCTTCAAGAAGCTAGTTCATCTTTGTTTTCCATAAAGGCAATGCTCACATAACTCCAAATCAGCAAATTTTAGGTTTGGTAGTTGATCCCTTTGAAGCATGACTTCAAGTCCCTTTTTTCTCATATGTTCGAGCCTCTTATGCCAAAGATTTGAACCGATGTCCATAACCGCCATTACAGCTCCCACTCCACCATGACACTCTAAAACATAAAGGTTACCCAATTTGTTTCCTTTTCAATCACCAAGAAACCCTTGGTTACCTTCCAAGAATTTAAAGAAAATTTGGCATTGCATGGTCCTTGACCATAAAGCTAACTTATAGATATTAAATTTCTTTTCAACATGGGAACATGTCTCACATCCCTCAAAATCCATTTGTTTCCATTTTTCAGTTTTAACATCACATCACCTTTGCCTATTTTTTCACATTCTTTATTATTACTAAGACAAAATCTTCTGAACCTACCTTCTTGATAATTTGTGAAGGCCTCCTGGCATGGAGTAGCATGGAAAGAGGCATCGAAGTTGAGGACCCACAAATTTGCAGTAGCATCACTTGCTGATAGAACTAAAACACCATCATCTTTATCATATGCTATGTTTACTTCATTGTTGCTTACCTTTTCTTGTGCCTTTTTGTAATTCCAACAATTCTTTTTTATGTGACCCAGTTTGTCACAAAACAAAAAATCACCATTTCTGCCCCTGAACTTCGATCTTGGTATAGATTTGGACCTTCTTCTGTTATTATTTTTTCCTCTGTCTTGACCCCTTCCTCTATTGCCAGTGCTTACAATAGTCGATGCATCATCGAATGAGGGTTCTTTATTTTTTCTCCTCATGTCTCCACTAAGAAGAGTGGATGCAACATCATCAAATTTTAGTTTACTCTTGGAAACCATCAAAGTGCTAACTGCCATCACAACCCCTTCCTAGTTGTTTGGTAAAAATAATAATAATAGAATTGCTTTAATCTCATCATCCAAATTCATACCCACCGAAATCAATCGAGTGACCAAAGTATTAAGTTCATTTAGGTGATTAGACATGATCTCACCTTCTTTCATTTTAAATTGTATAACTTCTTCATGATAAAAACCTTGTGTGATGTCGATGCCATCTCGCACATGTCTAAAAGTTTATCTCATAGCTCTTTCGATGTCTTTTCAACAAAAATGTTGAAGATAAAGTTAATTGATAGCAAAAGAAAAATAGCAGCCCTTGCTTTCTTATCCAATTTATCCCACTCTTCGTTTGACATTGAACCTTTTCCTTTGGTTTTCCCTACTAGTGTGAGTGAGAGATCCTGCTTAATGAACAACGATTCCATTTGTAATTTCCATAGCTCAAAAATTTTCCCATATAACTTTTCAATTTTCCATTTATCTGTTTCATCCATAATTCTAGAAATTCTTCACTGATTTCCAAACAACTTCACCATTGAGCTTCTACGTCAAGATTCTTCACCTGCTCTGATACCAATTTTTGGAGAATGGACAACAGATAAAAAACCAAAATGAAAAACAAAAAAATCACACAAATGAAAAAGAAGAGACACAAGTTTTAACGTGGTTCACCATATAGGCTATGTCCACTAAGAAGTAGGGGAAAATACTTTTTATTAGTTTCTAATTTTATAGTCATACATATGCTACAGTTGATTACATCTTCCTATTGAAAAGAGAAAAATCCTTCAAGAGGGAAGGCGAATGGACATGGTAAAAATAGCCAAGAAGTCCGTTGGGCTTCATATACCCAACAATAATGACTTTAATCATATTATTTAAAATAAATATTAACTACCTTTCTTTAAAGTTGAAATTCTTCTTTATAAGCTCTAAATATACTTAAAAAAGAACCATACAAGTCCACAATTTCTCTCTCTCTCTCTCTCTCTCTATATATATATATGGATATTTTAAGAAAGTAATTTTTGAAGGTCCATTGTTTGGGGTGTTAGTTTCCACATAATATTGTATCCTATTTAATATATTTTTATTATTTAAATTGTTTATTTATTTATACATCATGTTTAAAGGTTGATATTAATTTGTAAAAAAATATTTCTTCCATTTTAACTAAAGGTATCATATGATAAAATATATCCTTCTCTATGTAGGTCATGGAGAAGAGCTAAGCCATTTAAGCTAAAATATTGTTAAATAAATTGATTAACTATCTTAATTATAGTGAAAAGTTTATAAGCACGTATTCACACAATTGAGTACCAATAATCCCATGTCGTACTTCTATAATTAAAATGCCACAAAATGTGAATGATGTTTTCCTTGTTATATTGATAAAGATAGCATGGAGAAGGTTATATACTTCCAAGAATTAAATTATCTTATGTGATATGTATATTTAGGTGAATAATCATTGTTGGAGTTGTTGATTTAACCCCATAGCTCCCATAAATCACTTGCAAGAAATCATCCTATCACATAAAGGAGATAAAAAAAACTAATTTTATCAACTTGAGGATTGTATTGATGCAATAACTTGAATGAATAATTATAATAAATGATCAATCCTTATGAAAAAGAGATAGAAACCATAGATCTAAAACCCTAGGCGAGGATTAAATAATGTTGTTACAAGTGTCACCATCCTATGCAATGAGATAACATGTGCTATATTTAACCAATCGAATAAAAAATAATTCTTAAGTTTAGGCTAAGTTATTAAAGTAAAAGGGGACCTAATTAATTAATTAATTAATTAGGTAATTAACCTATTACTATGATACCCCATCTTAAGATTGACTTAGGGTGAAGCTAAAGACTTGATGAAGAATGCAATGATGGATACAAAATGGGTCCTCGCTACAAGGCCTACTAAGGTACCCATATAAAAAAAATGAATCTCTTATAACCAAATAAAAGGAGAAAAAGCACATGGGAGAAAATCCTCTTCAAAAGAGAAAATAAAATAGTTGCACTAATGAAATAAGGTTAGAAGGAGGACTCAATGTGACCCCCAAGGGTTGTTTCTATCACACAAATACAATATATGTGCCCCAAATATGAGAGATATAATGAGGATATGAATCTCCCTTGTAAGGAAGGATCTCAATTATCAATGATGAATGGTTGAAGATAGAACATGATACAATACCTACAAACAAAATTTATCCCCTTAGGAATAAGTAGATCCATTGGTGATTGGAGAAGCCATTCCCAAAAGATCAAAGAATCAGGAATCCAAATCCAAATGATGTGTGCCTTTGAAAAGTGATCAAGTGTGCACATGTCGAAAAGATATGATGTCAATCTAGAATATTGTAAAAATTAATGTAGAACAAGCTCTAAAGATGATGAAGATGATGGGACAACACTAATTTAATGTGGCTATAAAAAAAGAGGAGATGAATCTCCTCTTGAATTAATCCTCCAAATCTAGAATTTGAGACTCTAAAAATATGGATGATATGTCTATAAGATAGGAATCTCAAGTAGTTATGTATGAAAGATAATGGATGTCCGATGATATTGAACCAATAGGGCCAAAGGATGTGGCAATGATAAGATGATTAGGAACAACAAAAGATGGAGATTGACTCTCAATTTGAAGAGTGGGAAAATGAAGACAAGTCTTTGAACCATAGAAATGTGCAAGACCTATGATATACTCAAGCTCCTTTAAACTATCAACATCAAAGGGTATCCAATTTGTATTTGCAAGAGGAATAAGAAAATTTATAGTAGGATCCTCTATGAATGGATAGATATGAGGGTCTCCATGGATCTCCCAAAGATAATTCCAAAGTGGGTGGGAATAGCCAATCTCTGATACAACACACATAGTGTCAGGATCAACACTAGAATAAATAACTTCTACAACATGCTCACTAATAATATACCCCGTGTTGAATAAATCCCTAGTGTTTTTGGTGCATGTATGAATCCATATAGACAAGGAAAAAGATAAAGCCACCTAAGATGTATCAAGATGCTACTTTTCCAAGACTCATAATTATCCCTTTCTAGGATGACCACAAAAGGATAAAAATCTCATTGATAGTTTCTCAAATGAAAAAAATAAAGGTTGATAACCTTAGTAAATATATAAATCAGATCAAATGAAATCATCTCACACAAAAAATTCCTTTCCAAGTGCCAAGAAATCCAAGTAATTGACATAAATGTGAAATAAAAAATGAAAAAAATGTACTTGATGAATATTCTATAAAAAGTGCATGTATGGATCTAAAGAGCCACCTTTCCAATGCCACAAATATCATAAAAAACAAAGATACAGGAAAAAGTTATAAGCTCAAAAGAAAAAAATAATGATCTAACTTTGATCAAAAATAAAATAAACTAGTAGAATTTTTTTATGATTAGACCTACACCACTAGAAAGTATGTAAAACCAACTTTTTGATGATATCTTGTTTTCTTGATTTTTACACCATCTACAAAAGTTATGGTCAATTTACAAAATAGGCCAAAAATTGTAAAAAAAACTTGGTTGGTGGCTAGTGGGTGGTGACTTGGCGATGCCACTTGCAGTTATGTTGACTTGGTAGTGGCTGGGTGGCACTAGAAAATGATGTCACCACTCTGGGAAATCTACATGTCACCAAAAAATCCAATCTCACCAAAACACTCCTAGATTGCTAGAAAACCAAAACTGATTGAAAAAGTATGTAGAAGATTGAAAAATGACAGAATGGTTGAGAAATGTGTAGAATCTTATAAAATATATAGGAACAACAAAAAATGCATAAAAATTACATATGACTGTATGGATATATATGGATCAATATAGTTGTATGATTTTTATTCCTCAAAAAACATGCAATCAAAAAATCACCAATTTTTTTTGCTTGATTTTTTGCAAAAAGCCAATATTTAGGTTTTTAGCTACACTAGATGTTATATCAAGGTTTCTCTAGGGTGAGCCAAATATTCACTCAAGGATGGATCCCTCAAATTTTGGATAGGAGGCTATATATCTAGTGTTCAATACCATGTTGGAGTCGATGATTTAACCCCACAAATCCCATAAATCACCTACAAGCAATTATCCTATCAAAAAAAGGAGATCAAAGCAATTGATTTGCTCAAAAACCTAAGAATTCTATTGATGAAATAAACTAAATGAATGATTAAAATGAATGATCAATACTTGTGAAAAGGATATAGAAATCCTAGATCTAAAACCTTAGGTGAGGACTAAACTAGCTCGTGACAAGTGTCACCATCCTATGCAATGAGACAACATGTGCTATATTTACCCACTCTAATAATGAAAAATAAATTTCTATGTTTATCTTAAGATAATAAAGTAAAAGAGAACCTATTTAATTAATCATGATTAATAAATTAATTAGGTTTTAATCCATTACTTTAACAAAGACAAATATCTTGACGATAGGAAACCATGTTTTATTCAATGCCCGAGGAGGACCTAACCCTATTATTGTTGTAAAATACATAAATATTTGTCTTTTGTAATTTACTCTATTATTGATAAATTTTGCTATTTAATAAATGTTAACAAAAAAGTGTTGTACATCTTGCAAAAGAAAAATAGATAATTTAACTATGTAAAATAAATATTTATTTGTGGTGCATCTTAGGAGATGTGTTTAGCCACACTAAATATTTAGATGGATCCACTTGTAAGGTTGTATTGTAACATTAGTTAGATATTTTAGGTGTGGTCTGAACATTAGAAAAATATTTAATATTAAAAAAATAATACCAAAAAAGTAAATGTTGGGGTCAATGGTTTTGTGCTCTCATGGTTTTGAGGCACATGGGTTATCCAATACTAGTTGGTGTTTTTGTGTGAGATTTATCTATAAAAGAAAGCACATTTTTAGTGGTTGGATAGGTTGTCATTTGTATTGAGTTCTCTTATAGAATGCATATGTGATGCATGGCATGGGATGTGTGTGTAAAGGAGGGAATTTTCTACCCTCAAAATAACAAGATCTCGAGAAGAAAATGGCTCTCAATTACCTCAATTGACCCAACTCAAGTGAACAAGAAATAAAGATGTTTTAAAATTCAAATATAAGCTATGCCGAGCAATGAATATAACTAAGAAATCTCTAGTAACATATAGATATAGAATGATAAAAAATATTTAGTTTACATAAATGGAAAGTATAGAATATATAGAATGCAATACCATGGCCTTGGATGCTAACATGTCATGAGGATTTTTGCATGCCCGCATTGTCATTTGTATGGGTAAAGACCAAAAAAATTCTAAAATGAAGTCCTTTATTTGTTGGACCTATTCAACACTTGCACCAATGGAGATGAGGGAAAATATTGGATCTATATAGGGGTTTGCCTTAGTCAAACCCTTGCTTTGGTGTTTCCATCTCCATGGATAGGTAGAAAAGATTGGAATGCATAAAAATTAAAATAGACGTGTTATATAAACAAACCCCTTTATGGAGGAGAACACCTATCATGATAAAAAGATGCTAGACAAGATCAATTGAGTATGCTAATAGATGAGATTGATTAAATGACAAGATAGAGAGCATTACCAAAAATTGCAACCCCTCCCTTGAGATGATATACATGACAAGATTGTGTGCACGAGAAGTATTTACTAGTGAAAATTTCCAAGAAATGGCAGAATTTGATAGGGTTTTGTTATAGAAAGAGTGGTAGAGAGCTCCAAGTCCAAAAGTCCCAAAAAAACATGAAAATGAGGAAGATAAACAAGTTTTGTTCTTGGATTGGGTGTGAATAGCCATTACAGTTGTATTTGGGCATTGAGACACACATCACAAATGAACTATACAAAATATTCTCATTTGAATCTCAAATTTTAGTGGGAAATTTTCACATTGTGTAGATGTCTACATCATGATGTCGTTTGACCAATTTCCTCTAAATTTCAAATAAAAGGTTACAAATGCTTCATCATTAACATCCATGAGATCGAAATCAGGAAAACCTAATTATGGATTTTTTCATAAATGTACTAAGGGCCATGTGTAAGCTTAAAATTGACATAGGGTGCAATTTTTAACACTATATTTTTCCCCTACTTTAGTGAGATGATCACTTGAATAGATCAAATACACTAAAGTAGCTAAAAATATGCAAACCATTAAGTACAATATGTGCATTAATTACACCCTAAAAATGGATATTGTAGAGGTTGTGAAGGTCAAAATGAATGATGCTCCCAGTGCTTGGAAAAAATATATAGCATCTATCATGAAAATTTGGCTGCAAAATAAAAAAATGTCAATTCCAAAAATAGAAGTGACTTCAGTGAAAATAATTCTTAAGAATATGTTAGTGAGTTGGAAGAAAAAGCTAACAAGGGCATGAATATATTCCCCCTCATGGATTTTCCCCTTAGCTAGGATGGTAAGACTAGGAAGGTAGTTGTATCTGAACCACCACAAAAATTTTCAAAAATGGGAAATTTTTTGACTATATACTCACTAGGTGGGCCCTAAAAGGGTCATTTTCACTATTCATGATGAGGATTTTTGCTTAGATTTCTTTAAAGCTTCAACAAAAATGCCTCACTCATGAGAGTTTAGGGAATTTTTCATAGAAGAGCTTTGGACTGTCATGGAGATCGATGAGTCCTTGGACGAGGTAGGCCAAATATTTTCAATTTTAGTTTTATTTTCTACATTTAATTTTAGTAGGATGATGTAGAGAAACACATGTTTCCTTGATGCATGTCAACATCCTAGACTTGCGTTGGCATCCGAGACCCCAGACATTCATCCAAGGGACAGTTTTACACTAGTGTCTTCCTGGAACACTAGCATCTTAGGGATAAAATTGGTGTCTAGGAGTGTGTGCTAGTATCCTTATAGTTATAATTGAAAAATTTACTAAAATTTCAATGTTTGAAATGTTTAGAGTAGTTGTAGATAGGAAAGATGTAGGATTTTACATGAAAAAGTTGTGTTTTTGCAGGTTTTACCAGAGATTCAAGAGCATACTAGAAGCCTTATTCTATTGCTGCTATGTAGCCACATAGGAGACATCACAACTCATGATCAAAGTTTGTTTCATCGAGTTGGTCTTTAGTGGGTGTTTGAGATTCTTGAGATGAGGTTCCATCCCATGATGTTGATGAAATTGATGGAGGGTGGGATGTTAACACCATGTTGTTTCATCTTCCTATAGGGGAGATGATGATCATGTCGATGGATGTCTACTAGATATTTCACCTCCCTAACCATGGGGAGAGGACTTCACTAGATGAGACATGGATAACATAGGATGTCCAAGATGGATAGCTTCATTGTATCAATCGAGTGGTTCCTATAGAAACCATAGGGATTATCTATCTGAGATGGTTGAAGAAGGTTCAAGTGGCAGTGCTCTTAGTGCCATAGATAGGAAAGGATCCCACTTATACATGGGCCTCATTTGGTATTAGAACTCAATGGAGGAGAGGAGCATGTTGGCCCATCTATACCATGCCTCATGTGATATATGCACAATGAGTATCATAGCTTGATAACATGCATGCTTCTCCAAGTGTGGGATTTTGAGCATATCACCTACACTTGACCAACCAATTTTCCTTGATCAATCATAGGTGATCTACCACGAGAACACAAATACCGATTGGTATGAAAATGGAGATTTTGTTATTTTCTATTATGGAGAAAGATTATGGACCTGCTAGAGGTCGATGATTTAATATGGTAGCCCTTTTTTTGGATGGACCAATAGCCCACCAATAGAGCACAACTACCACATATATAGTGTGACCAATTCATAACAGGTTGGAATGATCATATTATTGTACCCTATTATTGGAGATGGGCCATGAGATAGTTCAAATAAGTGTAGATGGTTCCTTTTGTTCTCCCCACCTACATTAGATAATTCAAGAGCCCCATTAGACTTGGGGACCTTCCCCATCTTACCATTGCAGACATTGCACATAGTGAGATAGGTAGTAATAATGATGATGATGATCCACATATACATTTTGATTGTGACTAGTGAGTTGGTGATCTAGGTGTGAGTTGGTTTATGATTAGATATAATTTTAGTTTCATGATTACATTGTGATTATCTTGATGTGGTATTGATACATGTCCCCTTCTCTATGCTTCCAATTTTCGCATGGGAGTGGCTCAAATTCTTTGGTCGAGCACTAGTAGAGATGGTATTGGTGGCACAAACTCAAGCAAGGATAACTTTAAGAAACCCCCCCCTTGGTGAAGGTGTAAAATCCTAGTGAATCTTGGCTAAGTGCTATAATTTTCCTTGCGAATCTTTCATTTTATTTGAAAAAAATATTATTTTTCCTAGCAAATCTATGCACATTATTAAAAAATTTGTAAAATTTTGGCGAATCTTAATGAATAATTGGTAAAAATAATAATCATAGTGGCAAATCCTAGCGAATAATCACTAAAAATATTAATTACAATGGTGAATATCTCCTTTAAAAATTTGCATAGTTGGTTGGTGCAGTTCCCCCATATTTTTTTTGTTTTTTGTAATATTGAAGTAGAGGGTTGGGGGCGGTAGCCACCGACAGGGTCAAGGGGCAACGCCTCTTGTGGGGGTCAAGGGAGTAGAGCCCCCTTGTGGGGGTTGAGGGGGCAATGCCCCATCGCAGGGTCCGGGGACAACAACCCCGACGCACTCCTATCGCAATACAGGTGGGGTCGAGGGGTAGAGCCCCTCGCCACCAAGCATAAATTCACTATTGAAAATGCATTGGAGCACACATGGATTAAGTTTTTTTTAAAATATCACTTTAAAAATATGACTAAATGAAAAGTGAAATTGTTACCATTGATTATCTTTTTAATCAGATGGCTGCAGGTTGATTCCGTGACCTACACACACATGCCTTTTAAAAGGCTTGTTGAGGCCCATAATTTGTTTTGGGCCACATGGTTAGATTTAATCGTGTGGATTAAAAAAAATTCAGGCCTCAAAAATCCTTTTAAAAGGAACGTGCGTGTGGTAGTGGAATCAACCTATAGCCATCCAATTAAAAAGCTAATCGATGATTCGATGGCAATAAATAAAATCCCTATTCAAGGCTAAAATATCCCTAAAATTAAATGGCAATTTATTATTAGTGGTGATATTGACCCAAAATTAATGGTAGGAATATAATATTATTGGCGAATATGATTAATATTTATAACTACAGTAAAACAACTGGCAAATTAATTCCAATGACACATCATTTACATGTCAAATCAATTCGATTTATTAGTTTAAAAAATAATTCTTAGGTGAATTAATCGAGACAAAATTAATTTTTTGTAAATAACCTACCGATTCAGTCTCCTTTTTAGCTTGTACTATTCACCATTTTTGGAGGTCCTAATTTCAATTATTCTCCAATTGGTGAAGATTCACCACTAAAGTTTTCCCTGGAATTAAGGTCTCATCTTTGAAGCCTATTAGCCACAATAGACAATCGGGAGGCATATTCAACTATTTGAGCCTATAACATGACTCAGGATGACATACAAGGAGACTTTTAAGTGGATCTCATGCAAAGAGAGTATGAGCTTAGAAAAATGATAGGTCAGAGAGACCAAAGTTAGCAAAGCTTTGCACCACCCTCAGTGAGTGAGACCTAATTGTGACAAGGGTAGATATTATCAAGAATGCACATGACACCCTTAAGAGCAATGGCAAGGAGCTCAAGAGGAAGGTTGAGGTTTCATAGACCAACACCCCTATATACCTTGATCATACTTGAGTGTAACATCTTATGGATGGTATCATAGTGGTGAGATAGAGAGAGGACACTCTATGGGAACATATCACTACCCAAATAGAGAAAATCACAAGACTGAGAGGGGATTTGAGTGGACTGCATACATCAGTCTCAAGATTAGTTTCTCGATATCAATCCCATGTATTAGTCTACTAGCCATTGCACATAGATCCAAATCCACTAGCACTAGAGGGCTCCAAGAACCACACTCGAGGTCCTTAGATATGATATAGATAAATGTATTGTATAGACATCTTTGTTGTAGATAATCATGATGTATATTATTGATGGTGTATGTACTTTTTTTGGATGTATATAGTCATATACACATATAAAAGCATCACATTTTTCTATAGTGATGATGACACATGTACATTGAGACATTTACAAACACACAGACATATGAGATTTTGATTTGACTAGGACTTTTGTTTCAATATATTATTTTGACTTCATGTATGTTATGGATGCATGTTGATGTATGATTAGATTATATGCTATCATAATTTAGTTAAAAAAATATAAAATATATGCTTAATCAAATGCTATGATGATCTAATGTGATAGGATGATATAGATGTTCATGGAAATAAGACATGTGAATTAATAAATGAGATATATTAGTTAATAAATGAAACACAATAATTGATAAAGACATTGCATATATATAAAATGATTAATCTAATAATAAGATAAATTAAGACTACTAGCTGACAATGTATATAATTCAAAATACACATGTTCTTAATTCATATTTAAATATATTAACCATACATGTATGCATCATAACACAATGAACAAAGAATGTGTTGATGAAGGAATGCCCTTTAGAAGAAGAGAGAGATATCTTTACAGTGATATCTATTATCACATGAAATTGTACCCTATTGAACATGAGATTCAACATTCCAATGATAAAATGGAAATGACCTCAAGGTGTGGGACCTTGTGGGGTGAGATCGAATCTCCAAAGAAGGGTGGCTTCCTCTCAAAACTAGATGTGACAATATTGGTCCAACCCAACATTGAAAAACTCTACACTAACCCTAAAATACACACTACATGAGGGAAAGGGAGAAGGAGAATGATGAATAGGGAAAATGGTGACACACCTAGCTTTAAAGTGTTTTTTCTACTTCTTGTTGCACATGGTATCGACAAAACCATTTGAGGAACTCACACAGTTCTCTATTCCACTAAATCTGTAACAGAGAATGAAGGGATAGGAGTCTAAAACATCAAAGGGGTAGAGATTACCCACAATCGGTGCTTACAGTTAGCTTTCAAAAACAAGCAACCCACAAAATCAATGAAATTTCATGCAAGCATAGAGGCACCAAGTGTTACACAAGATGTACGAGCATTGAGAAGAGGAAAACTATTGATTGATTTATTAACATAGAGGCATAAAAGCCAATCTTATAGTTGTAGAAAAGTAAAATACATAGTCTACAAGAGAAAATATTTTTGGAAGAACCCAAAGGAAGAACCCCTTGGAATGATTACGAGTGTTTATTTTAAAGTGCAAGTAGAACTAGAAACCACAAACCAAACCCTAAACTTGACTTGGGCTAAAAAGGTATCATTAGGGAAGATTGAGGAGACCCATCCATGAAATCCAAGCTAGAGAGGAGTAGTGGTCATGCACACCATACCCAACAATGAATGTTGTACCAAAATACTTAAAAAATGTCCCCATGAAATCAATGATCTAGGCATGTGATAAATCATGAAGGACAATAGTAAGCAATAAATGAGCATGGGTGCCTATAAGATCATCTATAGAAGTCAAGGGGAGCAATAAATGATGTCCTTGAGCCTCAAAAATCAAACAAAAAGATGAGAAATTAACTTATCTAGACATTAATGGCATCAACATCAAAAACACATCAAATCTGCTAAAATGTCAGGGCATTAGGCCTAAAAGAATGCCTCTACTATGCATTAAATAGTCTAGAGGACCAAAAAATAAACCTTATCAAAGGTTGGGCATTGGGCCCAATTTAAACCCTATGCTTCATTAGCACCAGACCGTCATACTTTGGGCTTTAAGCATACCACTTATCGCATACCAAAGGAAAGAAGAAAGAAGGAAGCTAAGGAGTGAACTATGAAGTTCAAAAAGGATCACCCTTATCAAGCTTCAAAGGTTAGGGAGAAGGCTTACACCTTATCACAAATGAAAAAATGGTAAAGGGGAAGACCAACACTCAATGTCTAAAGGGAGCTATTGGAGGTTAGAGGGATGAGCTACCTTTTAACAAATAAAGGTAAGAGGTAAAGGAGAAGACTGACTCTTGAAACCCAAAAAACTTAAGAATTAGCTAAATTTTTGAATGAAGGAGTCGAGGGAAGAAAATATGGAAAGAGAATGCTCGATTCCTGAAAAGCTAAAAGAAATTTTAGTGATCGGAGTTTGGGAGGAAGTCTTAATTCTTTCTTGATAGTAATTATGAGGAAAGAGGTATGATTGACACCCACTGAGTGAAAGGCCTTAGAAGTATTTTGGGGTTGGGAGGAAGGCTTAACGCCTAAGTTGAAAATATGGAATGAGGTAAGAGGGAAGCCCAACCCCTGAAGTTCGACAAATCAAGACTTAGAAAAAAATTAAAAAGCTTCTTCAAGACTTTGGTGATTGGACGTAAGGCTTAAGGCTTACTAAGAAAGAGTGATAAGGTTTAAAGGGTAAGGTTGATGGAAAAAAATCAAAACACTTGAGCAAGGATAAATGGTATGTAGAAAGGTGAAAGAGAGAAGGAGCAGGGGAAATGAAGAAGGCATGTTAGAAGATAGGGAAAGGAAAACGCAAAAGCTCAAAAACCCAAGAAATCCAATTGTAAGAACCTCCTCAAGGAAAATTCATGCAAGATGGCCCATATGGGATCTCCCATATTAGTTATCAATGATGGTTCATCAAGGGTGGCATGAAATGACTGTTGGATGTTGTGGTTGTGTTGATGATATGTGGTTGTCATTGATGTCAATACTATTAGCACAAATGTATTTGAAGTCGTATATGTCAAGGATATTGAGAAAATTGTAAAGAAATAAGTTGTAGGTTGTCAATGGTAAAGTGAAGTTCAGTCTCTCGGTATGTTCTGTACATTGATGATAAGAGGTTGTGGACTAAAGGGTTTGTTACTGAGTGTATCTAGTTTATCCACATTGAGTTTGACTTTCCATTTAGACATTTTTTCTGTTTCTTCAACCAATGTTCTTGATTGAGGATGAGGCTATTTCAGTTAGTTCAATTGTTGCAGATACTTCTCTGGTGATTCATGTTGCTTGTGGATGTTTCTAGATCGTGCTCTATCTTTTTTTTCATGTCCAAATTGTTCATTGTGATCGTGGTTGGCAATTTTCTCTTGCGTGTTCATGTTTTTCTTGTCCTTGGCCGAAATAGTGTTTGTAGTGTATTGTGGATCTTCGAGGAGTAATTAATTGAAGTGTTTTCATGCTGGAGTTATTGTTTTGGGTCCTCACTAAGTTGTGGCGAACCTTGGTTTATTTGCATTGATAATCTTTAATTTTTTGGGTTGACAGTTTATATTCATTTTATTATTTCTTTGTGGCCGACTTATAGCAATGAAATTTCATGCTATGGATATATAAGAGAAATTGTTTATTCAAATTCAAGTGTGGAAAAAGTTTGCTTCTATGTGTGTGCATGAATAATGTTCTAAATCATTCAAAGGCAGAGCAAAGTGTGAATAATTGTGAAGGAGAGTGAAGATTAGTGAAGAAGTGTGAAGAAGTGTTCATGTGCTTAATTAGAACTATAATCAAGCATTAGCAGATGCTATATTCTCAGTTCAAAATCTGGATGGCTATAATTTGAATCTCTTTGTAAGATAGTGTGCCTTCGTTTGTAATTGAGTAGTGTGCTCTAGGCAATGTGCCTGAATGAAAATGCATTCCCCATATTTCATTTTCATTATACTTTTAACAAGGTATAATCTTGTGGACTGACCCCCACCATGGTTTTTCCCCTAACAAGGTTTCCACATAAAAAATCTTGGTGTTATGTGTGTTTCTGATGTGTTGTTGATTCATGCTTTCATAATTAATTATCATATCTGAGAATAAGGTTAATAAGTTGAATATGTTTTGAATTTATGTGACAACTGATTCACCCACCCTCTTAGTTGTCTGCCTTTGTATTTCCAATAATTGGTATTAGAGTAGGTTCCTTGGAAGAATTTTAATAACTTAAGGTGATCCAGGATGAAAAGTTACAAGAAGGATAGTCTAAGATTTGATGGAACAAATTATTCTTTGTGGAAGACTCGAATGGAGTGCCATTTGAGATGCATTAGTGAACCCTACTAGAGAATTACAAGTAACATGTACATTATTCCATAGAATGGTCTCACTACTTCTGCTAAGATCAGAAATTCTGAGTATAATATCTGGGCTAAGGAAGCTTTGTTGAGTGCTTTGATTAATTCTGAGATGACAAATGTTATGGATCTGAAGATTGCTTATTAGATCTGGAAAAAGTTGGAAACCTTGTATGAAGGTGATGCTAATGTGAAGATTGCTTAGTTGTAGAGTTTAAAAGGGAAATATGAAAGGTTGTGGAACATAGATTTTTGGGAACCCAGATGCGGGCTCTTGCACTTCTAGGGTTTTTCACCTAAAAGGAGAGAGATCTAGGTCCAAAACTGCTTATGTAACATTCAAATTAGGATGTGTACAATGTGATATGATGTAAATGAACTTAGATAAATGCAATTGATTGATTAAAATGAACTAAAATGAATGCAAAAATGCAATTTAGGCTATGTTTGAAAACACATTGTGATATGCAAATAACTATGAAAATGAAGAAATTATGCAGAACAAAAGGTACATAGGTAAATCTGAGTGCACTTGGATGATGTGTGAGCTTTTTGGAGTGTTTGGA
This sequence comes from Sequoia sempervirens, assembly GCA_007258455.2. Lineage (NCBI taxonomy): Eukaryota > Viridiplantae > Streptophyta > Pinopsida > Cupressales > Cupressaceae > Sequoia > Sequoia sempervirens. Next base: position 114,447,933 of record VDFB02026320.1, on the reverse strand, counting down.
ATGTTGATGAATTTTACTGATTTTTCACAATGGGACTCATTCACCCAAGGTGGCGAATTAGTCCTCCTACCGATGAAAAAATGTCAAGAATTGATTTTTGATAGTTGGGATCCGACATCTGACAAAATACAAATTTTTAGACTTCAAGTGGGACTCATTCACCAAGGGTGGTGAATCAGTCCTCCCCAAGATTTTTGGAAAATCAAGAGACAACTCTGCAACACCAGATCTGGAAATGTTTGATTGTCGAGTTGCCGAAGTCAGTTTTGCAGGAAATGGACAAAAAACACTCAACAAGCTTGAAACAATGATAAGTTGACTTGAAGAACCTAGTTGAATTGATTTCCACTTTTCAACACCTTTAATCTTGTCAAATCTATAAAATAAAGGCTGCAAATACACATGCAAAAGGGGAAAAGTGTTGGAGGGTTAGCAAATAGGGGTTTTCCTTGGTCAAACCCCACTTTGGTAATCAAACCCAATAGAAATAAATGAAATGCAAAGGAAATAATAAATGAACAACATATAAGTGTTACAAAATTACCAAAATCCTCGAATATGTAAGTCTAAAGTAGTGTCAATGGTTGCTTCAAAGTGCTTCAGTAGTTGCTTGATGATGTATTGAAAATGCTTAATTTCTTGAATGTGTTAGGAAGATTGAACGCTTGAATGAGGAGTTGTAAAATGAGGTGAAAATCACTTATTTATACAATTCTTGTGCCTTAATCTTTGTTCATACCTCATCACAGGCTGACATCAAGTGATTTTTAATAAAATCTTGAAAGGAAATTTGAAATATTTTGAATTTGGGGCCAAGGGGGACTCATTCGCCACCCATGGCGAATGGGTCCTACCTAGGACCTAAAAACAAGTGCTAGGAATATTGTTGTATTTAATGTTGTTTGTTGGGACAATATGAAAAAATACACTTAATTAAGTCATATGAGGGTGGGTATGTGTAGGATCATCATGGAAAAAACAGGCCCTTAAGTGGCAAAAAATTTAGAAAAATCAGAGTTAGGTAACTTGACATAAAAAATTGAATAAGTTATCTATATTATTTCAAAAATATGTAAGAATAGAATCTGTAGAAAATTGAATTTAGTTTCTAAACTACTAGGTTTATTTAAAAAAAGAAAAAATCTATTTGGTGAAAATTGGAAATTTCAATGCAGTAGTACTTAAATTTCAGGGAAAAAATAAGAAGTAGGTGTCTGTCTAACCACCCTAACCACAATAAAATGATACTATTTTTTTATAATATTTTAGATATAAGTAGAGGACTCATGTCTGATTGTGATTCATATGTTTTTGTAATTCTTTTTCAAGTAAATAATTAATTATGAATTTTTTATTACAACTTTTAAAAAATATAAAAACTAGTATGTATAACCACCTTAACTTGGTCAAAACTTCATGAAATTCAATTTTTCTTGTTTTAATCCTATATTATGCAAAGCATAGAGTGTGACACATGTTTTGGATTCAAAAAATGTGATACCATTTGAAAGCTATAGATGTTTTTCAACCAACCTATCAATTAGGACTTTAGTTGTAATTCAAATAGAAAATGAATAATAATAATTTATTAAATTAAAAGTATAGCATAATTTATATTGGTGGAAAGCTGAGAATCTCCTTTAAAAACCCTTTTCGTTTCATTAATTTTGGGTAAAAAACAAGTCGTCAGCCACATACCCTACACATACCCATCATATTGCCACTTTTTGGCCCATCATGATCTTCACATACCTGGGCATAAAAAGACAAAATAAAGCATGAGAAAGGTGTAAATAGGGAAGATGTGCCTAGAAAAGTGTGAAGGCTTGTTACAATACTTTACAACACTTCATAATAGGACTTTTTGATGTGTGAAAAGGTGGTTTTTAGGTAAATTACATTAAATAGAGTCTAGAAGAATGTAGAAATGTCTTACAACACTTTGCAACACCTTCACAAGAGATTGTTCTTGGAGTTTTAGTACCAAAATAAGAATGTTCAAGCCATGTTACAACATAAAATCAAAGCAACATAGTTCCAACACCATGAAACAAGACCTAAAAGGCCATGAAAATGACAAAGGGCCATTATTCTATGGCACATTTAGTCCCCACTTTAGTGAGAGGATGAACCTTCCTCAAAGTCACAGGAAAGAAGCCATGAAGATCGAGGGAAGGGTTAAAATGCACTTATGTTAGATGGAATACAACAATCAAGAGGGATGATCAAGCCCCTAGGATGAAGATCCCATGGCAAACAAAACATAAGGACAAAGAACACACAAGTGTTGAAAATAATTTGGCTGAAGCTTCGATCATCAATCCAACTAGTTGTGGATAAGATCTAGGCTAAAAGAGAATGTGTACTCACTTTGGGGTGTGAGAAAACCCAATTGTACTCACTCTGTAGCATGAGAAAACCCAAAAAAGTAAGAAACATACGCTAGTTGGTATGCACTCACAAACATAAAGGTGGCTATGGGGAAAAGTCATGCTGCTAGTTGGGCTTCTCACTCAAACATGTTAAAGTTATACCACTTGATAACTTTAACAAGGTACCAAAACACAAAAGGAAATGTAAATGTTGAGCTCTAAACAGTACGACACTACGGGCATGCAAGTTATGTTATGCAAGGTGGCCAGGAAATGCAATAATATAAAATGCAAAAATGTAATATGAAAGATTATTCAAAGGAGTCTTGTTTAGTTTATGCAAGGTCAATCACTTAGGGAACATTGTGTCTAATGTCTCCAAGAGAGGACCAATCAAAGAATATTATATTCACAACTTAGGGGATGTAGTGTGTCACATCAGGCCACCAAGAGGAATGTAGTATGCTTAGAAAGATCACACTTATGAAGGACATCACACCCAATGTCATCCAAAAAGTAACAAAAACATCACATAAACAACAAAGATACACTAAGAAGCATGAATGCACAATGAATTAATGGTAATGTATGCCCTACACTTTAAAGGAATTGCTACACATCGTTTTGTGAGCAATTACTTGAAAGTAGAGGAGAAAAGAAAGTGCAAAAAGGAAAACAAGACATGAGAGCCAGCTTGGAAAGCTCTATGCCAAGTCATATGTTTCGAAGGTAGGCTGCGTCATGTCAAGGAAAATGAAAAACACTGAAAGGGAGTTTCCCCCCTAGAAGAGAAAATACACCAAACACATAAGGGATCTATGGATTTGGGGTCAGTATGTTCGTTGCTACAATGTTTTTGTATGAAAGAGCTTAGAACTGTCATCATTCCCCGAATACATAGAATGAGAAGAATGACACAAAGAGATTGAAAAAAAAAGAAAAAGAAAGTCCATTTTGGGTCAACATGGAAGAGACATTGTGGTCTTGACGCTTTGCATTGTCCCCAAAAGGAAAACACAAGCTAAAGGAAAACAAAAAGGTGAAAGAAAATGAAAAATATTTTGGGTCAACATGAAGGAGAAATTTTGGTCTCAATGCCTTGCATCATCCCCAAAAGGAAAACACAAGAAAAGACAAAGAAAAATAAAAAGGGACCTTGTGGGTCAACATGGAAGAGACATAGGGTGTCTCTACACTTTGCATCATCCCCAAAAGGAAAAAAAAACAAAAATGAAAAAGACAAGGACCGTTTGGGTCAACATGGAAGAGACATAGGGCATCTCTACACTTTGCGTCATACCAAAAAGGAGAGCACAAAACAAGAATGAAAAAGACAATGTACAACATATAGAAGAAGAGAGAGATGAATAGAAGAACTGCACGAAGAGAGGAAACATCAAACACACGATACAGGAGAATACAATACACACAAAAGAGGAAGAAAAAGAACAAGTAATGCAAATGTAAGTCAACCATCAACTAAGTCATTTGTTTCTCAATCTTGGATAGACAAGCAGAAAAAGGAATAACATGGTTAAGAGACAAAAAAAATGCATTACAAGGACAAGGCTAACAATATCTTGCCCCCCCCATAAAGTAGAAAGACAAGAATGAGCTGAAATGGGTGATGTGAAAGGATCATGCAATAGTTAGAATAGGGGACTCTACAACTATGGCATGATAAAGGGGTTTAGATTTGTTTAAGGTATGATAGGGAAATAGTTGGTATCAGTGAAGTGATACTTATCTAGTATGTCCTTCAATGTCCAACATTCTTCTATTCGATGTCCAAGAATACGATGATATTTGCAATATGGTATATAAGAATCATCGGGATGGATGACCAACCTATTGGAAGGTGGTAAGAGTAGAAGACCTTTGTTTAAAATCATTTGAAGTATACTTTCACATTCAAATTGAGGATGTGTAGGAAAATTTAGCTTCTTCAATTTGTATGGTCATTTTCATTTACTCGGTTCTCCTTTTTCATGAATAGGAGGAAGGGGACCCATGGGGATCCTAACATCTTTGTTGTTAGAAGGAGATTTTTTTTTTCATGTGGTAGGAGAATGTTCAAGTTGGGAGGAGGATTCAAGACCATTGTACTAGCATCCCAAATTCTCCTAGGTTGAAGAGGATGTTTGTCAGGATGAGAAGGATCTTAATATCCTAATCCTATTGTATGTGCTTCAGTTGATTGTTCAAGAAGTCGATGGATGTCATGTTCATGTTTTGTGTCACAACCTTGTCTACTTAAGATAGTGAATCCTTTACCATATGTTTACTCAAGGTTGATAGGAATGTCTGTGACTTTATGCTCATAGAATGGTTGGGATTTTGGTAGTTGAGAGGAACTAGGTCCACTTGAGGGAGGAACCTTAGGTCCTATATTGAATTTAAAATGTAAATATGCAAAGTGATGAGGAGGTGCAATAGTAGGAAGTTCTTGTGATCTCATAGAGGGGTAAAAGGTTGCATTTGCTTCAAATTTTTCAAGGAAATCATTGTAGAACTTGTTCATGCTAACATTATCTTCTCCAATGATGTCTACATCACAAGGAGTTAAAGGAGCATGAGGTTGTTCAAGGTCATTAAGGTCACAACAAAAGGTACAATTGGACATGTCTACCAATGATTTGAAGGAATTCTAAAACTTATTGAAAGAGAATGCCATGATGCCAATAAACTAAGATACAATAAATGAGAAAAGATAGAGAATTTGTAACTAAAAATAGAATGCAAGAATAATGAGCAAGAATGCAAAAGAATGTCAGAAGAAATGCAGAAAATGTTGTCTAAAAAGTGCAGAGGGACTGATTCACCCTAGCTAGCGAATGAGTCCCAGGATGCAAGTTTTTTGTGTTTTTTAGAATTTTAAGGATGATTTAAATGTTCTACAGAATGCAATTACAGATGAAAAATGAATATTTTTACTTTTTTCAATGAAATTGGATGCAAAAATGAAAACTAAATGAATGTTTCACTAATGCAAAATGAAAGGTCCTATAATGCAATAACAACTCAATGCCCTAATTGAATGCTAATGCAAATGAAAAATAGGATGCAAGATATGAATGCAGTAAGAAATTTAAAGTGTTCAAAATTCAAGTTCACCAAAATGGAACATAGATTTTTGGGAACCAAATGCTAGCTCTTGCACTTCTAGGGTTTTTCACCTAAAAGGAGAGAGATCTAGGTTGAAAAATGCTTATGAAACATTCAAATTAGGATGTGTGCAATGTGATATGATGTAAATGAACTTAGCTAAATGAAATTGACTGATTAAAATGAACTAAAATGAATGCAAAAAAGCAATTTAGGCTATGTTTGAAAACACATTATGATATGCAAATAACTATGAAAATGAAGAAATTATGCAGAACAGAAGGTACAGAGGTAAATCTGAGTGCACTTGGATGATGTGTGATCTTTATGGAGTGTTTGGAATGCTGATGAATTTTACTAATTTTTCACAGTGGGACTCATTCACCCAAGGTGGTGAATCAGTCCTCCTACTAATGAAAAATTGTTAGGAACTGATTTCTGATAGTTAGGATATGAAATCTGACAAAATACAGATTTTCAGACTTCAAGTGGGACTCATTCACCAAGGGTGGTGAATTAGTCCTCCCGAAGATTTCTGGAAAATCAAGAGACAACTCTACAACACCATATTTGGAAATGTCTGATTGTCGGGTTGCTGAAGTCAGTTCTGTAGGTAACAGACAAAAAAAACTCAACAAGCTTGAAATAATGATTTAAGTTGACTTGAAGAACCTAGTTGACTTGATTTCCACTTTTCAACACCTTTAATCTTGTCAAATCTACAAAATAAAGGCTCTAAATACACATGCAAAAGGGGATAAATGTTGGAGGGTTAGCAAATAGGGGTTTGCCTTGGTCACACCCCACTTTGGTAATCAAACCCAATAGAAATAAATGAAATGCAAAGGAAATGATAAATGTGTTGGACACTAGGAACACTGAGAGGGGGGGGTGAATTAGTGTTCGATAATATTTGATTTTCAAATAAGATCTTAAACTATCAACAACAATAATTACACCCTCAATAACATCCGCAACATATAAACAAAAGGAAACATGCATACACATTAAACAACATAACACCTAGATTTTTACGTCGAAACCTTGTTAGGGGAAAAACCATGGTGGAGATTAATCCACAAAGTATACTAAGTTAAAAGTATAATAAAAAGGGGAATGTACTTGCATTTAGGAACACTACCTAGAGCTCACTGCTCAAAAGAGAAAGGCTCACTACCTTACAAAGTATAATTGAAATTACAACAAAAATTTAAACTAAGAATACAACATCTACAAATTCCTAGAATCAGTTCCAATTAAGCACACAATCAGATTCTAAATCTTTTTTCTAGTTCACACTTTTGCTCATCTCTGCTCTGCTCTACTACAGAAACCCTTATGTAAAATTCACTCAACAAATCTTTTGAAATTAACCCATATAGCTATTCTGCAATTTTTTGCACTAACATACTCTTCTCACATTCACCACCACAAAAGTGATTTTCGGATCTCCTTTAAATACCTGCTAATCAGGAATTCATTGTATGTTGGCTTCAAAACAAAACAAAATATTCTTGCTTATGTCGGCTCAAATCATAAATTAGAATTGATGCGTACCCACACAAGTTGGCTAGACTATCTAGTAGGGACCCAAACCAAAATTCCAAACATAAGAAATAGCTAAACACATACTCCACATACATCCATGAAATGACATATACATCGGGTCAGCTAGAATAAGAAAATAAGCAGCAAATCATTCTTCTGAATCTCTTAACTTGTACTCCGACTAATGAAACTATTATCAAATAAAGTTTGCACCCTTGCTAAGCTATTAACTGTAGCAACCTATTAACACATGGGAACACTTCAAGGTTGTGGGTGACCTAGGAATGAAGTGGACCTCCAGATTATGGGCTGGTTCCCCTTAAAATAACTTGAGAATACTAAAGAATGAGAAGGAAACGAGTAAGAAGGATATACTTGAAATTTAAAACCTATCACTAATAGGTGATACACCAAAGATAAAAATATGACAATATTATCGAAACTCACATAAAATCCCAATAAAGCTAAATAATCTCACAACACAACGATTTATGTCTGCAAAAGTGATTCTATGTAAGGTTCTGATTGTTCTAATGCTTAACACAAGGAAAACAATGATGTTTTCACATATATTAATGTAATAGAAAGAGACCACTAACATAAACTTGCACTATGACATAATATTCTTTGCATCCAATACTGAAGGAATCTGATAAAATAAAGGATTACACAAAATTTTATCATACGACTCACAACTAATACTAAAACAACAAAGGAAATCAGCGAAGGAAATGAATTTCTATTTAGAAAAATAAGGGGTCTTTGTATTACAAATCTATAGTATTCATAAAAATGAGTTACAAAGTCTAAATAATGCTCTTTCAGCAACCTCTTCAAAGAACTCCCCTTTTACAAAGAGGAAAAAATGCCATATATACAACCAAAAACTAAAAAAGTGTCAACCCCTGCCCTAGGGTTTACAAAAATGAGTCGGTTACAGAAGGGTTAGCCCTCAGATCTTTTGGAATAAAGTTAATGCTGCATTCAATGTGCATCCCTCTATCCATGTTGGTGAAAAGGTCACCCTCAGGAGTGGCCTTCAGATCTTTTGCAACCATCGCATTAACTCCCAAGCCTCGTGTCCAACCTCGAGAGCTCTATCAGAGCCGCTTTGAATGCTCTGCAACATTATCATAAATGTTGATCTACCTTCACTAGTAGACATCACAACTTTCATTGTGACTCACAGCCTCTTCCCCTTTGGCTTTCTTCTTGCTCTAGATCTTCCTGCAAGTTGACCTCCTTGAGAAACAACATCAGATTTATCCTGCTTAGATCTTTACAAATGAACACCACTGTCCACTGAACCGATTCATCATCTCATTCATAGAGCAAATCTATACCGCTCACAATCTGTTGATCTTCTTCACAGGATGGTTGCCATAGTCAAACTACCATTGGTTCACCCTCAGCTTCCTCTGATTAGCTGAATAGACACCACGTAAGATTTTCAGGGGGTCAAAAGTCATTCAAATAGAATCATATGTCGATGAGACACTAGCTGTGTCTCCCCGATGTGTTTATACTCCACAACAGCAATCGACATAGCTTAGAACTGTCGGCATGACTTCACATTGAGCTACAAGAGTTATATCGATATCCCAAAACTATTGGCAAGACTATCGCTGTCGGCCATACATCATAGCGAACCCACCTGACAGTAGATACCATTCCATTTAGACCCTCGACAAGAGTCTCAGTGATGCTCAGTACAAACACACCCTTTGGCAAGACAAACAAGTCAGGACAAGGTCTCAGTGAGCTCCTATCAATCACACCAAAGAGCTAAACCATTGGCGAGACTTTATCAATCAGGAAGACATCATATCAAATGCAAACCACTCAGCCTAGAGTCTTACCGAAGCCACATACCCATCAGCGAGACCACAACAAGTTAGCGAGACATCATAGCGATTGAAAATTGTTCAGCCAAACTACCGCCTTCGGTAAGAGGTCTCATTGAAGTCCATAGTAGACCCATCGTTATCGGAAAGACCATTGCTTGTCAGCAAGACCTCATAGTGATCCCCCAAGAGTTATACCGCTGTGCTCTTTTGTCAGCGAGACATCTGCATTCGGCAGGACATTATAGCAAGCCCTTCATCTTTCGGTGAGACCTCACCCTGTCGGTGAGACATCACATCGAACTCATTCCATTCTCCCTGAGCTCAAACCCTTTCGGTGTGACCACCTTCGGTTAGCAAGACTTCACATAGACGCTAACATCTCTTGGCGAGACTCCCACCAGTCGGCGGGACATCATACCAAATGTAAACCATTACCCTCGATGCTAACCTTGTGAACAACTATCGACGAGAGCTCTTCCCAAGCAGAGAAAGATAGAAAACCTCATAGTGACCGAAAATGTCCTGGCGACCCAAGCATTTCAAAAAGAAAAGGTAGAGTTGGAGTCAAGATGGAAACTGAAATCAAAACTAACCAACATTTCCAAGTCCATCCCCCATTTTGATTCTGCCTCCACCAAAGTAAAGAACCCCCAAACAAAAGAAAGCAAAGCGAGATTGGAACCAAAACTGAAAGGGGAAAAGCAAGGCAAAGACATAAAATGAAGACCTTCCCAATGAAAACCGAACACCTACACACTAGGCTCAACCCTTATGGGAGCCACATTTAATCCACGTGCCAAATTTAAAACATAATTTTCCCCTGCGGTTGCACAAGAAGCAAACAAGTTAGAAAATATGTAACCTTGATGCAAATGTTCCTCCATTTGACCTTCATGAACACTTGAAAACACAGATTGCCCTGCTTGATTGAGCCCGCAGGTGAAAATTGGGTAACAAAAACACCAAAAAAATTTCCAATAGGATATCATATATGCTAAAAAATATTCCCTAGGGATCCACACCAAAAAATAGTGATCTGGTGAAGTATTCAGATCAACTTGTCAACCAGATGTCTAGTTCTTCATACTTTCTATCGGTAGATTACAGTCACTTACTTCTCTTGCTGGTAGGAGAAACTACTACATAGTGGACCATACTACTAACTCAAGTTTCCATCAATGACAATAGAAGAAGCCAAAAACAATCTCTCCAAGCCATATGCCAACAATCTCCCCCTTTGGCATTGATGGCAGCACTTAGCGAAAAATAACTAAGTGTCAAAACTCATAAACTTATCAAAACCAAAGTTACTACTTCCCCTTAGGATGTCAAGGTATTTTTCGTTGCATTCTCTCCCCCTTTGACATCAATGACAAATCTTCCACTACTTTTGCTGCACTTCTTTCCTTCAAATTTTTTCTAATTTCTCCCTTTAGCAAAATTGAGAGTTTTGAACAAAAAATGGAAAACTGCTGCACAAATTAGAAGATTATTTTATACTTAGCTTTCATTTCCAAAAGAGATTTCTTCCAAGAGTCCACTAAAATCCCAATAGCTATAATCAAGCTATTATTCTTTGATGTTTGATTGATAATCTAAACAAGGGATTCAGGAATGGTGAAGGCATCATTCAAATTTTCTCCTTCCTTTATAATTTCAATCATTTGCTCTAATCTACATTCGGTATGATCTTTCACTTTCTAGAAAGCATCCATAAGAGTACTTCTGGCAGAGTGAAATTTTGCATGCTCAACCTATAGAACATGAATCTTCTTCCTAACTTCTTCATCCTTTTCCAAAGACATACTATAATCTTGACCTATTTTGACAAGGTCATTTTCAATTTCCTCCAATTTTTCCTTATACTTGCAAACCACATGGGGCCACTTAAGACAATAATTGAAGATCTTGTTAGTTGAGTCAATGCACTGTCTTACCTCATTCATTTTCTTCTTTAGTTTAGAAAGAGATAGTCTAAACTGTATCTTCAAATGGGAAATTATTTCCTCCTCCTTTCTGTCCAGACGCACAGAGGCCATAGCCTCCTGGATACATTGGATCATCTCACCTAGAAGATCATTCTGCAGACTCTCCAATTCAATGTTGTTATCAACAAAGTATCTTCCTAGAGTTTTTTCAATGAAATCCTACTCATAAGATGGTCCATTCAGCCATATATCAGTTATCTTTTGCATACCATCTTCATCCTGAATAATCTGCAATATTTTTACTTTAAACATAGCACCTTCATCATCACTATCTTCTGCAATTTCCAGAATAGGTTCAACTACTTTTGGTTCTTCTCTTGGAGTATATCCCTTATATTCTTCATCAACTACATCCACAACCATTTGTTCTTTTCATTTTGCATCAACTTTTGTTGAGTTGGGTGCCAGAGGAGTGACACCAACCAATTCTCTCTCTCTCTTTTGTCTTTTCTTGGCCTTACCAAAAGATGATCCAACTTCAACTATCTTTACCAGAAGAGGAATAACACTTGAACCAAAAATTTCTAACAACTTCCTAAAGAAGCTCTCATAAACTCTTTCACCATTTTCAAATGAGTTGAAATGCTCAAAGATTTCCTTGCAGATCAGTATATTTTCTTTCCATACCACATTATCATTCAGAGGCAAGCAATTCAGGAAATACATCATAATGCATATACCTATAGTGCCAAACCTGGAAGAGTAGCCTATATCCTTTGAAAATTGTACATTCTCGCTTAATTGATCTTTTATCAAACCACATAGGTCAAAGTCTTCTCCTTCTATTATCATTTTGTGAGCAATATATACTACACCTGTCGAGATTGACCCTTCTCAATTTTTGAAGAAGATTTTATATGAAATTCCATGAGTAATATACCTTGTTAAAGGGTGTTTGATTGTAGCAATAACCAGAGCCCTATGATCTCCTTTTATTCTATTTAGGGCTTCGACCTCAATATTTCAAATCAATTTCTTTTTCAGAACATCACCGACTTTGCACAAACTTGTTAAATTTCTGATTATATCCTTAGAAATATGGTAGGGTTTATCTAGAGTAAGGATATCACTATCCAATATGTTCAAGATAAACCGAATTACTTCCACATTGACAAAATGAGGGAATTCACTCCAGATATCCAAATTCTTGTGTTTTTCTCCTCCAAGCCTTTTCAATTCAATGACAAACAACAAATTTCTTATATCTCTGATCTTTTGACTACTATATTCGTCCAAAATTACTGATCCTTGAATTTGCTTCATTTTTCATACCAAACACGGTTCTATTGATCACCAAAACACTATGAAATTGACGAGCAACAAATATACCTGGAGAATTCACCACTAGATTGAATTTTACTCCTTCGAACTTTGAGAAAAAAAGGTTCTCCAATTGTTCTCCTTCAGTGCATGGTGACGAATTAGGGTTTTGAATTCCCTTTTATAACTTCACCTACTTAACTTCTTGCCGCTTTAAATGTGTTTCCATAGAAGTTTCGGTTACAATGAAAACTCAAAGAACAAATGAAGAATCCAACTTCGGACCTTCAACATTTCATCCAACACAACAAATGATCACAAATACATTTTTCAAAGAATAACACAATTGCTGATGGCATCTAGTGATTCAAAGCCAACTATACTTAGGGGATCAAAATATTTTAATGACAAACTCCCCCTAGGCCTCAGGCTTAAAATCAATTTTTGGAAGAGTTACCAGAGGGAGCTTTTGGTACAACCTTATTGCCTTCATTAGATTCACTTTTCTTTACCCACGTCTTCTTCATCTGATCTCTTATCTCTTCTATAGATACTTTTTCCTTTCCTTTGTTGTCTTTCTATGAATTTCCCCATTGATAAATTGGACCTCTTTTATTCACATTTTTGTTTCTATAGAATCTTGCAATGTGCCCAAGTTTGTTGCAATTGTAGCATACGAGATTTTTCTATCTATACCATCCATTCCACTGATTCCTCCTGATCTGCATTGATTAGAAACATGTCCAAATATTCCACAGGTATAACAATTAATGTTACTTGCACTGATAGACATACTTCTACATTCTAATGCCTTATGACCAAAATTCTTGCAATTAAAACACTGACCAAAAAATGATGGAATACTAGGGTTTATCTTTCTTCTACATTGAGAAGCAATATGTCCAAATTTATTACAAGCAAAGCAATATCCATTAAATTTTTGAGCATTGGGTTGCCTTACCGGATGTCTTCTGCCTTTGTTCTTCTTTTCAAGGTTCTTCTGTTTAGATCTAGAACTTTCACCCTTCTCATATCCAAGACCTTGCTTGTGATTTGTATCCTTTTGTCCTTTGGTTATCTCATCAAGCCTAGTAGAGCTTATCCTGAATTTCTCCTTGAATTCATTTGTAGTAGTAAGCTCATTTCTGAGGATAACTACCTATGTATCAAGCTCTTGTTCATTGTTCCTGGATTGTTGTAGTTCAATTTCCAATTGAATGAATGCACTATTAATTTTGCTACATTCTTTAGATTTTTCTTTTAGGGACTAGGCCATATTCTCCTCATTATTTTTTCTTTCTTCAATCTCTTTGGTAAAACTCATTGCCCCAGATTCCATTTCAAGCTTTAGAGTTGTATTTTCCTTAGCAAGTTTTTCACATTCTTCTGTTATTTCCCTCAGGGTTTGATTCAGATGGACATCATCCAAACCTTTTCTTTCTTTTTGCTTCAATTGATCATATAGTTCCTTCCTCTTTTCCCTTAACTCATTTATCTAATCCTTTAGCGATTGAATGAATTTTTTGGCAGCCACAAGATTTGATTTTAGTTCCATGACCTTTGCTTTGGACTGATCAAGATCATTAAGTGCCATGATAAGTTGCTGTTGAAGACCACCAAAATCCATTGTAATTCAAGATCCACCTCAAGCTATTAGACTTCTGAAGAGGAACCTGCTCTGATACCAATTGTTGGACACTAGGAACACTGAGAGCGGGGGTGAATCAGTGTTAAAAAATATTTGATTTTCAAATCAGATCTTAAACTATCAACAACAATAATTAAACCCTCAATAACATCCACAACATATAAACATAAAGGAACATGCATACACATTAAACAACACCATAACACTTGTATTTTTACATGGAAACCCTATTAGGGGAAAAACCATGGTGGAGATTAATCCATAAAGTATACTCTGTTGAAAGTATAATAAAAAGGGGAATGCACTTGCATTCAGGCACACTACCTAGAGCTCACTACTCAAAAGAGAAAGGCTCACTTCCTTACAAAGTATAATTGAAATTACAACAAAAATTTGAACTGAGAATACAACATCTACAAATTCTTGGAATTAGTTCCAATTAAGCATACAATCATATTCCAGATCTTTTATCCAGTTCACACTTCTGCTCATCTCTACTACATAAATCCTTCTGTAAAATTTGCTCAACCGATCTTCTAAAATTAACCCATATAGCTATTCTGCACTTTTTTGCACTAACATACTCTTCTCACATTCACCACACAAAAGTGATTTTTGGATCTCCTTTAAATACCCGCTAATTAGGAATTCATTATATGTCAGATTCAAAACAAAATATAATATTCTTTCTTATGTCGGCTCAAATCATAACTTAGAATTGGTGTGTATCCACACAAGTCAGCTAGACTATAATAGGGACCCAAACCAAAATTCCAAACATAAGAAATAGCTAAACACATACTCCACATACATCCATGACACGACATATACATTAGGTTGGCTAGAACAAGAAAATAAGCAGTAAATCATTCTTCTGAATCTCTTAACTCATACTCCAACTAATGAAACACCACAAAACTTTCCAATAGGATGGTATACATGCTAAACAAGATTCCCTAGGAATCCACACCACAAAATAGTGATCCGATGAAGTATTTAGATCAACTTGTCAACTGGATGTCCAGTTCTTCATACTTTCTGCCAGTAGATTACAATCACTTCTCTTGCCGGTAGGAGCAACTACTACATAGTGGACCATACTATTGACTCTAGTTGCCATCAATGACAACACAAGAAGCCAAAACCAATCTCTCCAAGCCATATGCCAACAAAATGAACAACATAAAAGTGTTACAAACTTACCAAAATCCTCGAATATGCAAGTCTAAAGTAGTGTCAATGGTTGCTTCAAAGTGCTACAATAGTTTCTTGATGATGTATTGCAAATGATTAATTGCTTGAATATGTTAGGAAGATTGAATGCTTGAATGAGGAATTGTAAAATGAGGTGAAAATCACTTATTTATACAATTCTTGTGCCTTACTGTAGTGCCCTCCATTGCAGTTGTCGTTGATGTCAAGTAAGTGGTCGTTGGTATTGTCATGATGATGTGGTGATTTTATTATTTAATTTAATTTGAAGGTTATGAGATAAAACTAATAATAAGTTTGGATTTGATTAATAAAAATTAATTATAAGGTTACTTGTTTTAATTGGAATTAAATAAAGAATTTGATTCAATAATAAACATTAATTTAATTATCTTTGGGAGTTAGTTATTTAAAGTAATTGGATTTGATGAGGAAAGGTAATTATCATTTAACGATTAAATTCGATTAATAAATTTAAAAGTGAGAAAATATTACAGAGGATTAAATATTAAAATTGTACTTAAGTTTAATTAAATTAAGGTGAAAATATTTATTAAAATTAATATATTCTATTGTAACTAAAAGAAAGATTAAATTATTAAATATTTATTAAATATTTAATAGTTGATCTATTTGGTTCATATATTAAAGAGCCAATTATAAAAATGATAAATAAGGGTAGTGGTTGGCATTCAATCGTAACTGATGGAAGTGCAATAGTCTGCTGATGGGAGTGTAAAAGTCACCATCAAAGAAATTATAGTAAGTGATAGAAGCCAAACGGTTCCAAAAAGGGGAGCGGAAAAGACACCATGAAACAAATTATAAACAAGAAAAGCTGGAAGAAACAGGACCTGGGGAGAGCATTTTTCGAAGTTGAAGAGAAGTGGGGGGATTCTTGATATCTGTATTCCTACCTTGAAGATGGTGTGGCCTCATGATTGAAGCTTCTGGCAGCGCTTTACCCACGCTATTTACTTTGCATTTGCGAACTGGTTAGGGAGATTGAAGAGGCAATAGTGTGCTTGAATGTGGAAAGATCGTGAGTAACATTATTCTTCGAATGTTGTCATCATTTATTGAGGAATTAGGTATGTACGGTAAACTCTATCTTCATCTATAGCTACCTACTCTTCAGATCATTTCATTTTACTTTACCCCTGTTTAATTCTTTGGTAGCGGCTCGTGGAAAATGTTAATCAACATTGCGAAGATTAGTTTGTGCAAGGTTATGACCTTCAACTATTTCTTAGCTATTTGTGACGCTAGATTGGTCAACTAGGTCATTTAGAAGCATCATGATTCATTTAGCCTGTGAGTCCATTCTGATGGTTTCTCTTTTTGCAACCTGTCGCAGTAGAAACACTTGAACATAGGAGACTGAGGAGGTAAAAATAGCCTCCCAGTTTCGTTGGCAACCTGCTACACCAGTTATACTTGGAAATAGAATGTTGTAGAGGTTTAAATAATCTCTCTGATCTTTTGTCAACCTGTCTCAGCTGTAGCACCTGAATGTAATAGGGAGTTTATAGTTTTAAATAACCTGCTTGATTCTCCTGTCAATCTATCGTAGTTGCAACACTTGAGATTTGATAATAATGCAAGTAGATGGCGATATTTCCATATTCCAATATTTACTTTCTAATTTACTTGGCAATTTGTCACTGTTGCGCCATATAGAATTGAGGCATTGTATAGAATTAAATAGTCTCTCTTAAACCATTGGCAACCTGTCACAGCCGCAACTTTTAGATTTACAAAGTGTGGTACAATAAATAAACTCTCTGATTTCTTGTCAACCTGTCTCAGCCATGCGCTAGAGCATAATAGGAAAGTTCAAAGATTTTAAATAGCCTGCTTGATTCTTCTGACAATCTATCGCAGTAGCAGCACTTGGAAATAAAATATTGCGTCTATTTAAAATGATGAAAAGGGTTCACATCTCTCAGAACAAACTCTCTTGCAACAATCTTGGAGATGAATTTAGTTGCAGCGTGGGCATTAAGTAAAAGTCTTGAATCTGATAATTTCACCAAGCCAATTTCTTCAGCGCAGCATAGATCTTTTGTGTTGCGTATGTGATCTGTCTCTCCCTTATAAAGCATGTACCATTTCATGGCGTTCATTCCATCTCCATAGGGTATCTTTCCTATTCCTCTAGCTTCCATCAATATCCACTTCATTTGAACCACACCTGGCCACCCTTCTTGGGCAATAGGAATTTAATTTGTTGATTATTGTTTATGGATGGTATTCGATCTATGAGGAGTATATTTATATGGATTCTTAGTTAGAAATTGTTTTTAAAGACATTTACATATTTAACATTCTTCAGTAAGAGATGAAAACTCTTTCACAAGCTCCCATTCAAAGTTAATGAGTCAGATGCAAATAGACTTAGGTGTATACGAAGATATATATATATATATATATATATATATATTTATATGTTGATATTAATATGGTTACTTTTATATATATCTATCTTGTTGTTTTGTAAACAACATTTTGAAGTTATATATATAGGGAGAGATGTATATATATATGCATCTATAGTTTATTGTAAGATATGTCTTAGTAATTGAGGGCAACTTCAAATGAATAAATTTCATTTAATAAAAAGATCCTGTGGAGAGTTTAAAATAAATTAAGCCATTACACTATAAATATTAGATTACTTTTCATAATCAAGCTTTGTAAATATATGTATTTATAAATCTAGTAGTTATGCATTAAATGAGTATCATTTTTTAATTCTTCTTTAGTCTCTCTAACTTCATGTTGATAGAATGATTTTATTTGGATGGTCTGGGAAATTTATGCGAGCCTCCTTTATGAGTTCAATTATAGGAGTCTAAGTATGTTTAATTGATCAAAAGTCTAGAAATGTAATGTTAGGTTATTTCATATAGGTTTCCTTTCCATGTTTATACTTTCTTGGTTAAACTCTTAATATTTCTAAAGGTAGTTGGTTACTTAGAATAAGTATCATTAGAAAACCTTGAAACACTATTTAACGAATCTAACTAAATAAGTTATGTGGTTAAGTTAAAGAGTTATGTTAGTTATTTGAGAAGTTTCTTAAGTTTGTTATTTTAGTAAGAGATAATAAGGTAGAAGAGTAAATTTGAGAATAATTAATATGGAAAATTAATTTATTTATAAGAGCCGCAAGGGAATATTGATACTTTAGATATCTATTGTTGAGTAATTAGTCTTGAGGGAAGGAATAATGCTTGACAAGGTCATAATTATTGATAATTGCTTAATCAAAAGGTTTCTTTAAATGCTTGTATTTGATAAATTATTTAAAGGTGAATTTGTTGGATTCTCAATTAATGGAATTAGAAACATTAAATTTCTAGAGGATTTCTCCAATAGTAATGGATATATGTGAGTAAAAAAAGGTAATAGCTCTATTTATTTATTTGGAATATTTCTAAAGAAGTTAATTGATGAAATGTCTTTATATGTATATATGGATACCTATAGTGGTAGGATTTCTTCAGTTTGACTTAAATGATGCCTCAATAATGGAAGAGATAAGATATAAAGTAAGCCTTAAATGCTAGTATAATGTTATCACTCTTTGTGGATTAGCAAAAAGGTAGATTGTTAAATATAGTCTTTTAGGTGAGTAAGAAATTGATAGATTATTTAACTTAGAACACTTTAAGTTATTGGTGATTACTTAGTATTTTATATGTGGAAGAAATGTCTTACTATTTAGTTGATAATGGGAGGTGGTTTGGAAAAGTGAAGTTCATGGAAATAGTGATTGCTTGTTTGTGTGGTTAATATATGATTTGATGTTCCATCTTGAGGTGATTTTTCTTTGAGTTGATTTTGGTTGGGATTCCTTTGAATATCTTGAAGTCCTTGATGTTCTGATGAATATGACCCTCTTAGTTTATTTTGTTTTGAGGATCTTTTATTCGTTGGGTTGGTGTTGAAATTGGTTTGAAGCCCCATATCATTGACTTACTCTTGTTACTTCATTTTACACTCGTTTGTGGGTTTTCATTCTTATTGGCTTCCAGAGGCTTGAGATGATTGACAGTTGATGTTCTCTCTTTTATGTGCCCTTGCAGTGACAAGTGTTTTGGTATCAGGATTTTGAAAGGGTTGTACAAGAATTGTTGAGACTTTGATTTTGTACTTGTTAGGAAGATGGGTAATGCCTCGCATGCTTCTCAGTTGTGATCTAATATTCTTGTTATGTTGTACAACCCTTGGTTTCTTGGTTTTTTTATGTTGTTGGGTCTCTAGGGAGAGTGGCTCCTCGTGGGGGCCGACGCCCCATTTAAGGGGAAGGGCTCAGGATAACCCACGAGTGAGTTAGTAATCAAGTGAAAACCTAATAATTAACTTAGGAGGGCAGGGTAGTAATAACATTGTAAGATTTAAAAAAAAGGATGCCTTGTCTTCATTAGTGCTTTCACAGACTAATGGAAGGCTGAGAAGGCTGTGGTTGGCAAGGTCATGACCTCGTCTTCACGAGAGGTCTACGGCTCCGCATGAGTCACGCTATGGACCGACGCCTCCAATTGGGAGGAAGGGCACAAGATAGCCATAGATGGGGGCTGGCGCCTCCAGTTGGGAGGAAGAGCACAGGATAACCCATGTAGGACTATGCGATGACACTCTCCCCTAGTTGCCCAGGTGTTTTTTTTTTACTTTATTGTGTTCCTCTGGAAGTATGTTATGGGAGTTGGGTTTAGATTGTTGTTGATTGGATTTATATTGATTTATGGAGCATTGCTTTGATTCATCTTTGGTGTACTTTGTGGACTTTTATGATCTCATTGATATTTGATTTATGACCTTGTACTCTTTTATGGTACTGTGATATGATGTTATTGAATTGCTATTTGGAATTGTATTATGTTTATTAATTTGATTTGGAAGTATTTCACGATCATCCTTTGGTTACTTGTTTACTGATCATTACTTTGATTTATGTGATGAGATTTACGACTTTAAGTTATTATGTTGACTCTTGGGTGTTGTTGATTATGTCATTGTAATCCCTGAGTTTTATGATACTTTTGTATATTGTTGAGTCTTGTGGTTCTGTGTTTGGATGTTCTTGGTTGAGGTCTCTTTCTTGTTAGCTTCTAGCATGGGGGGTGGGTCTTCGGACTCACATGGTTGGGTGGAACGTGCTAAGCACCCCATTGGGTCCCCAGTCGAGAATTGAGAGGTGCGGATTGGTGCAGTTGCAGCGACTCCAGAGTTGTATTTGTCTTGGAGCTGGTTATAATACTTTGTATTCATCTATTTATTTGTATCATGATATCTTGTGTATGGTTTCCATTTATGTTTGGAAACACTGTTGTATCATTGTACCTCCAGAACATTGTACTATAATGTCATGTTAAACTCGGTGTGATTATTGGTTATGGCAGTTGTTATTCATTGTGTTGAGTTAATCATGTATACGTTGTATCTACATTCTCAACTAGTTTCTTATCAATGAATTTTCATGTATGTGTTATATTTGTTAATGTTTACTTTGTTATGGATTATATTTTGGATTTTATTCTTTATTGTCGTCGTGCGGATCTAAGTCGCGTAATGACTCCTCGTGTACCCCAAGGGATGTATGTGCTAATGAATCTACTTAAATGAAATTCATGTCATGACTTAATGTGTATTACATGTATGTTATGTTTACCTAAAAAAAAATAAAAAATTGTGCAGTAATTATGGTTTAATTGTCCTTTGGGGTTCACACGGTGGGGCGTTACACTTACTATCCATTCATACCTCATCACAGGGCAACAACAAGTGATTTTTATTAAAATCCCAAAAGGAAATTTGAAATATTTTGAATTTGAGGCCAAGGGGGACTCATTCACCACCCATGACGAATGGGTCCCACCTAGGACCTAAAAAAAAGTTTTGGGGAACAATGTTGTATTTAATGTTTTTTGTCGAGATAATATGCAAAAATACACTTAATTAAGTCATATGAAGGTATAAAAAGACAAAATAAAGCATGAGAAAGGTGTAAATAGGGAAGATGTGCCTAGAAAAGTGTGAAGGCTTGTTACAAGACTGTACAACACTTCATAATAGGACTTGTTGATGTGTGAAAAGGTGGTTTTTAGGTAAATTGTATTAAATAGAGTCTAGAAGAATGTAGAAATGTCTTACAACACTTCAAAAAACCTTCACAAGACATTGTTCTTTGAGTTGAGAAAATTTGGTGATGCCCTTCCTAAGGTTGAATCTGCATTTAAGGCTACTACTTCTAGGAGAGATAGATAGAGATATGCTCCAGGTGAGAGTTCATCTAGAAATACATTCAAGTATGAAGATGAAATCAGAAAGATTGAAGAAGAAGAAAGAGAGCTAGAAGAGTTGGAAGCACTTACTATCAAAAAAGTACCGAGAGGAAAAGGTAAGTATGAAGGAAAATTACGTCTTAAATGCTTTTCTTGCAATAAGATAGGTCATTTTGCATCAAGGTGTCTAGAAAGAGCTGCTAAACCAAAACATAACAAGTCTATATTTTAGAAGAAGTGTTACTATGCTACTGATGAAGGCGTGACATATGATGAATCTGATAAAGGAAATAGAAGTAATGATGAATGGGTATTTATTGCTATCAAGGAAAATAATATTGTATCTACTGAATCTATTGGTTATACTAATGTGGAAAAAGCCCTAGCTTCTCGAGTTGAAGAAAAAAATGAATGGGTAATTAATAGTGGATGTTCACATCATATGACAGGAAACAAAAGTAAGTTTGTAAGCTTGGAAAAGTATAATGGTGGTGTTGTGATATTTGGTGATAATACAACTGGTGTGATTCGTGGAAGAGGTTGCATTTCTCTTGATGGTAAGCATAATACTGATGATGTTCTATATGTAGAAGGCTTGGAGCATAATCTTTTAAGTGTTGTCCAAATGGTTGATAAGGGATACAATCTTCAATTCAAGGATGGAAAGTACAAAATATTGAGTTTCAAAAATGAAATTGCATCAGGTACATAGACAAAAGGTAATATCTTTCACTTGAGTGCTGCTAGTAAAAGTTGTTTGATTGCTCAAGTTGATGAAAGTTGGTTATACCATAGGAGGTTGTGCCATGTTAACTTTGATATCATTGTCAAGATAAGTTCTGCTAAGGCTGTGATAGATCTACCTAAGTTGGTGAAACCTACTAAAGCAATATGCAAGGAATGTCAATTGGGAAAGCAAACCGGAATTTCATTTCGGAGTAAAAAGCATTGTTCAAATGAATTGTTAGAGATTGTGCATACTAATCTGTGTGGTCCCTCTAAGGTCATAAGTTTACAAGGTTACATGTATTTGATGTTACTCATTGATGATTATTCTAGAATGGTATGGGTTACTTTCTTAAGGGAGAAATACAAAGAATTGGAAAAGTTCAAGATCCTTAAAGCTATGGTTGAGACAAAGACATGCTTGAAGATTAAATGTCTAAGATCAGATAGAGGTGGTGAATTCACTTTTGGTGAATTTAATACTTTTTTGTGAAGAACATGGAATAAAGAGATAATTATCTACACCATAGACCCCTCAACAAAATGGAGTTGTGGAAAGGAAGAATAGAACAATTGAAGATGCTACTAGAACTATGATGTTGGAAGGAAATGTTCCACATATCTATTGGAGAGAAGCTGTGAGCACTGCTATGCACACACTTAACCAAGTACAAATCAAAGGTGATACTAGTAAGACCCCTTTTGAGCTATGGACTTGTCAAAAGCCTACTGTTAAATAATTCAAGATATTTGGAAGCATATTTTATATTAAGAGAGATAAAGACATAGGAATGTTTGATGCTAGGAGTGATGAAGGTATCTTTTTGGGTTATTCTACTAAAAGCAAGGCCTACCAGTGTTACAATAAAATATTAAAGAAAGTGGTTGAAAGTGTAAATGTTAAGGTTTATGAAGACTTAGGTACACCATCCAAAACCTGTGGATATGACTTTGATGATTATGATGATAGTACAAATGAAGGAAAGCAAGTTTAGACTAAAAATCAAGTGCAAATCAATCCAACAAATTAGGAAAATGAAGAAGAAGGAGAAACTAGTGAAAGAGCAGATGGGAGATCAGAAGTGACTGAAGTTGAAGAAAATCCTAAGAATAAGACTTTGAGGTATGTAAGATTGAAGAAGAAGTGTATATTGAGCAACTTGATGGATTCTAGTTGACTGATAAAGAAGATATGGTGTGTCAATTGAAGAAAGCATTGTATGGACTCAAGCAAGCCCCTAGAGCATGGTATGCAAGATTGTACAAGTATTTTTGTTGAAGCTTGGATTTAACAAAGGCACTGCTAATAGTAATCTATATTTCAAGATTGATCATGATAAAGATTTGATTGTTGAAGTCTGTGTTGATGATATTATTTCTGGAGGAGATGATGCTTTGTTCATGAAGTTTGCTAATGAGATGTAGAATGAATTTGAGATGTCTATGATTGGGGAGATGAAATTATTTTTGGGATTGCAAATTACTTAGTTAGATAAAGGGATTTTTATATCTCAGTCCAAGTACGTGAAGGAATTGTTGAGGAAGTTCAGTATGGAAGATTCAAAGCCAGTTGGTACACCCATGGTGACTGGATGCAAGTTGACAACAAAAGATGATTCTCTGAAAGAAAATTAGACAAGATATAGAACAATGATTGGTGGATTGTTGTATTTAACTCAAACTAGTCCTGATATCATGAATGTTGTATTATTGTTGTAATATTTCAAGCTAATCTGAAAGAATCAAATGTGACTACTGTGAAGATAATTTTCAAATACTTGAAGGGAACTGTTGATATTGCCTATGGTATCCTAAAGATGATGATCTTACTTTGAGTGTCTTTATTGATGCTGACTAGGCAGGAGATGTGAATGATAGGAAAAGTACTCGTGGTGGAGCATTTTTCTTAGGTAAGAAGCTAATTTCATGGTTAAGCAAGAAGCATAATGTCATTTCCATGTCTACTGTAGAGGCCAAATACAATTTTGCTGCTAATAATTGTACTCAAGTCCTATGGATGAAGAAAATGCTGAAGGATATTAGAGTTGCATATTATGAGCCTATTGCTATATTCTATGATAACTCAAGTGCTATTAACATTTCCAAGAATCTAGTGTTGCATTCAAAAACAAAACATATATCTATCAAGTTTCACTTTTTAAGGGAGAAGGTAAGTGAAAAGGAAGTTAGATTGGAGTATGTGCCTATTACAAAGCAAATTGTAGACATCTTTACAAAACCATTGCTTAAGGATACTTTTGAGTATCTCAGAGGGAAGTTAGGGGTGATTACCCCTCCTAATAAGAACTAGGATGCAATGCAATGTGTGCATTAGTTCGTGCATTTCATAGTCATATCTTGTTTTGGATTGATGTTGTGGTGGTTGCTACTTAGGGGGAGTAGTTAGATGTTCAAAAATTCATATATGTGGTTTAGAGCTTAGAGAACTTTGTCATTGATGTCAAAGGGTGAGAAGAGTCATGGAAAAACTGGTGATTTTCTAAGGAGAAGAACCTTATGGGGAGAAAGATAATGTGAAAGTGTTGAGGAGAAGATGAGTCAAAACCTAAGCAGGAGTTAGTTGTGTTGATGGTGTTTTTCACATCATGTGTTGCCATCAATGCCAAAGGGGGAGATTGTTGGATGTTGTGGTTGTGTTGATGATATGTGGTTGTCATTGATGTCAACACTATTAGTATAAATGTATTTGAAGTCGTATATGTCAAGGATATTGAGAAAATTATAAAGAAATAAGTTGTAGGTTGTCAGTGGTAAAGTAAAGTTCAGTATGTTAGTATGTACTGTACACTGATGATCAGAGGTTGTGGACTAAAGGGTTTGTTACTTAGTGTATCTAGTTTATCCACATCGAGTTTCAAAGATCTGCGTGAAGATTTGATCGAGTTATGAAGATTTCCATTTAGACAGTTTTTCTGTTTCTTTAGTCAGTGTTCTTGATTGAGGATGATGCTATTTTAGTTAGTTCAGTTTCTATGAATGCTTCTCTGGTGATTCATGTTTCTTTTGGATGTTTCTATATTGTACTCTATCTTTGTTGCATGTCTGCATTGATTGTTGTGATCGTGGTTGGCGATTTTCTCTTGCGTGTTCATGTTTTTCTTGTCCTTGGCCGACATAATGTTTGTAGCATGTTATGGATCTTAGAGGAGTAATTAATTGAAGTGTTTTCATGTTGGAGATATTGTTTTGGGTCCTCACTAAGTTGTGGCTAACCTTGGTTGATTCACATTGATAATCTTTAATGTTTTGGGCTGACAGTTTATATTCACTTTATTATTTCTTTGTGGCTAACTTGTAGAAATGAAATTTCATGTTGCGGATATATAAGAGAAACTGTTTATTCGAATTCAAGTGTGGAAAAGGTGTGCTTCTATGTGTGTGCATGAATAATTTTCTAAATCATTCGAAGGTAGAGCAAAGTGTGATGAATTGTGAAGGAGAGTGAAGAAGAGTGAAGAAGAGTGAAGAAGTGTTCAAGTGCTTAATTGGAACTGTAATCAGGCATTAGTAGATGCTATATTCTTAGTTCAAAATTTAGATGGCTATAATTCAAATCTCTTTGTAAGACAGTGTGTCTTCCTTTGTAATTGAGCAGTGAGCTCTAGGAAATGTGCTTGAATGCATGTGCATTCCCCATATTTTATTTTCATTATACTTTTAACAGGGTATAATCTTGTGGACTGACCTCCACCGTGGTTTTTCCCCTAATAGGGTTTCCACATAAAAAAATCTTGGAGTTATGTGTGTTTCTGATGTGTTGTTGATTCATGCTTTCATGGTTAATTATTAGATCTAAGAATAAGGTTAATAAGTTGAATAATTTTAGAATTTATGTGACAACTGATTCACCCCCCCTCTCTCAGTTGTCTTCCCTTGTATTTCCAACAATGACAACATTTATGGCAACCTCTACGGGATGATTGTCTACTAATCATGGAATCTAGGGGCCTTGCATATCCATTAGGCATAAAGTTGTGAGAAGTCTTCAACATCTAGGCCTCCCAATATAAAAATAGAGCATGTGTAGGTTTCACTTCCAGAGGAAAGAAAAATATAGAAACATACATTCCCTTAAGGAGAATACAGGGTGTACAAAGGAACTTCTTAGAAAAAGCAACAACTAAGCTAATATATATAGAAAAAAAAGAACATGATTTGCTAAAAAAATAAATCATTTATTGGTTCTATGAAGTAGCTTCCCTTTCTCATTATCTTGCAATACTTCACATGATTTTGAGCAGCTAAGGAAGGTGGAGGTTGAACACATTCTCAACGAACTACTTCAACAACCCTTGGAGAAAGAGGGAAAACCTACTTATTTCTTCATATTAGCCGTACATATCATTGCTTTGAAATGCATAAGTAGGCTAAATGCATTCCTCCTTAGCTAGAACCTTATGCTTGACTACAAGAAATCCTTGTGGTACTTTGGTGGCCTCCATCCAAGTAATGTGTCTAATTAGACATCCTCCTAAAAGGACAAACTCTAAGCTCTCCCTACTAGTTTTGTGTTTGTGCACTACTTCATCATTTTTGGCCTATGAAAACCACCTCTTGTGATTGTTTTGAAAAAATTAAATAGATCATTGTCCTATGCTCCTATTTCTCATGACCTTCCTTGTCATCTAAATCTAAAAAAAATGCCTCTAAGCTATCCCAAAAAAATCTTCTTCAACCTCTTGCTTTTCTATAAATAAGGACTGACCTTCGCATTGTGGTAGCTCTCCTTGTATGCACCAACCTCTTCACCTTGAAAACTAGAAATGTCATCATTTGTACCCTCACAAACTAGAATCACTTCATGTCATTTTCATTTTCATTTTCAATTTTCTTCAAAACCTATAGAGGTATTAGAGCTTGCATGCTCTCTTCATCTTCATCAACAAAAACAAGGAAGTTCAATAAATGAAAATACTAAGTCTTCATTTGCACTTGTTGCCTTGTTGTCCCAACTAATTTTTTGATGTAGGAATAGATACCTTTTCTTCATTTCCAACAAAAAATGGGAGCTCATCAAATAGATCAATAACATCCTCATGTCCAACACCCATTGCTTGTTCTTTAAACTAATACTCCAACTGGTCATGTTCATCTATATCTGGCTGCATGTTAGAACCATCCTCTTCCATGTTGCATTCAACTATACCAAAAACATAATAAACCTCGTTCTCTTCCCCAAAAACCTCCTCTTGTTCACTAAATCAACTATCTTGGTAGAAAATGGGCCAATCTTTGCAAAGATGGATGATACTAGGATTATAAGGCTGATTATAGGAGTCCTGTTGGATTTCTTGAGGAGTAATAGGATCTTGCAAAGGATGAAGGTCTCTAAAGCTTGGAATTTCAATCTTAAAAGACCTACTTGAAGACACAGGAGGCCTAACTTGCTTGAAGCTTTAAATTTTGTACTTGGGAGGTTGCTCTGTCATAGGTCTATTTGGAATGAAGGTAGTTGACTAGCCCTCCAACCTATGCACCTAAGAAAGCAAAATAATCATTTTCTCTTGCTTGGTAGAAAAATCTCTTGCAAGAGACTCCTCATAATTCTTCCTTTGCATCTCCATCTCTTGCTATTGTTGGTAGTTCTGGTAAGACAACTCCTCCTACTGAAAGTTATGTTCCTGAACTCCTTCAATTTCATTCATTTTCCTTTGAAATTCTAATATTATATCTTTGATGCTCAAGTTTTCAACCTTTGAAGGTTGGCTATGAGGATATCAAAGCTGGCCGAGGACAAAAAGGATTTCTTGTGGTTTGGTTTGAACATATGGCTACCATGGGCCTTGAGTAGGGGTAGGTGGGTGGAAAGCATGATAAGAGACATAATGGTTTCTTTGTGTAGTAGAGGGATAAAAGCAAGAAGTTGGGTTCACAAAGAGGGGAAGTTTCGGTAAAAAAAAATCTTGTAGAAAATGCGTACGTGTTATTAAAAAAATGTGTATGTGTTATGCTTCGGGTACCCAAGCCTAAAAAAATGTGTATGCACTAAAAAACGCGTATACATTTTATAACACATACAATTCATTTATATAAAAAAATAAATACCTTTTAGAAATGTGTACGCATTTCTAAAAAGTATTTTAATTTTTTAAATAATCAAGAAAATAAAGAACGCAAATGCATTTTGTAACACGTATGTGTTTTTAAAAATGTCTACATGTTTTTAAAGTTTTGAATGCTCAACCCACATGCTGCCTCAGTTTTAGGCTCGGGAAAGACTTGGCAACCCGACCCTTAGCCTTTGACCTGCAACTAAAAAACTAAGGCAAATTGAAGAAGAATGTCCAACTTTGGCAATATGGCTGATGGACCTTTTTTTTGAATCAAGCTATAAAATTAAAACCCATTAGAGAAAATGATGTCTCGTTTCCAATTATATAATTTTTATTAATATTGGATTATATTTGTTATTTTTTAATTAATTTCTAAGCAAACTAGTCCTTAAACTTGAAATATCAAGCTTTTTTAAAATTTTTAATAACTTTTTTTTTGGTTAAGTTTCTTGTAAAAAAATTTATATGGCATCAATATTGAGACAATTCTCTACACAATGAAAAAAAAGATTCAAAAAATGTTTAGTTTAGGTCCAATTATGTTTTCCCTACACGTTGATTTTTAAAAATAGTAATTAAGGCCAATAAAAATTCAATAAAAAAATATATATTAAAAAAAAATGTCCTCATCAATCTTCATGTTGTTATATCTCTTTCTCCAAAAGGAATTAGCAAAATACTTTTATTTGGGTCAAAAAGTGGCATTCGTACATGTGCATGCTATGGTAAAAAAAGACTTTTTAAAAGTGGTTTTTATACATCCCTATCAAAATTTAATTTCTATCATCTGGGTATTTGAATAAATTACATATTTGGAAAGTAGATTCAAAATGCTAACTTTAATATTAGTGACTTTTTTTAACATTCTTTGTGTAAGTGTCTCAAATTCTCAGTCCAAGTGTGACAAATTCTAAGAAACAACAAAAACACTTCCACTTTTTGAGCTTTTTGTGGACCCAACTTGCATGATGCAATGACAAAGGACTCACAACTCAACTTGAAAAATCTCAAACAATCTTTGACTATCCTTTCAATTAGGACTTCACAAGTTCTTGGTTCCAAAGCACTTAAACTGAGAAAAAATCCCAAACCACTTGTATATTCTTAAAAACTCTAAACAACATTAAAATAATAGTCTCAAACCTTATTACAAACTTGACATATCAAATAAGTGAACTTCTCATATTAGACTGTCCAACCAGCCAAAATGGGCTTCATAACGCCATTCAATTTGACAAGCAACCTTAAGGGACTCTCAAAGGTTCATCATTTGATTCAATAATATTTAATACTCTTCATTGTAAAATATTCCATGGCTTTCAAGATACATGACAACAACATCTACAAAATCTGTCCTAAATTGGACTGTCCTCCAAACTGTCAACAATAGGACAGTCAAATAATAGACACCAAAACTTAAAAAATTCACCAATACTTAATTTGAAATGGACTTCCCAATATTTAAACACCTTTTCACAACAAAATTACACAAGGACTTCCTTTCTATAAACAAAATTCATTAAAACCTCAGTGTACTCTGAATTACCAATCACTTCCAACAATTTCAGTCTTAAGGCTTCTTTGAAACTACCCCTAATCGCATTCTTTTGCTCTAAAACATTGAAAACCTGTAAAACTCATCTAAAACTCACTTCACACCAAATATTAGCCATTTCTAATGGTTATAATAGGAGATATACAATTTAGAATGCTCCCTAATACCCTAGAACAAGGTTTTTACCTGCCAGTAGAAATTTACTGATAACTTTCTTAAATAAAAAATATTTTAAATGAAATCAAAAGTATTTAAAAGTGTATTCATAGGTATAACAATACCAATGAAGGAGGAGAGGTTATGTGCTCAGATTGTGGCTGTACAATGGCTTGAAATAATGAAAAAATAGAAAAATAATTGAATAACCGTGTTTATCATTAAAATTATTCTTCCTACAACAACTCTCAACCTTCCTCCAAGTTGGTGAAGCCTCAAAATTCTTTTATAAACCTCAAAAAATTCCTAAAACTAACTTTACAACTACGTTGACCTTTGATCTTCCAACTTCTTTCAATTTGTTGCAGTTTAACAATTTTGCAATGGCAACAATTTGTCAATCTTTGCAATTTTTCATTTTATGCCCACATTATTCTAAAATAACTATTTAATACCTATTAAAAACTAAATGTGGCCATTTAGGCCTTATTTCAACATGAAAACAACTAGACTAAATCAAAAAGCTAAAATTTCCTCATGGAGGCATGATCTCACATGGGTGCACTTGCACCATTCTCTCTGACCAAAAGAATTCCAAGTCCTATTAGATTGATTGTAACAAGCCTTCATCATTAATTCTCCTCCATGTAGTCTTCATTTCCCTTATTCTTTCATATTTACCTTTGGTTTGAGTTGGTAAATTCCAACATGCTTCCATCTTTTCGTATCTCTATGAATCTGCTCATTCATGTCCTGAAATGTTCCAATCTTCTTGTGTCCTTCAATTAGCTGCATCTTGATTTGCAAATTGTTCACTATCCAAAATATTAGCATAATAAAGAAATGACACATTATTTCAACACTATACCTCCATATTTCTTCAACTCTTTGCAAATCTCCAAGATCAATTCATCTTTAATCATTTCTTCATCCAATCTTGACACCAACTCAATATCTCTTTCCTCTAAAATCAGGTTATTTTTCTCTACTACATCTTCATCTTCTTGCTTTGGAGTGGCTGCAACAACTTTTTCTTCATCCATGAATTCTTCATTTTCATCTTGAAACTTTTCTTCTCCTTTCTTCTTCATCTTCATTTGTCTTCTCCTCTTGACTATCTTCTTAATGGGCCATACAACTTTCTTTCTCACTGTCAAATGCCAATTGAATGCTTGTCTATACAACTATTCCATCTTCAATTGGAACTCCAATTCTATTCTTTCAATGGATTGCTTCAACTCAGCTACCTCTTTGTCAAAATTTTCTTGTCTCTTTCTCTTTTTCCTTTCTTCCTCTGCCTACAAATGTCTTCTCAATATCTCCATCTTTTAGATGGTCTCTAAGCAAGTCTCTCCTTGCTTCGCAACTCACTTTTCTAACCTTTATCTGCTATCTCTTGGTAGCAACTAGGTTATCTTCTCAATCTGCACACAACCATAACACAAAACTACAAAAATATGAACCAAATTTCTCTCTTTTCCTAGAGCCTTCTAGCTCTGATACCAAACTGATGTAATGATAGAGGACTCACAACTCAACTTGACAAAATCTCAAATAATCTTTGACTGTCCTTTCAATTAGGACTTCACAAGTTCTTGATTCCAAAGCACTCAAATTGAGAACAAAGCCCAAACCACTTGTATATTTTTCAAAAATCTCTAAACAACATTAAAATAACTATCTCAAACCTTATTACAAACTTGACATATCAAATAAGTGAACTTCTCATATTAGATTGCCCAACTAGCCAAAATGGTCTTCATAACACCATTCAATTTGAAAAGAAACCTTAAGGGACTCTCAAAGGTTCATCATTTGATTCACTAGCATTTAAGACTCTTCATTGTAAAATATTGCATGGCTTTTCAAGATACATGACAACAACATATGTAAAATTTGTCCTAAATTGGACTGTCCTCCAAACTGTCAACAACAAGACAGTCAAATAATGGAAGCCAAAACTTAAAAAATTCACCAATCCTTAATTTGAAATGGAATTTCCAATATTTAAACACCTTTTCACAACAAAATTACACAAGGACTTCCTTTCTATAAACAAAATTCATTAAAACCTCATTGTACTCTGAATTACTAGTCACTTCCAACAATTTTAGTCCTAGGGCTTCTTTGAAATTGCCCCTAATCACATTCTTTTTCTCTGAAATGTTTCAAACCTATAAAAATAATCTAAAACTCATTTCACACCAAATCTTAGCCATTTTCAATGGTTATAATAGGAGATATACAATTTAGAATGCTCCTTGATACCCTAGAACATGGTTTTTACCCGCCAATAGAAATTTACTCATAACTTTCTTAAATCAAAATGATTTTAAATGAAATAAAAATAATTTAAAAGTGAATTCATAGTGCTAACAATACTAGTGGAGGAGGAAAGGTCATGTGCTCATATTGTGGCTGTAAAATTGCCTGAAACAATGAAAACACAAAAAAATAACTGAATAACGATGTTTATCATTGAAATTCTTCTTCCTACAACTCCCAACCTTTCTCCAAGTTGGTGAAGCCTCAAAATGATTTTATAAACCTCAAAAAATTCCTAAAACTAACTTTACAACTACCTTGACATTTGATCTTCCAACTTCTTTCAATTTGTTGTATTTTTGCAATTTTGCAATGACAACAATTTGTCAATCTTTACAACTTTTCATTTTATGCCCACATGATTCTAAAATAACTATTTAATACCTATTACAAACTAAATGTGGCTTTTTAGGCCTTATTTCAACATGAAACCAACTAGACTAAATCAAAAATCTAAAATTGCCTCATGGAGGCATGATCTCACAAGGGTGCACCTGCACCATTGCATCAGCCCAGAGGTATTTGGGAAAAAACCGACTGCATGCTCATTGTGATATGGCTGAGAAGGGTGAAAATAAGTAGAATTTTCATGAAATGGGAGATGATAGAACACATCTCTATGTAATGAAGACATGATGTAAAGTAAAATAGGCTAGGAATTCATTGAAATTTTTTTAAAACCATAATATGAAGACTATTTTTTGTAAAAGAACATATACCAACACTTGGTCTTCTTGAAACCAGAATATTGAACTTAGAGTTATCAAGTGTGTGAAGAATTCACCTCCAAAGGTGGATATTTCTTATATACACACCAAATATTAGTAATGATAGGAAATTTGTGTCCCATCAGACATGACAAAAATTATTGTCATATGAAATTGTACCTTACTAAACATAGGGTTCAACATTCCAATGACACAATGGAAATGACCTCAAGGTGTGGGACCTTGCATGTATGAGGTTGAATCTATGGAGAAGGGTGACTTCCTCTTTCAATCCAAGTACAATGTGTTGGTCCAATCCAAAGTTTGAAAATACAAGACTTAGGTAAATCCTAAAGGATCATGATCGAGCTTTAGAGGTCGAACAATAGGATTATGCCTTACAAGGAGAAAGCAACAAGGCTTAAAAGGTAAGGATGAAGGTCGAAACCTAAAGCTCTTTACAAAAAAAGGGGAGAAGGTGGAAGGGATAAGATGGAATCCTAAACCCTAAAGTTTGACTAATCAAGACTTATAAAAATCTTGAAAAGCCTCTTTAGGACATCGGTGATTAGAGGTAAGGCCTAAGGCTTACCAAAGGGAAGTGGTAAGTGTTAAATAAGGCAAAAGGATCTGACAACCAAAACACTTAGAAAGGAAAAGTGAAGGAGGACAAAAGAGATAATGAGCAGGAGTGATGAAGAAGGCATGCAAGTATGAAGGGAAGCAAAACCCAAAATCCAAAAACACTATGACTTAACCAAATTTAAGAACCTCCTCAAGGAAAATTCATGCAAGATGGCCCATATGGGTCTAGGGAAAACTTTAGTGGTGAATCTTTGTCAATTGGAAAATTATAGGAATCAACCAAGTCGAAATTGGTGAATTTCTTGCACCCAATAGGGTGTCCAAATTGCCTGGATTTTATGAACTATAGGTCCAATTCATGCCCATTCACCAATGAGTTTTTTTATGATGAAAATTTTCTGCAAGCAATTCGCCATTGTCAAACTACACATTTCAATTGGACTGACTAATATTTTTTCCTAGAATCCTGAAAGCATTTAATAAAACACCTACATATTTTCCAATACTATTAAAACAACATTATATTAGGACCCATTTCGCCAATTAAAATTTACAAATAGTTTCTTGTGAAGACCCATTTTGCCAATTAAAATTTATAAATAGTTGCTCATGAGGACCTATTTTTCCAATAACATGAAAAAATAATGACATTTGAGGACACATTTCACCTTGAAAATTACAATGTACCGTTGTATAAGAACACGGGATTCACCAAATTTTTAATATACCATTTAAAAATCTCATGGAATTCACCAAATATGGAATCATGGATTGGTAGAAATACAATCGAAAGTGTCATTTATTCTTACACATTTTGTTCAGTTCTGAGGTTCTACTTCTCGATTCGGAAGTCAGCGAAAGCCAAAAACATAGACTTAAAGGTGGGAGATCATTTCTTCATAGTGTTTTTAGTTATAATAATAAGTTTTCTTTATCTATTTTTCATTCTCGGTTCAAAAAAGTTAACCTTAGAACCAAAGTTTGAAGTTTTGAAGTTTTTGAAACCTCCGACCCACCAATTAGAAAGATAACCAAGAAAGACTTGCAACTCAACAAAGTGAACCATCAACCAAGTCAGGGAATTGGGAAGTTATGAAAATTTATAACTCCATGACAAGGTTATAAAACTCCGAGGACTAGCGACTAAGGTTAGGAAAATCCAAAAAATTTACATTTTATTCCATGGTATTGAATTTGATATGTGATTCTGCATCACTTTTAAAGAACAACACTTATCACACTACTTATAAATTCCTATTGCATTTCCATCCACACAATCTTTGATAAATAATTGAAAAGAATATTATTAATCCATTCCTTAAATAGAATCTAACAGTTCAACATCCATAACTTATAAGTTATAAGCTAACAAAAGCTAATAGTTCAACATAAATAACTTATAAAGGCATCCACCCAACTTAAAAAATAAAAGCTTAAACTACCAAATCATCTAAACTATACTGAGAAATCCTTATGCATCCATCACCATAAAATATTTATTCATAGATAATCATTCCACATCAATGAAACTATCCAAAAATCTATCATTCCAATAATAGACAATCCACTGGAAAATATAGAGTTCTTTTTGTCTTGATAATGGTTTCTTGAAGACAACCATTTTAGAAATTAAAATAAAAAGTCTTTGAAGTATCAAGAGAGCCAAATTAAAGAAAATAACATAAAAACTAAAAACTAAACAATGGTCCCACTCCCAACACCAACTCCTTTGCTTTCAATTATTTTTGCCTCCTCCTTCAGTAACGCCTCTTATGCCTTTACTCTTTTCCTATTTTCCTGGTACTTGGTGACAATTGTGGTGATGTTTTTGCTTCCTGGAGTTGTAGTAATCTGTAACCTGGTTCTCCATTGGCCCAAAGAATTTTTAGTCTCAACCAACATCTGAGATCTTTTCTCTTCTCCACATTTATAAGTCTTTAGGTGGATCTCCATTCCACTGAGTTTCGAGGACTCCCATGTCACTATAGTAGGATCAACTATTTCTTTATTGAATATCTCTCTAAACTTTAGGCAGATCTCTCTTATATCTAGAATGTTTTCATCAAAATCATCAGTAATTTCCACTCCCAGAATACGATAATCTTCTTTAATTTCCACCAACATTTCATAATATTGATCATTTGTATTATTAATTTCCTTCACTAGATTATCATACATATTCAATTTCCATTCCAATGAATGAACCAGGAAAGGTCTAGCTCCTAAGGATTATTCACAATTTTCTCACCAATTAATATCTTCGGATCCA
Source organism: Sequoia sempervirens (assembly GCA_007258455.2). Taxonomy (NCBI): domain Eukaryota; kingdom Viridiplantae; phylum Streptophyta; class Pinopsida; order Cupressales; family Cupressaceae; genus Sequoia; species Sequoia sempervirens. The sequence goes on along the minus strand of VDFB02026320.1, from coordinate 114,412,266 downwards.
TAGAGTTCAATTCTTTCATTTCCTGAGAGAGCACATAGAGACTAGTTTGATCTTTTCTGAGCTGCTGAAGTTTTGTTACTAAATCCTCCCTCTTGTTAACAACTCAAGTGTAAAAGAGCACATATTTATTTAGAAAAAAGATAGCATCTTGAGATATTTTATCGATCCCCTCACAAGAAGCTCTGGAATAGCTCAAATTCTTTTTAATTTTCTCTATGGTGAGCACATCAATGCCCTCTACCTAAGAACTTGAGGCTTCATCAGATGTAGGAGTGTCCATGGAAGAAGTAAAGTTACCCAATGCAAGGACTTGAGATTCCAGTTTAATATTTTCTTTCCTCTATTCTTTCACTCTTTTAATCAAGGTATTGACTAAATAATTGGCATGGTACATATCACCTTCTAGTTTTGGAGGCCCCATATCAACATGTGTGACTTTGTAGTCCACCTTTGTTATTTCATCTTTATTTAAATCCTTCATAGGCTCAACAATTTCTAACATTTTATTTCCAGAAGTAGCATCAGTCTCCATCCTTGACATCCTCCTAGCTTTCTTAGGTTTTGAAGAGATTTGAAGTAACTTTGAAACTGTATCCACTCCAACTATCATTGTAGGAATACGCTTTCTCTTCTTCTCCACTACTTTTTTCAGCCATCCTAGGGAGGCTACTACCAGACCAAAATATTCATTTCCACTAATAGTTTCTTTAGGAGAGTTAGGAGTGATAGGTGGATTATCAACCAGAGGTGGAGAAGAGGGAAATTTAGACAAAGGAGGAAATATATTATCTTCAATGATTTGTTTAAAGATAGTTTCAAAATCTACAGCCACAAGTTTTTCTTGATTGGTCTTCCTCTTAGGGATAGGAGAAAGCACATTGTCTTGTTTACAAATGCTCTTCAACTTGACAGTTTATTTTGGCCTATCACCATCACCTCCTTACTAAGAATTTGCACTAGAGGACCTCACAGAGGGTTTCCCCAATGATACAGTTGCACCAGATGCTTGCATAGACCCCTGTTCATTCTTCTATGATGACTTAGGCTCTTGAATAGGACCAAAAACTTGCCACCATTTCCCATCCAACCAGTCCTGGGTTCTTTTAAGCACTAGGGCAACACACACCCTTATATTTGAAATTTCACTTTGGCTCCAATCAACCCTAGGGTGGGATTTATCAGTTAATTTTTCATATGCAAGATCTATGATTGTTGAATCCTCAGCTACATTTTCAGAAATGTGAAATGACATACCGAAATCCTGTATCTGTTTTAGTGTTAGCCTCATATAATCTCTTCTCAAAACTTCATTCTCATCGAAACAATCTTCCTAGAAATCTTTGATAGATGGGTGATGCTGATATAAGCTCCCTCCATAGAGATTTTGCTTCATAAAACCCTTACTGTCAAAATTAGCTCTCACAGATAGATTTTGGAGGTTATATTCCTTCAAAATCCCCTCAGCTCCCCTGGCCATCTGGTTTTTTTTTGCACATTAAGAAGGGGTCTCCAATGGGAAGACATACCCTCGTTTCCCCATGTTCATATACTCAATATTAACCATGGCCATTTGTCAACAAAATTCCAGAAATATCAATAAATCTTCAAGATACTAAGGTAATTTAAATGGGGCTTTCTCAAAATGCCCTATTCTCATATAGGAAAACTTATTAAATTGGATATAAAACTCCCAAATTTTGATACAAGAGAAATCAATTCAGGGGAAAGGTGCATTTCTGGATTTCCATCTAGCTTCCTCATGGCCACCATTAAAAATGCATCATTAACATGACAAAAATCACCCATTCCAAATTATTAAGTGAACTAAGGAAAGTGTTTATACATAGGCATATTAGAAGCTGGGGTTCGTTGTGGCTCCAACCCAAGCCAAAAGGACCTTTGACTGCCTACAATGTATGTCAGGCTAGAACACATACAAAAAGTAATAGTCTTATGGAAATTAATTAATTGCTCATTCAAATGGAAGCAAATAACTTCAACCCAGTCAATGAAAATGTTCTCATCATAGACTATCAAGATAAACTGACACGTCCAATCCTCAAATATCTCAACTTGGGAATTACCAACAACGCGGTGCAATAAAGCAATAGCATCTACAATTTATCCCTTAAAAAGCACTCTTTTGAGTTTACTCTGTAGTTTCGACTTACCTTTCTTTTCAGACTTCAACCAAGTTTTGGCCATGGAGTTCTTACAATAGTCCTTATTCACTTTGAAAAATTCACCTTCCACTGCGACAAACATGTCATCTATAGGTTCCCTTTTTGGATTCCCTAGTGTGCAGGACAACTTTAGGAGAAATTTCTGCGACTTTAATTTCCCGTGTTTGCGGAATGTACCTTCTCACACATGCACTTATCAGGTCCACACTCAACACAACTTTTGGAAACCCTCCACTGTGAGCTAGCTCACTTTCTAAGAGTTTTATATCCAGTGTAGACTTGTCATCCCTCTCTAGGCATGCCCAAAATTTTTCTAACTTAAAAGGTTCAAGCATCATATCCCTTACGCTAACCCAATGTTCACTCTACATGAGCACAAATTCGTGGAGAATGAATGTTTGCACTTGAAAAGTATTGGCCTTGGCAAAGAATGAGAATGTAGGCTAAATGTCTAAGTAAAAGGAATGTTTGCACTTGAGAAGTACTGGCCTTGGCAAAGAATGAGAATCCAGGCTAAATGTTTGAGTAAAACTTCACCACCCACTCATGCTATTATTTTTGATAGGACGTGCTTTAAATGCGACATTCAATTTTAGTCCTCAAAAAGATAGCCTTTAAACCTGGATGCTTTTGGAAATTCCTGAAAAAACAATTCAAGTTTAGTCCATACATAACATTCAGTGAGATGTCAGATGATGACGCCTTTGAAAGGAAAGATAAGTCCATAATGTCGTGTGGTCACTGAAACTTGGAACCTTAAAACCAAATTCTTAAGTTTCAAAGTTTTCAAAACTTCCAACCCACCAACTAAATCCACACACTGTAACTCAAAGGTTATGTATCCATGAGCTTAAGTTACTCAACAAAGTAAAAAAAGTCATGGAATTAGGTAGTTATTAAAATTTAGAACTCTGCGACATGGTTATAAAACTTAGAGGACTAGCAACTAAATAGTAAGCTTGCTTTGCTCACTTATTTTGAGTCTAGAACCATACATCAAATATTCATCGAACGGTTGATTAATTTATGATATAAGTAATTTATGAGTAATTTATTTTTAACCATTAATGCACTCAGATTGACATCAATGCCTTTATAAAATGAATTACAATGTCACATTAATAGCACTAAGCACAATAACACTTAACGTTGCAAAGGATTTAATAAAAGGAATTGCAATGTCACATTAGTAGCACAACCATTAATAGCACAGTAACACTTAACATTGCAAAGGACTTAATAAAAGAAAATTACAATGTCAATTTAATAGCACAAACATTTATTTTTTTACAACTAAATTACAATGTCACATTATTACATAGTACAAATACAAATGTAAGCACAAGCGCCAAGCTTCTGCTGTACCGCTGGTGAAAATGTAAATGTAATACATGTGTGTCTGAAAATAAATGGGACTTGTCGGGTCAACCATGTGCTTTGAAAATAAATGCATGGTACTTCCAGGATCAACCATGGTGTCTAAAAATAAATGCATGGGAAAAGGCAGGCTAATCAAACCAGGGAAATGGGAGCTGTGAAGATACAAAATGTACTTCACCCCTTTGAAAATCAGAGTCATGCAGAAGACGATGGGTTGTAAAACTACTCCCATATTATACTTGAAACTTCCATGCACTAGGAGAGCACTTATGTCTATCAGAGCTCCTCATCCTGGCTCAAAACCTATCTAAGAAGTCAGGTGAACCAAATCAACTTCTTTCCAATTCCACCCATTCTGAACTTGAAGGAAATTGGTCTTTTACTTTGTAACTACACAATTGCAGGCAGGAGAATTTAGAGTATCCCCAATAATGCCACATCATCTTCTTCCTAAATCTTATTCCTTTTTAACCCTACAAAATGAAAACCCTTATGACGATTTGAACATTGCACTCAATAGTAAATCCTTTAGCCTTCAACAAATAATTTCAATTTTCAATTTTTTTCACTATCCTTATTTATGGGCTAACAATCCTGCCAATAGTGCCACTACTAGCCTAGTCCCTATGTACACCTCACATGTGTCACGTGCGAGGTTAGGTATAATCATGATTTATAATCATGATTCACACAAACCAAAAAAACTAAAATTTTAATCGATTCATATAACTTAAGCCTTACATTTATTTAAATGTTTGATTTGATTGATATCTGGATTTTGATAGCCTCACTACATGCAAAATGTACCTCAAGCTAACAAGCTGTCAATTGTCAAAATCGCTAGTGCCACTCAAAGTTCAAACGATATGAAATCATTACAAATCTTGTTTCACTAGCCATTTAGTCTTGCATTGGCAACAAATTATAAACCGTTGATCATTGTAAATCTAATAGTTAAAGGTTAGTTTCAGAGGTTAAGTTCACAAGACTAGCACTCTCTGCATTTCATTCCAGAATGCAACTACAACCATACATCAAATGTTCATCGAACGGTTGAGTAATTTATGGATTATGATATAAATAATAAACATGTGTTTTAAAGTTGTTTTAAATTTTAATGCGCTAGGATTGACATCAAGGCCAACTCCAAGGGGCCGATAAATTAACATTACAAAGGACTTAATAAAATGAACAATGATACCGGGAACCGGGGGAGAAGGTCAACGAAAAATTAGAAATAAATAAAATTTCAATAAACCCTAACAATAGCGACAACTTTTAGTGTTTATAATGTTGTTTTGTCAATTTTATGACAACTTTATTTTTTCATTTGTATTGCTTTATGTTTTACTTTTAAATCTGCATGCAATTATTTCATAAATAGATAATACTTACTTTCTTAAAGGAATTTTTTTTTGAAGATTTAGTGTTTATAATGTTTTTTTGTCAATTTGATGACAAGTTTCTTTTTTCATTTGTATTGCTTTATGTTTTACTTTTAAATCTGCATGCAATTATTTCATAAATAAATAATACTTAATTTCTCAAAGGAAAAATAAACTGATTTGAATAGATTCATAGACACTGAACTCAGAAAATAAATCTTTACTGTAAATTTATAACAAAGATTAACACAATACAACCATTTATTTTATTACAACCGAATTACAATATCATATTATTACATATCTTTTTAAAGATGAGTAGCTGTAGAGTAGGCAAGCTCCTGTTTTGTATAAATAACATAAGTCACCTTACATAGACACAATTTATTCCAAGCTATTGCTGATGACAATGGATTACAAATTGATTCCAATTTCCAAGGTTTTGCCAGTGACAACGTAATACAAATGTGACACTAAAAATAAATGCATGATTCCTAAGCTTCTGCTAGTAAGAATGAAGTAAAAATGTAGCACTAAAAATAAATGCAAGGAACTCACCTAGCCAACCATGCTAGGGAAATGGGAGTTGTGAAGATACAAAATGTGCTTATCCCCTTTGAGAACCAAAGTCATGTAGAAGATGAGGGGTTGTAAAATTTCTCCCATCTTCTACATGCAGCTTCCATGAATTGGGATAACACTTATGTCCATCAGAGCTCCTCATCCTGGTTCAAAACCTATTTGAGAAGTTAGGTGAACCAAATCAACATCTTTCCAATTCCACCCATTCTGAACTTTAAGGAAATTGGTCTTTTACTTTGTAACTACATAACAGGAGGTAGGAGAATTTAGAGTATCCCCAATAATACCACAACATCTTCCGGAATCCTTATTAACCCAAAAAAATTAAAACCCTTATGATACTATCCACTATCACTAACTCTATTTATGGGCCACTAGTGTCGCTACCAGCCTGATTCATGCAAACCAAAAAACCAACTTAGTCAATTTGTGTATCTTAATCCTTACATGTACAATTAAAATGTTTAATTTGATTGACGTCTGGCTACATGCAAAATGTGCCTCAATTTGACAAGCTATCAAAATTGCTAGACTCCAATCACCACTACTAGTGCCACTCAAATGATATGAAATCATTATAAATCTTGTTTCATTAAAGATATGAATTGTCCAATCAATCGCTTTGGATGTTTGAAATATTGAGAATTTCAATTAAATGAAATGTAATATGTTGAGGAATTGAAAAGAGATAATTGAGCCTTGATCTCGCCACATGTCCACATCTAATGGTTCTAGTGTTATTCCAGAGGTTTCAATTCGCAAGTTCATTGCTTCAAATATTTACTTCCGAAATGCAACTACAGTCGTCTATCAAAAATTCATCGAATGGTCATGGTTATATTTATTTTCCTTTACATCCTTTGTGTTAAATGTTCTTTAGTTTTTAAGCCTTAGTCCTACGTTCTTCCTAGGCGGTCCCTCTTTTAAAACAAACTTTCTGCACGTGCATATTTCTGCCACTTAAGTTCTATCACTCATTGCATGAATTCAATCCATCGGGTTCATTACCATGATGATGAGCCTTGATCTTCCCACGTGTCTGCATCTAACAGTTCTAGTGTAATTTCAAAGGTTTTAATTCACAAATCTAGTGCTTGAGAGAAGGCAACTACAACCGCCCATCAAAAATTCATCGAACGGTCGTGGTCCATAATGTCTTGTGGTTGCTAAAACTTGGAACCTTAGAACCATAGTCTGAAGTTTTGAAGTTTTCAAAACCTCCAACCCACTGACTACAAAGATGAACAAGAAAGACTTGCAACTAAGGTTAGGAAAAGCACGAAAACCTTGACTTTGGTGAATTAAGATAGGAAAGGTGGCAAGGATAGTGCATTTATGAAGTGAAGATCGCAGGAAGATTCAACTCAGTGGACATGACTAGATGATCGATGGGTAATTAATATTGGTATGTGCAGAGTTTGGAAAATTATTACCTCTCAACCCTTGATTATCAAAGTTAATAATAGAGTTTGGCATGGAGAAGAAGGCACAAAAAAAGTCTGAAAGAGTGGTGGTGTAGCTACAATAGTTTTCAAATGGAGGCCAACTTCACTTTGCGTTCGAGGAGGAAATTAAACCCGTTTTATGGTGACGCTTCTTACTAAAGATTAATGGGGATGTTTTTATTCTTTGATGGGAGATTGGTACAATGTGTGCAGATGATTTTGGGGAAATCCTTTGGAAATATGAGGAATAGATGCAGGAATAACATGGATGTATGTACTCCTTGATTGTAGCATGGGGTTTGGACTTGGGGGAATCGACAAGCACAGTGAGAGAAGTGATGGAGATGATTGTGCATAGAGATTTCTTGGAAGGATTAGAATCAATACTTGAATGGGCAGTTCCAGGTGAAGGTTTTGACTACTGGGAAGGCTTTGAAGATGTGGAATTAGATGGGGTAGAAGGATGCACCCCTTTCGTTCCTTGGCCAGAGGATGGGATTAAAAATCAATGCAGGGAAGAAGCAAGGTTAGGCTGGAAAACATTGAAGCTCTTTATAGAGCTGATGAAGGTGGAAGAAATTATAACATAGTTGAAAGCACATGAGAAAGCAGAGGAAAAGTGTATGAAAGCCAAAGGACAGAATGTGAGGAGGCGGAAGATGAAGGGAAAAGAAACAAGGAAAGTTGTTTATGAAACAGGTAGCACTAGTTGAATTTGTAGTTTTTGTAGAATTAACGAAAGAATAGTACTAAATTTTTGGCTTGCTTGGGGTTGAACCCTGTTATAGTTGTATAGTGTGAATATTAGGAAGGGTAAAAGGATTATTTAAAATCTTGTTGAAATATGTAAGGTAGTTACAAATAGTTGTGGAACTAGTTTTAGTTGGGCAGGCTTACTTTTTCTGTTATGAAGCATGTTAAGATACTTTTTTGAAAAAAACTATTATAGTTGTAGGTGATTTTTGGAAGGTTGATGAAAAGTAAACAATGAGGAAAATGATGTAATCTTTATTTTCATTGAATAAAAAATACTATTATCGACCAAGAAAAACATCTAATGGTTCTAGTGTTATTCTAGAGTTTTCAATTCACAAGTCTATTGCTTCAGAGATTAACTTTCAGAATGCAACTACAACCATCCATCGTCAATTCATCGAACGGTCATGGTTATATTGGTTTGCATTGACACTTTGCCATTGCATTTTTTTATTAGTTTGATATTATGTTTAATTCATCAATATTTTTTTCTTAATCATTTGAAAATAGGTTTAATTCGCCAATGAATTTTATTTTTTAGTATGAAAAAAAGTTTTAATTGCCAACAAAATTAATTTTTCTGGTTTGAAAATAGGTTTAATTCACCAATCAAAATATTTTATTGGTTTGAAAATAGATTTTAATTGCCAATGGAAAAAATTTAGTGGTTTTAAAATAAATTGCATTTCACCAAGATTTTCCACAGATTTCTAGCAATTAGAAAAGATTTTCCAATGGACATTTTTTTTTTTCACGAAAAACGAAAAAATTCACCACTAAAATTAATATTTTTATCAGGAAGTATACAAGATTCGCTAGGATTTTACACCTTCCCTAAGGGAGGGGGGGTTTCTTAAAGTTTTCCCTATATGGGTCTCTCAAATCAGTTATCAATGGTGGGTTATCAAGGGTGGCATGAAATGACAACAATATCCAAACCTCATGTTTGAAAAGGCCAAGGAGAAGCTTGAGTATGAAGTTCCTATATAGGAGCTCAAATAATAAAGATTGTTGTGTTTTTAACATTGAGGAAACTTCTTGAAAAAGGCAAGGAGTCTTGCTCCATCATTTTCCAATAATATCTCATGAGTTCCAGTTTATGAACTGAGAATTTACCAATAAAATGTCCACCCGTAGAGCCAAAATGGGCTTCTTGAAGGGCAAGGGACATCTCATCCTTACTGAGACATCAAAGAAGAAGACCATTATAATATTTGTGATAAATAACATTAAACATGATATTATAATGAGATAAAATATTTTGTATCAAGACACGAGCATTCTTACTTGCATCATCAAGAAATTTTCTAGTTTTTATATAGTAGATATGAGAATACCATTCCCCTGAATCTATGTGTGCACACATAAGACTATCAAGTTTAAATTTATCTAAGACAACAAGAGAGCATGCAATTTATACCACAAAGTACTCATCTATGCTATAGTTAGGGCATACAAGGGAAGTAACACTTGCCATTACATTTGCATGAAAATTTTCTCTCCTAGGAACACTATCAATGGTATAGAAAGTGAAGTGAATAAGAAAAGATAAAGCCAAATCTTAATACTAAGATAGCTTACAATTCTTAGCTCGATACATTCCAATGATCTGATTTACAATTAATTCCAAATTATCATGAATATAGATGTTTTAAATTTTATAGGCTATCACAACACGCAAGACAAAAATGAGTGCTTTGTAGTCAATGATATTGTTTGTACAATGAAACTCTAACCAAAAGGAAAGAGGAATTGAATTTCCTTCAGGCAAACTAAAAAATACACTTGCTCTAGAGCTAGTTTGATATCTCAATCCATCAAAGTAAATTTCCCATATAGGCTAATGATTGAAAGTAAATATATTTTTATTTGGGAACAAGTTTAGATTAGGGAAGGCATTAGGTGAGGAAGCTTCTATTAATTGATCAACAACTTGACCTTTAATTATTTTTTGAGTAACGTGTTGGCACCTTCAAAATTTTCAAATTTTGATTGCCCATTATGGAAAAAATTGATTTCCACACTCAAAAGTTCCCCTAAAAAATCTACCCAAGTGACCTACTTTGGAGGGGCACAATTTGAAGCCAGTTGATTTTCATGAAAAACCCTTTTGTGGAAACACTCGTGTGACATATGTGAATGTGCATGTCATTTTTTAGCTTCCCATGATGAGTTTTGAAAAGAAAATTTGGAAGGATCTGACACTTTTTTGCTATTTGCATATTGTCAATCCTACGAAGTGGCCTCCTGTTTGAGTTGATATTTTGCAACTGGATGATTGTCATGTCAAAATTTTTTTTTCTTTCCATTATCCCCACATTCATGTACTCCTTGGTTCAATTTCAAATCCTCATGATAAGATTTTATATTTTTACCAGGCCAAAAGAAAGCACAATTTGTTTAGTTTTGCACTTGCATTTTCTAAAACTTTTCAAAGTCAACTTTGACCTTCAATATATTTTGATGAATGATGATTCAGGGAAAAAACTCTTGCACACACACTCAATGTACCCAAATGAGCTTGTGTGTCTAGAGGCAGTTTCCCAAGAGTTGATTTGATAATTTTTTAGAGTAGTAACTTGGTGAGCTTTAATTAGTTTTAAACAGGTACAGTTGCAAAAAAGTCCAAGTAGGCTAGTTTGACACTAAATATATTTCACCTCATGTCTTATTTTTCCAAGCCATTTGTTTCACTCCATTGTTGGACCAAATTTTTGCATGCCTATAAGTTTTCATGGCTCTAGGAGGTCGTTTGACTAATTTCCCAAGGCAATTCCAGAGTTCGCTTGGCCTGTTTGGCTTACTGTTCAAAAATGTTAGAAGGTGGATTTTGATGTTTACATAGTCCATTTTTTCATCTCAGGAGCATGTAGAAGATGTGTTAGATCAGTTCAAAGTAAAATTTGTTTGAAAATGATTTTTTTTTAGTCGGGCCCACATGGGACCCAACATGCTTTGCACAGTTGTGAAATTACAAGTGTTGCAATGATTGCAACCATTTTAAATAAATTTCTCTAATTGGATGGACATTGTAAATAATGATCCTAGCCTAGTTATGATGACAAAAATGGTAAGCTTCACATTGTTGATCACACTTGTCTTATGGCTCTATTTGACCCAAATAATGATGCAATGTTTACAACTAAGGAATAGTTGCCAATAAAGTTTTCAACATTAAATTTGAAGAGGGAAATGTATTTTAAACTTGCATTGAGCATAATTTTTTTAAATGAGGTTTTGAATGTAAATGGTGTTGAGGATGCACCTGACATAAAGATATAGTAACATAGGGTTACATTGACAACAAGTTCATTCACAAATGAGGATGGTGTTTCATTTTAGTCACCATGGCATAAAGTCACAATACTATGTAACCTTTACTTGGTTGATTGAACAGTTCTATGATGTTGAAGAAGAAAATTATTTATGGATGAATGATAGATTTATAGCCTCTAGATTATTGAAATCGATTTGAAATTCAATTTTCATTTCCTCTCTCGAGCCATTGCAACAAGGATGAAAGCTGGTTATCCCATATTTTTAGTTGCATATATTATTATTGTACTAGAAGGTTCTCAAGGCCATAACTACATAAAGATGCATGGAGGGCCTTTCTTTAGAAAGACTTGAATTTCTTGGAGATGATTTCCTCAAATATAGTGTTAGCTAGTGTCTCTTTTTGATGAATAACAAGCTGGGTAAGGGACAAATAATCAAAACGAGTTCTAATGCAATAAAGAGTTTTAATTTTAATCAAAGGGGTCAAAGGAAATGGTTTTAAGGAGACAAGACTTTGGAGGGAAATTTGGCAGAGCTTCCTCTAGAATTTTGTTTCATAAAGATCATAGGATTTTCAAAGTACCTTGTAGGTCCAATTTCCTTGTCACCATCAATGATGCATCAATTGGAAAGCTTTGATGTTGCCATTATGTAGAAGGGATTATTGGCAGTATTATTTCCAAAAGGATCTCAACTATCTACAGACAGGTAAAAGTTTTGGGCTTGATTGGAATTGAACGAAAGATGCACTCAAGATGGATAAAAACAAATCGAATTCCTTATAGAACCTAGAGCAGATGATTGGCTTGGGATAATAGAAACAATTTAAGGCTACAACTATGACTAGATGTGTCTCTGTCTTGAAGCTAAAATCAGCAAGGGAATGCAGTTAGAGTTCACTGTGCATGAAAGGAGGAATCCAAAATATGGGCAACACAATGTGAGAAGGTTTGATGGATGTTTTAGGGTTATTGACAACTTAGTGTGGGAGACGTATTCATTGTGGACTAGTTTCTAACCTGATATATCCGCCTATGCCAATAATTTCCATGCCTATGTTCAGATGAGGTTTGTACATCAATCAAAGCATCGAGGATAGAGGGATTTTGTTGCAAGTATTGGTGTAGTAAAAAAAAGAGGGAATTACAAACAAAGGAATTTTGTTAGAAGTCTCCGCACTATGAAGGCTGATCTAAAGAACAAAGCAATTCATTTTGAGAGAGTCGACTTGATATCACAGATGAAATTCTTCACGAGTACATGGAGGCCGCTATGTGAATTATTTGCAGCTTTTGAAACAAGGGAAGGAGTTCAAAGAACTAAGCAGCACGCCGCTATTGAACCATAGTGTAAAGTGTTTATATTGCTAGGGAACCCCATTCAAACTAATGAATGTTGATTTGTATGATATAATGGGATTGGTATGTAGTTTGGTTTGCAGTAAAAATGTATCAAAATTGCTTAGAGCTTCCTTTGAATGGTTAGGGTTTCATGAAGGAGGTTGTTGTGTATGAGGAACGATGGAATTAGGTGGAGAAGAGGGATTTTTCCCATCACTATTTATAGTGGTTTCTTCCTCCATGCATCAACAACATGCAATGTAAATCTTCCTTTTTCATGCATCGCTATTAATTTTCTCTTCCTCCACTTCATATTAGCAATTGGTGAGACAAAGTTGTTTTGATTTTATTAGGCATTGCTATTTAATATTTGCTTTCCCAAATAAATGAGAGATGTGCAATGGTGCTAGGGAATGTTGAGGTAAAGAGTGTGGTGGGCCTAGGTGAAAGAATTTTTAAAGTTTTCTAAACTTTTAAAAGGCTTCTGAAGGCTGTGATTAAATGGGGTAAATATTTTAATAAAATATTTCCTTGTAAACAAATGGTAAAAGGCTTTTAGGATTGGCATTACTTTTAAATATGTAAATTAAAAGCACACTGAGGGACTTAGGTAAAATTTTATTTGCCCGAATTGTATAAAATATTTGCAGCCTTTATATTTTTATAAAGTGGTAAATATTTTAAATACGTGGACATGGGTGAATTTAATATTGAAGCCTTCATTGATAAAGTTATAGAACTTTATTTATTAGAGAGTGAAAGTGAAAAATAGAACCAAGATAAAAAGTGAAGAATAGAGAGACTTGGATAGGAAAATATTTTCTTGGTTGGGAGAAGTTTCTTCAAAGAGCACTGTTTTCACACAAGTAAAAAATGAAAGAAGAGGTGAAAACCTTTTGCAAGGAAAAGGTATTTTACAATTGAAGAACAAAGAGAATGATGCATTTTCACAAAGGGGAATATTTTTATGTTACATATGAAGGATGATGCAGGAATGCAAGAGTATATTGAAGAGTCTTCAACATGTAAAGACAGTTGTAGATCAATGAACCTGAATTTTCCAGGTGTCTTCTTTTGATCTCCATTTTAGGGTTTTGCACTTTTCTTAAGTGCAGATTTTTTGTCCCTGAAGAGTTTGTACATTTTTTGGTTTTCACGAGAACATTTTTGTAATAGGGGTTTAATGTATATTGCTAGTTTTCAGGTTTCTGGAGTAGTCTGAGGTTTGAAATGAAGAATGTAATTACAACACAGTCATAGTTGAATGTAAATGACATATTATTCCGAACTGTTTGTCTCCATTGTTCACTTTGTATAAATTTTAAATATGAGTGATCAAAGATTGTTATTATTCAGCTTCTTGTCTTTCCCTACATGTTTGTTTGATGTTATTACTCTCATACAAAGAATGAATTAATTTGTAATAACATGAATGAAGGTTTATGCAGCTGTGTGCTAAGATTGCTAAATACAGCTAGTTTAGTTGCTGATATCAATGGTGTAATGCATCATCTAGTAGATATGATTATGAAAGATTGAATGTTGAGTTAGGTTTTGAATTACATGGTTTAGATGACTCCACCCTAGGATATAACATTGGTCTCTTAATGTTGTAGTTTCCTGAAACTGATTGTGAGCAACTACAAATTTCAAATCAAATTTACTTCTCAGTCCTAGTTTGTTTGTGTGTTGAGTTCATTTTAATGAATCACATCTCTCATGTTTAAATGAGGCATTACTATAGAGGTCACCCAAGCCTTTAGAGTACTATTTCCTTCAAATAATTAGAGGATAACCATTTTTTTACAGTGTATTTGGTACTTTAACACACAAGTATCTATAAATATACTGATTGGGATTACCCTCCCTGGTTTAATAGAGCTAGAAGTGTAGAAGATTTCAGTCTCCCTAACTGAATCTTATTCGTTAGCCAAATCAATCTTTGAGTCTAAATATAAGAGAGTGGCTACTATTCAGGACTCATTGCATCTATTGATTTGGGAACCAACATAAAAAACTTAAGATCAAACTCAAACAACATCACCCATTTTTCTAGCTTCTGAAAGAGATACTTTCTAGAATTTTTTTTTTTAAGAAGATTAGTTTTAACTATTACATGAGTATTTTCATGGAGAAGATAGTGTCTTAGCTTCTACATCACAAATATGAGAGCAAGACATTGTTTTTCTATTATAGAGTAGTGAGTTTCATAGTCAACTAGAACATGGCTAATGTAATAGACTACTCTTTTCTTACCATCATTGTCATGCTGAGCTAGTAAAGTTGTTAAAGCTTGAGGCAATGCTAAAATATATAGTAGAAAGGGTCTATATTGCATACATGGCTAGCATTAATATGGGAGGAATGGCCAAGAAATTTGTGATGGAATCAAAATCCTCTTGACACTTGTCATTCCATCGAAAGTACACATCTTTCTTCAATAAACAGATGAATGGAAGGGTATGATCAAACGATTGAGGTATGAATGAACACAATTCCTAAATATTTCCTTGTGAACTAAAAGTTGAGAGATGTTATGATGAAGGGTGTTCCCCTTATCGACTAGAACTCACAACAAAGAATAACCAATATGTAGGACGAAAACACATATATTTTATTATTTCAGAATGGAAAAGAAATTATAGTTTTACATGGGCTGCTTGATTACAAAACATCAAATCCAATTGATGAAATATGCAAATCAGACATTCAAAATTTTGTTCACTATCTCACCGACCAATATGCTACTCTCCACCTTCTATTCCTCTCTATCTATATCTGTCGACCTCTTCCCCCTTTTTTTTTCAACAACTTGGCTTATCTTATAAGAATTATCTTCCCTCACATTTTTGTAGCACCTCCTTGTCGCCCAATGAACATTGAGATCTCCCATGCAATTACATCGTTATCAATAACTTCAATTCTTATTTATTCATGCCAAGTAATTATCTTTCATTGGCTTCATGTTTGAATCATTTGGCCAATGATAGCATTGATTCACAACAATGATGTGAAGTCAATAAATAACTTCTTACCATGTGTCATCACCTCACTCGTTTGTCTATCACCATATGTTTTGCACAAACAATAACCATTCTCTTTTACTGTGATACTGTAGGATACTGATCCAACACAGACCATCTAGATGACCATTGCGATGTCTGCAGGTTACCGCTATACCACATGTCCCCTTCACAAATAGTAATAGGATTGTTGGGTTTGTACTACCATACTACAAACTTCATCATCGAACCATCACAGAGTTGTGGCTTCGCTCCTTACTCATACTATCTACCACCTTTAGAGTAAGGTATATGACCTATCCTTGACTCATGAAGCCTGAACTCATCCCAGCCAACATTTTTCCATGCCTCATACATTCCTTAATGATTTAAGTATGCCTTAACACTAATTGCTGATGTCACCCATTCACAACATGAAGTATTCCACCATATCGAAGTCTAAAACTAGACCAACCTATTCCAAAAGTGGCTAAATATTCTTCATTCCTTCTCCAATATGTGATAAGTTGTAAGCCCGAGGCCTGAAGCTTGAACTTCCACACATCTTCAAGAATTAACTATGTTCTCTTGCTCAACAAACTCTAGCCAGCTTAGCCCTTATTTTGAAAGAAACAACACTACTATTTTTGGTTGATGGAAGATTTCTCTCACACCTTGGATGCTCCTGTATCAGACACCTGGGGTAGGAAGAATTTTGTGAATATGGATTCATAAAATGGAGTTGAGTGGTAGTACCACCCTTTCAGACTACAAGTAATCCTCAGCCAACCCCGTTGCTGAAATTGATACCTACAAATTGCTTCTTGTTTCTCCTCTTCCAACACTTAGTTGGAACAAGAAATCTCCTCCTATAAAATATTTTTTCTTTACTCCCCTTCCCTGGTATGGAATTAGTTCCACCATAACCCAACCACCTCCTCCAAATTTACCTCTCTTTTACCTCTAATATTATTGGATTCAACCCATTATGGTCTATCCACCTCCACTGATTTTCACCTACACTTAACTCTTTAACACCATGCAAATACTTCTTTGTATACCAATCATCCCTACTAGGCTCTAACTAAACCATCTCATATGAATTCACTAACTCATCCATCTCAACATGAAAAAAATTATGTATTACCTCCTTCTCTAGTAACATTGCATCCACTTGTTCATCATCATCCTTGGGTACAACTCTATACTTCTCTTTCTTTATGCCTTCTAAAAGACATTTTTAGTTGCAATCACTTCCTCCTTCCCTATATCTCTTGAAAATTAATTCTCAACTGCAACTTCAACATCATTATCACAATAAAAATTCTCATGCATTCCATCTCTCTCCTATGTATCCTCTTCAATGTCAATAACACAATCAAAATATTCTTCATTTTCAGCCTACAACAAACTAGAAGTCATACCAATCTCCTTATCACATTAGAAGTCATCAACTGATGCCAAGGGAAGATCACCAAACAACTCAACATTCTTCCCTTTACCTCCTTCCTTGTTTTCAACTACAAAAACACTCACTATTGCAATAGCTTTTTCTACATTACTCTTGTCATACTTAGACAAATTAGTTTCAACAAAACTTTCATAGAAATTATAATTTACCTTTTCTTCAACCATTACCACTTTGGTTTCCTCTTCTTCAAGGTCCTCCATTGCTTTCTACTCTTCTATGGTTTCTACCATTTCTATGTCTTCATCCTTCATGTATTCCAATTGACATCCTTCACCTTCAAGTTCTAGCTCCTCATCCTGCTCATCCTCTTCCTCAGTGTCACATGCATGACACTCTACTACATCCTCTTTATTTTTTGTAATCAAAACATCGTTATAAAGATAAAATTTATCTTCAACTCTTGTATTCTCTTTTTTCCACCTTGTTATCTTGTCCTCCAATTCATTTAGTTGCCGCTGCAACTCTATTTTTTCTATTTCTCTAAATCTCCTTTTGATTTCCTCTAGTTTGGGAATCCTTAGAATCCATCTAATGACAATGCCCTTTTTCCTTTCCATTTTTCGGGCATCTCAAAGCCATAACAACAAAAATCTTCAACCCTCTAGTTTTACAAATGTAAATTGCCTCACATTCAGTGATCTTTTTACAAATCTTCAACACCTTCAGAGACTCACAAGTCCCTATGAAATTACAAGTACTCCTTGCAACAATATCATGTTCACACAGTTATCCTTTACCCAAGAAATACTCTAGAAGATGCTTCCTCTACCCACCTTCTCTTAGTGGAGGAACTCTACACCTACCCGAATTTATCTTTGTTGGAGGATAGTAGTCACAGACCCTCCTTGCTTGTAACAAACATATTTTCCACAACTCACTCATAACCACTCTTCAACCACATGTCTTGGTGCATACTCTGCACTCTCAAGATCTTATGGCTCTGATACCACTTGATGAAGGGTTCTCCCCTTATCAAATAGAACTCACAACAACAAAAAAAGATAGAAGAACCAATATGTAGGAAGAAAACATAATATTTTATTATTTTAGAATGTAAAAGAAATTACAATTTTACATGTGCTGCTTGATTACAAAACATCAGATCCAATTGATCAAATATGTAGATTAGACATTCAAACTCTGCTTCACTGTCTCATCGACCAACATGTTGCTCACCACCTTCTATCCCTCTCTATTTGAATCTGTCGGCCTCTTCCCCTTTTTTGTTCACTAGCTTGACTTATCTTATTAGCATTCTCTTCCCTCACATTGTCGTAGTGCCGCCTCATCACCTAATGAACATTGAGATCTCCCAAGTAGTTACATTGTTATCATTAACTTCAATTCTTATTCATTCATGCCAGGTAATCATCTTCTATCATATTCATGTTTGAATTGATTGGCCAATGATCACATTGATTCATAAAAATGATGTGAAATCAATGACTAACTTCTCGCCATGTGTCACCTCCTTACTAGTATGTCTATTGCCATTTGTTTTGCACATGCCATAACCATTATCTTTTACCATGATATTACAGGATACCACTCCACCACTGGCGAGCCAAACAACCATCATAATTTTTGTAGGTTATTGCTATATCGTGGTCCCCCTTCACATAAAGTCATAGGATTGTGGGGTTTGTACTGCCATAATGTAGACTTCATCACCGAACCATCACAGGAGTTTTCGCTTCACTCCTCCATCATACTATCTACCATCTTTGGAGTAAGGTATATGACCTATCCCCGAATTGCAAAGCCTGAAATCATCCCTGCCAAATTTTATTCTTTTTTGGGTGTCAGAGTTTTGCAAATGCCTCATACATTCCTTAGAAATTTAGGTATACCTTAACATTGAATGGCGATGTCACCCATTCACAACATGAAGTATTCCACCAACTTGAAGTTTGAAACTAGACCAACCTATTCCAAAAATGGCTAACTCTTCTTCATTCCTTCTTCGGTATGCAATAAGCTACAAGCATGAGGCCTAAAGCCCAAAATTCCACACATCTTCAAGACTTAACTCTGTTCTCCTACTCAACAAACTCTAGCAAGCTTAGCCCTTATTTTGAAAGAAGCAACACTACTATTTTTTTTTTATGCAAGATTGTTATCACACCCTGGATGCTCCTACATCATGTTCTTAGGTTGAGGCATGTTAACAATTGCATCGATCTTAATTTTATTGACTTTGATTCTATGATGAGAGATGATAAACACTAGTAATTTTTTGAAATATATGGCGAAGAAACACTTAAGAGGATTTAATCTCATCTTATAGAGTCAAGCCTTTCAAATATAAGATAAATATTCTTGGTGTGATCTTGACGAGTTATAGATTTAGCCAAAATATCATCAATGTAATCTTCTAAGATCTTATGAATTAAATAATGAAATATTATTCATTGCATGTTGATAGGTTTCTCCAGCATTTTTCAGCCCAAATGGAATGAATACATAGAAAAAGGTACCCCAAGGGGTTGTAAAGGTTTTCTTGTATTGATGTTCTAGATTAATAAGGATCTGATTGTATCTTGAGAAGCCATCCATAAAGGAGAGTAAGGCATGGCCTGTAGTTGAATCTACAATCATATTAATATTTTTTAATGAAAAATAATTTTTAAGAGAAGCCTTATTAAGATCACAAAATTAAATGTAGACATGGACATGGCCATCAGGTTTACTAATGACAATGATATTTGAAATCCAAGGTGATTAATCAATGAGATGGCTAAACCAACTTTTAGGATATTTTCTATCTCAGTCTTGACTAACAAGGAAACTTTGGGATTCATTTTACAAATATTTTGCTTAATAGGATTGGCATTGTGATATAGAGTGATATTATGAAATAAAATAAAATAATGAGCATGTCCTCTTACGACCAAGGAAAGATATTGGGATAAGGATGGAAGAGATTAGAATGTGATTTAGACTCTTCTGAAGAAAGACATTTTCCAATCTTAATCACCTTCTTAAAAGAAATTGAATTAATTAGGACATTAAAAGTATCTCCCTGAAGAAGAGTATTATAGTCTTTAGGATGTGGAATAGACATAGTTTCACTATCATAACATAAATAAGTTTATTCATTAACACTCATAACATACTCTCCAAAGTATGCTCAACAATTTGAGAGATACAAGAATTGGCGCTTATGGTGATGAGAAGGAAGATCATAATAGACACCCAAGAATTATTCTAAAGTTATTTTAAAGAGAAAATGTCTAGAGGAAATTTATTAGAGTCTAATTTTATTTCAATATATTTAGGATGAACTAGTTTAAGAGGAAGAAGCTCAACAAAAATAATGTTAATGTTTAACAATGGTTTTGATTTAGACAGTGTGGGGTAGTATTTGAGTCTAGTCTTAGAGTCATGCCAATAATCCTTTAAATTGAATTTAATACCTTGCTCATCTTTCCCACAACTTTTAACTCCATAACTTAGGTTAGAAAGGATATTAAATCATGGTTCATAACATGATTGAAACTCCTAAGAAGGAGGGCTAGTATAAAGAGTGTAATCAATATTATAAGTATCACCTTGCTTTATGGAAGTATAATCATTCTTTTTAGTATAGGTGAATAAGATTTTTGGAATATCTAGGTGGATTTGATCTACCTTTTACTCCCTCATCTATGCATGCATTCGATTTAGGAGAAGAAGTAGGAGTAGACATAAGACTTTCTTCTTTATGAGGATATTCTCTAGGGATATTTTTCTCAAGTGTATCTTTTGCAAGAGATACCTAAGGAGTGGATGTCGACACATTAGAAGACAATGAAGGAATATAATTTTGGAAGGTAGGTGTAACTGAGGTATGAACAACTAATGCCATTTGACATAAGTGCATAGCATCAGTGGCAACCTTGATTGTAACTTCTTGATTGTTAACAAAAAACTTAACATAACCATGAAGGGTAGAAGTAATCACTCCTAAAGCATGAATATATTGTAACCATGTATTTACAATGTCTACACAAGGTGAGATTATATGGTAAAGGTTCTATCATAGTTCATACACCAAGGTAGGAACATGGACTAGTCTTATCTGGAAGGGAGAAATAATTGTGGGTAAAGCTTGTCGACAATTGTTATAAAAACCATGAATAAATAAAGAAGATGCAACAAGATAACTTGAATAAAAGTTGACCTTAGGCAATATATCAATATTACATTGAGTACAAAACTGATATCAATGAAAATTTTCCTTATTCTGACATTATTAACGTAAATAATTATCATCAATGGATCTTAATTTTTCACTTGTGGAGGCATGAGTTCATGTGCATAGAACATAATATTCGGTGAATCTACTTGAATATGACATATCAACACATTCACATCCATCAAAATAGTATAATAAGGTAAAAGAATCTTTTTAAGAGCTTCCTGAAGCATACCTTGATAAAATGGGATAGTCTAAAGAAAATCTCAAAGTTATATCTTACACTAGTAGAATTTGGAAAATAAATGACTACGTGACTAAAAAATTTAGTCACATGACTAACACTAGTAGTATTTGGAAAATAAATGACTAATTTGGTCATTTATAAGTGACTAATTTGGTCATCGGGTAAAATCACAACTAAATGACTAAATAAATGACTAATATTAGACAAATAAAAATGACTAAATAAATAACTAAATAAATGTGCTCATTATTAAAATCTTGGCCATAATTTTCATTTTAATAAACACACTCTAAAACCTTCGTCAAGACCTTATTTTCAATTGTAGCAAGCCATAATTAATAATAAAATATTACATATAAAATTACTAATAAATATTTTTTGTGGAATAAATATTTTGTTTTGTGGTGTCATCATATGAACACCAAAGTTTCTTCTAAATTGACGAAAAACCACCAAGTTATAAAAATTAATGAAAACCATAAGAAAACCTATAAAACTAAAACCCAAAAACCTTGAAAAATAAAAAAATAAGCAAAAGGAAAAGAAAAAGAAAAGAAAAGAATAAACAACCAAATAATCTAAGAGGAAAAAGGATCAAATTTTTTTAATGAGCATAATTTTTATTTTAATAATAATACTCTAAAACCTCCATGAAGACCTTATTTTCAATGTAGCCCACCAAAATGGAGTAGTGAGTCGAAACCTGTAGCCCACCAAAATGGACCAGTGAGTCGAAACCTTATTTTCAAGGTAGCCCGCCAAAATGGAGAAGTAAAGCATGCCTAATTTTGGATTGCAACCTTTGCCCATTTTTCTGCATTAGACAAGATTTGTGTAGAATCTTGTGGTAAGTCACTTTCCATGGTTTCAGTTAATTTTACTTTTCAAATTTGTACACGGTCAGGCCATATGATCCATTTTACTATTTTCTTGTTGACTAACAGTGATTATCTTCTTTTTTAGGCTAATTATGGAAAAACAGATCCATCTTGTGTTGCAGAAGTTAAGGATTTATATAGAGAACTTGGAATCGAGGTCTGTTTATTCTTTTCTTTTTCATTATGAGATGTTAAAAGTGATCTTTTCTTTTCAAAGTTTCCACTATCAAATTGCATAGTTCACAGGAGAACTTACTTCTATCTATAAAAATGATATTAAGGGACATGTAGATTGAGTTGTCGATACAAATTTCAGAATTTGAACTTTGAAAATTAGCTTCCACTTTCTGAGGGGGCATGGAAATCACTTTTGAAGTTGAGTGTAAAAAATAGAGTAGCACATAAAGAAAAAGGATGAACAATAATCAAGTGAAAAGTGGCTCTTCTTATATCAACCATGTAGAGTACAATGAAAGGAGTGCAGGGATGGTAGAGGTTTAACGTTTACAGTGCAGTGGAAGACTAGTTCAGTTGTACAATAGATGTCATCCTACTTTGTTTGAGAACTCTTACTGAATTCCCAAAAATAGGAGTTCCCAAATGACGCCAACAAGAGCTGATTCATAGGCCCTATGAAAATTTTGGATCCCCTTTGATACTTTTCTGCATACTTACAAATTACATCTCCATGATTAATATGGACTGGAAGGGTTGAGTTGGTACATGTTAGTCTTTTCCATTTATTAGGCAATAAAGAGTTTGAAGTGACTGAAAGAATCAAATGTATCTCTTTACTCTAGATGCTTTATTCTCATTCAGTTATTAATATATCTAGATATAAACCATGATGACTTAAATCAGAACTAGAAGAAATCTCATGAAAACTACAAGAACAAATCAGTGATTAGATGAGTCATGGAAATGAAACCAACTCCATAAGCCACAACAAACAAAATATGCAATGCAAATGAGAATGCAGGCCTTCAAAGGAGTTGTCATGGATAAATAATCATCCTCCCTTAGATCTCTTGTGAGAATTCCTGAAAACTCTTCATTTATCCACAATATCCACATGCTATGAGCTCTGATACAAATATTGTACATAGTTCTTCTCAGTTTATTCAATTTGGTGCTATTATTTTTATCTTGTGATTCAGGCTTCAAACCAACCCCTCTCATTATTATTTGTATTCCAGAACTATCTAGAAGAGGGTAATCAAAATTAGTACTAGAGTATTTGAAAGTTGAAGATCCTTTCCCTCAAATTGAAGCTTTGTTCTTGACAAACCAGAGCTGAGACAAGCCAAGAACTAGTGGAAGGGAAGTTGAATGAAAACTGAGAGCAACTAAAATCCTTCCTAAGAAAAGTGCCCTTTCCACTATAACTATCGGTTCTAGTGTCTCCTTGTTCATTTTTTCTCGCATCTCATTTTTCATTTCTTGATAGAGAGCTTCTGAAAGATGTGCAAGATGTTCTTCAATTTCAACAATCAATGTTGAGATAAAATGGAAGCATTTCTCTTGCAAATAAGGTGCTAAATCATTTATCCTTGAAGGAGATTTATGTGCATGAAGAGAACTTAGGAGGTCTTCCAAAATATTCTTGGACCCCTCATCTATGGTATCTTCTATTTGACTAACCTCAGTTCGAAAATAAGCGTTAGGAGACCAAACCGGTCTTCATCATTTTTCATCATAAATCTAAAACTCAACCTAGGTAAATTGACACTTTTTAGGTCCCCTCTCTTGACAAGCCAACCCTCACTAGTAGTTAATTTGTGCAAATGGGTTTCAACATCTTTGTAACTTTCCAGAGATGTCACTATGGCATCAAGGAATTTACCAACCTTAACTCTCTCATGCAGATCTACAAATCCATCAGCTATTATTTGTTTCATTCTACTAACAAATAGGCTTTTAAAAAGTTCATACCACAGACTCTTTGAGTGCTTCAAAAAAATATCACACACGCATTGGCATGGAAACTCAAAATTTGAACCAAAAACCATTTTTAGCCACTCCAAGATCCCTTGAAATGCATCCAGACTCTAATGTTTCTTTGATCAATGTCTCATTCTTTGCAAGTTCCTTTCCACTTTTCACAAGATCAAGCAAATAGTTTCTCCCAAGCCTATCTGCAGAGAGAATATCATTTGCACATGTCTTAAGCCACACTAAGCAAGACTCTGATATAAATTCCCTCAGAAAAATCATCATGGTAGCTTGTAGCTTCTCTCTATGAGATTTCCACAACTGCACCTCATTATCTAGGTTTGGAATCCCATCAAACAACTGTGATTGAGGTGGCACTGCCAACACATTCTTATAAAAAAGAGGAAAATC
Source organism: Sequoia sempervirens (assembly GCA_007258455.2). NCBI lineage: Eukaryota > Viridiplantae > Streptophyta > Pinopsida > Cupressales > Cupressaceae > Sequoia > Sequoia sempervirens. Next base: position 114,387,798 of record VDFB02026320.1, on the reverse strand, counting down.
ATTTAGAACCTCCAAGAAGAGTTCCCTAGCCTAACATAGCATTACCTGTATGAATCTTACCACATTACATAAAATGGAACTAATTTCCCCCACCTTATCGGTTTATCGGCTGGATGTGTCTTTTGGTTCCAATGTTGCATCAAAGATTCTATTTTTTCATCAGCATGAGGATCTTCTATCGGCAAGACGAGGTCTCCTATTCCCGCAATGGTCTGATGGGGATGAAACATCCCCATCAAACCATCATGGGAACAGGAGACCTCGTCTTGCCGATAGAAGATCTGCACGCTGATGAAAAAATAAAACTGTCGATGCATTGCTGGAACCAAAAGACACATGTGGCCAATAGAAACCTTGGTGTGTGAAGTATTCTAGCTATTTTTGTCAGAATGAAGTAGATGGAGTTCAAGGGTTTTGTTTCAGATGATATGGAATTTTTTTTGGAACCAAATAGAGCTAAATGGGTGTTTAAAACTCAATCAAATCTTGTTTAAAACAACCCAACATGAAGAAAAGTGTACTTAGAAAATTTAGATTGCTTTTCTGATCATCATGATTTGGTTTTCAACATCTTTGTAACTTTCCAGAGATGTAACTATGGCTTCAAGGCATTTACAAACCTTAACTGTAGTTGACCTCCACCCTCATGCTCTTATTTCAATTCAGTTTCTTCCCAACCCTACAAATCACATACTAATAAATGGTAAGCCTTGAAATCATTGAACAAAAAACTACAAGAGATAGAGCAAGCATACAACATTAAAATTGTTCCTTACAATAGTAAAAGAAAAGAAGCAGTAGGCAGTTTGATATACAATCAGAAAAGGGAATTTTATGAGGCTTCCTTAAGGAATCAAATTAAAAATTAAATAAAATCATGCTTCAAATTCCATTTAAATGTTTAGTTGTATAGTAGATGTCATCCTACTTTTTTATAGAACTCTTACTGAATTCCAAAAAATAGGAGTTCCCAAATGATGCCAATAGATATTATAAATAGAAAACAAACAATAATATTTTCATATAAAAACAACAAGAGCTGATTCATAGGCCCTATGAAAATCTCTAACTTTTTGGCTCCCCTTTGATAATTTTCTGCATACTTACAGATTACATCTCCATGATTAATATGGATTGGAAGGGTTGAAAAGGCACATGTTAGTCTTTTCCATTTATTGGGCAATAAAGAGTTTGAAGTGGCTGAAAGAATCAAATGTAGCTCTTTACTCTAGATGCTTTATTCTCATTCGGTTATTAATATATCCAGATATAAACCATGAATACTTAAATTAGAACTAGATGAAATCTCATGAAAACTACAAGAAGAGATCAGTGATCAGATGAAACATGGAAATGAAACCAACTCCAAAAGCCACAACAAACAAAATATGCAATGCAAATGAGAATACAGGCCTTCAAAGGAGTTGTCATGGATAAAGAATCATCCTCCCTTAGATCTCTTGTGAGAATGCCTAAAATCTCTTCATTTATCCACAATATCCACATGCTATGAGCTCTGATACAAAGATTGTGCATAGTTCTTCTCATTTTATTCAATTTGGTACTATTATTTTTATCCTATGATTTAGGCTTCAAACCAACCCTTCTCATTAGTATTTGTATTCCAGAACTATCTAGAAGAGGGTAATCAAAATTAGTATTGGAGTATTTGAAAGTTGAAGATCATTTCCCTCAAACTAAAGCTTTGTTCTCGACAAACTAGAGCCGAGACAAGCCAAGAACTAGTGGAAGGTAAGTTGAATGAAAACTAAGAGCAACTAAAATCCTTCCTAAGAAAAGTTCCCTTTCCACTATAACTATCGGTTCTAGTGTCTCCTTGTTCATTTTTTCTGGAATCTCCTCATTTTTCATTTCTTGATAGAGAGCTTCTAAAAGATGTGCAAGATGTTCTTCAATTTCAACAATCAATGTTGAGATAAAATGGAAGCATTTTTCTTGCAAATAAGGTGCTAAATCATTTATCCTTGAAGGAGATTTATGTGCATGAAGAGAACTTAGGAGGTCTTCTAGAATATTCTTGGACCCCTCATCTATGGTATCTTTTATTTGACTAACCTCAGTTCCAAAATAAGCATTAAGGCAACCAAACTAGTCTTCATCATTTGTCATCATAAATCTAAAACTCAACCCAAGTAAATTGACACTTTTTAGGTCCCCTCTCCAGACAAGCCAACCCTCACTAGTAATTAATTTGTGCAAATGGGTTTCAACATCTTTGTAACTTTCCAAAGAAGTAACTTCAAGGAATTTACCAACTTTAACTCTCTCACACAGATATGAAAATCCATCAACTATTATTTGTTTCATCTTACTAACAAACATGCTTTGAAAAAGTTCATCCCACAGACTCTTTGAGTGCTTCAAAATAATCTCACACATGCATTGGCATGGAAACTCAACATTTCAACCAAAAACCATTTTTAGCCACTCCAAGCTCCCTTGAAATGCATCCAAACTATCCAATGTTTCTCCAATCAATGTCTCATTCTCTACAAGTTCCTGGCCACCTTTCACAAGTTCAAGAAAATACTTTCCCCCAAGCCTATCTGTAGAGAGAATATCATCTACACATGTCTCAAGCCATGCTAAGCAAGACTTTGATATAAATTTTCTCAAGAAAATCATCATGGTAGCTTGTAGCTTCTCTTTATGAGATTTCCACAACTGCACCTCATTGTCTGGGTTTGGAATCCCACCAAACAACTATGATCTAGGTGGAATTGCCAACATTGTCTTATAATAAAGAGGCAAATCATTTAGAACCTCCAAGAAGAGTTCCCCAGCTTGACATAGCGTTACCTGTATGATTCTTACCACATTACATAAAATGGAACTGATTGCCCCCACCTTATCTTGCATAAGCCTTCTCTAGTACAATGTGCTCCCACCTGTTATGTGGTTGTCTAAATCATTTTTCAAAGCATTGGTTCCTTTCCCCCATTATATTTTTAATTCTTTGCTACCTTGATTGAGTTCTTGAGTTGCGTTAATGGAAAATTAGTTCATCAAATTTATGTGAAGGCCAAGAACTTTTCCTCTACCTTCACCTTTCTATTATATTCTTCCATTGACTTGTTATAGGTCAATTTTATATTTCATTTAAGTGATTTGATCTTGTTTGTTTTTTGGATAATGGTCCCATAATCTTGGTAGACTAGCATGGTGGGTTCAATATCCATATATTGATCTGCCAAAAAGGTCTTTATTGTTAGCATGGGCATCTCCAACATGGAGCGTAATAGAAATCAGAAGCACCATTCAACCTCACTTAGACAAATTTCACAAAAAATAGGCTTCAATCTCTCAATTATTTCAATCCTCAAGCACTGTAGAAAAGGTATAAAACATAGATACCCTTTAATGACTTCTAAAACATATCCCCAATTCACCATAGGTTGTTTTGGAACAACTTGCAAATTGCATTTTCTTTAAAGTTTCCAAAGCCTTTTAAATAGATCTAATTGTGTATATCCTACAATTATTATAGTCCATGAGACTACATTTCTTTGAGGCATTTTGTCGAACACTTCAAGTGCCTTGTCTATGATCCCACATTTAGCATACATGTTGGTGCAGGAGCACCTAAGCTTCCATTTTCAAATTTGAAGGCCATTGCATCTTAGTAGGTCATTTTAGCATTTGAGGAGGTCATTTTATGTTAATTAGGTCTTGTGAGACCATTCACTATGAATTAGGATGATTTTAGAGTCAATTGGGTAAAAGAGACAAAGTTGCAAAAAAGTTGTAAAATTGTAAACTATCAAAAGTTGTTGCAGGTCATTTTTGTCAAGTTTTGTAGAATTGTTAAATATAGTGCAACGTGAAGATTTTTTCATGTCTGAGGAAAATAGATGCTCCTCCATCGAACAACAAATATGCATTGATAAATTGAATATATACTTGATATACCAATTTAAATAATAAGGAAATATTAAATTGGAGTCAACTAGATAGTTGAATATTTTCAACAAACAATTGATACCAATATAAAGCCATAGAATCAGAGATCCTTCATTGATTTCCTCAAAATTATATTTGCAACATAGTATTTTGAAATGGAAACATTATGGAAGCTTTCTACTATCTATCCATCCCTATTCACCTACTATCTTCTCCTATATCCTTCTTTTAGTCTTGGTCTCTCTTATATACACGAGAGGAAATAAGCTTTAGAACAAAAGACATGACTCTTGATAACAAAACATGATTTTGAACTTAATTTAAGTAACTAACAAAATCATAAACATGTGTACCAATCCATTAATCTCTGAGTAAAATCTCATGGTCATCTAAGACCTATTCAAAGCTTTTACTGTATGATAGGGTCCACATCATTACCACCGACCGATTCTAACTATTGCTTAGTTGTGCCTAGATTATCCACTACCCGATTTATAAACATATTGAAAGATGAGAGGTGACCAATGTACCCCTGTTCTGCATGAGTGTTGGCATTGGATATGACCAACTTCATATCATAGTCTATGTACATGAATTTTTGAATTTGTTTATGAGTATTCTACAAGACCATATCCTCATTGTTGATCTCCTGCAATGCAATTGTTAGAAACTCTATAAATTCTACTTTCCAATCATCCCTTTCTCGAAGATTCCCTATCTCATCATGGAGTGCAGGAACCAAATTAAAACAACCAAGGTCTTCTTCAAGTCTTTCTTGATATTGTTGTGGGATCTCACCAAGTCATTATATCTTTGCAGTGTTTGGTCTTTCAGGATATGTTTACCCAGAATTTCCTTCTTTTTATCAATCATTCTTCCTTGTAACTAGACATTCTCCTCTAGTGCTAATTGTATTTTGTTAAATACACCCCAATAATTGTCATCCTGCTTTATCAGCTTATTGAACCTCTCTTTGATTATCTCAGACACAAAATTGTACTTAATGATTTTCGCCCCCTTTTCCAGTGTTTTACACTTTTCTTGGGCTTTCAAATGGGAATTTTCCCAATAGGCTAAATCAGCTAATGCATCTAACACTCTCTTATCCTTTTCGATCCATGGAGTGTACAATTCTGGAGTAGAAGAGGAAGATGACTTCTCCATTTGATGTGATAATTGATTTTTCAATTTGTCATTCTCTTTGACCAATTTTTCAATTTGTGCTCTAGTGAATTTTGCCACATTGACATTCAGCTATGCAGTTTCTAAGGGATTAGTGTCCACAACTCTTTTTACCAAAAGGTTTCCAAATACTTAATTAGGATTTTCAATCATTGTTGACCTCTTCTCATGAGGGTACAGTGACCAAATAAGCAATAAATCCTCATCTGGATTGTATCCAGTCCCTAACTATATCTTATCACTAGCTTCCTCTGATAAGTTCATTGTTGTATCCCCTCTTTTTCTGAAAATGTCAAACACAATTGCTAAGCTCATGTCCCATCCTGGTAGAAGTAGTACCCCAGCCTCTTGAAGTAATTCTCTACCTATTTCGGGAGTGATGGATTGGATTTCCCTGTCAACTTCCTTTTTCGATTCTTCTAAGGCATCGAATTCCTTTTCAAGAGTAATGTCTTGCTCCTTTTGTCTTATTTTCTTCCCCTTATACTCATAGAAAAATGATTTGAACTTAGGAGTTTTAACAAAATCATTATCAGAAATGAATTCATGACCAACCTTGACCCTAATGTCATTAGATAACTCATTTGATGTTTCAAATTTTACAAGTTCCTGAGGGGGCTCATATTGTGTAATCATAGGGGCCTTTATTTGTTCCCAAGGGGGCTCATATTGTGTAATCATAGGGGCCTTTATTTGTTCCACTGGTTTCTCCTCTCCATCACTCTCCTCATCACTTTCTTCCTCTTCAGTGTTGTCAGTGGAGAAAAATACATTAGGGGTGGGTTGTGGGGGTATGTGATCCAAAGGATCCACATCCTTAGCCTACATTCCTATGTAACTCATATGAGATGTATCAAAAATGTATGAGGACACATCTTTTACTATTTCATTTATATGAGCAATAAGTTACTCAATCCTAGCTAGGGGATCTCGTATATCAAAAAATGATTCTTTATATGATGGGACATTCTTTCTCTTCCATTCCTTTGTAAGCACAACTTTATTATATGAAGCCATTCTCTCACTAGTGGAAGCTTCATCTGAATTCCTGATCACATCATCAAGTGCAAACCAATGCTCATACCTTGACAAATTCTAAGTTAATATTGCTTGATGAATAAATCCCTCTGTATCAAATTTATTTCTTTCATACCCAAGAGGAAGGTTGTAATGAGATAATTTAGCATCAATTTCTTCATATCCTTCAATGGCACATACTGTGAAATCTTCAAAACAAAGAGTGCTAGGCAAGAGTGAATATTGTTTATTATGAATCTTGAGATGTTAAGTAACAACCTTGCTAATTGTCGTACTATTTCCAAATAAGCAACTCTATTAGGAACCACTTGGGGTAGAAAATTTGGAACCCCTTCAAATCCATAAACCCTTATTACTGTACAATCAGAGAAGGCATACTGGTCTCCCCAATTATGGTTCATCTTGCCTCTTGGGATGTTTTCCTTTGGTCTCAAAAATCTCTGCACCTCAGGGGATAAATTGTTATCATATGAATAACCTAGCAACTTCATTAGTGGTTTAACAAAATATTCTTCAAAATATAAATAGTGAGACCTCTCACATTGACTATCCCATAGTGTATTCCAAATCTATATAGGTTTAAAGTTTCCATCTTTATCTGTGTCTTTGATTCTTAATTCTTTACCCCACACATTTCTAGCATGTCCCTCATATAAAAGTAAATGCATTAACAAGGAATAGTGTTTGAAATCTATGCAATCATTGTTGTTTTTTATTCTTTCAAGCCCTCGATTTAGGGAATTTTCTAAATAGTTTTCATAGTCGAATGACCTAATATCTTTGCTTTGTATATCAGCTGCTAGAACCATCAGTGCAATAGACATAAGTGGTGGAACCTCAATTCCCAATACTTGACCAGCTGAGTAGTAGGTATAGTGGAAGTATTCTTCAAACAAATCTATATGAAATGAAGGGTTTTCATTGCTCAAATTTTTTCTAAGTTGACCTTGCTCATTCTTAGGTCTATGTAGAGCTAGCTTCCATCTCTTGTAACTAGTATCCATGCAACAATATTTTGTCAAAAAGTCTCTAATTGTGAATGGAAAGTTCATGGGACCTTCTAACTGAAATACATTACAGATTAGGTCTTGGGAGATAAAAAGAATATCAGCCCCATTTGGTGATTGGATAGTTCTTTTCTTGGCATTATACCAACTGGCCAAAGCTTTCACCAATTCTACATTGATGAACACGTTTGGCACCACAAGTCTTCCTAAGTTCAACCTCCATGGGTTACAGACTGGTTGAAATCTGAATTGTTTTCTGTAGTGATACATAAAAAGCACATAGCCGTGGTGTGGCATCCAAACATCCCAAAGACCCCTATTTTTATCTAACAATTTACTTGCTTGAACAATTCTTTTGGGTGTTGGCCTTGCCCCTGGACACTGATCTATCAAATCTTGGTTTAAATTCCTCTTTTCAATTTTTTGTTTCTTTGCCTTAGGTTTTTCCACATTTTCTTCCATTGTAAACTCTAAAAAAATGCAAATTTCTAGCTAAGAGTGGAGTACTTACGTGATTTTTTGCTTCTCTTAGCTTCACTATGTGAGAGCTCCGAGTTCTATCCTTTCTACTTCTACCCTTAGCATAGCCTTTCTGGTTTTTGCAAATTGTATGATTAATTCATGGTGCAATTCACTTTTGTGTTGGCTCATTAATATACCACCTGCTTCAGTCTTGTCATCGAGGAGAGAATTTATGTTAAATATCCCTACGATGCTTTTGACGCCACATCAACTAGTAGTAATCATTCATCACTATATCATTGGGACCTTGGTTCATTTTCCACCGATGGCCACCTTCTCCAATGATAAGTGTTTTTCTTTCAGTCTATCGGTAAGACATCAAACAATGTTACTTCGATTCATCCCAACTTCACTGATAAGTTTTAGAATTTGATACCCCGTGATTATATCGAGCTATCGGGGGAGCTTCATCATTCATTCCACCGATGCACCAAAGTTGTGGTGATGGAAGGATATTATGCCAATGTAAGGATATGAATTTCCCCTATTGGGATATCGGTGGGGTGGTGATTGGGGTTCCAATGATAAATTATTGTTAGCTCGATGGTATCAAAGGACTTCAATGGATTTCATGAATGTGATTATTTGGGTATGCTGGTTACAAAAATGGTTTTTTTACACAAACCTCAGTAATTTGTCTAGATCATGAAATTGAGTTTGGTGAGATTTTGTAAGGACTAGGAGATAAATGAATAGATGTTAATGCAAATATGTGAGATTATTATTTTTAGTCCTAACACAACTCTTTTGACATTTTTTTTTCTTATACTTATTGTGTGATGCATGATCTTTATTTTTCTTTGTTATTTTGTGCATGTATGTGCCATGTCTAGGCTTAATAGTTGGTTATTGACCTCTCACATGAGCTGATATGTTGGTGATCTAGGTTTTCTAAACAAAAGTCCCCTCTGATAAAGTAAATTTCCCCCAATATAATAATATGCAATAATATTTAATTGAGGGAGTATAATATTCTTATAGGGATGTATTGTCTATGCATTGATGGAAAATTATATTCGCTTGAAAATTTTTAAAGTCTTTCCACCAAATTCATTTTGTGCATATATATTGTAGATGTCCTTAAGCCATATGAAAAAGGTGTATATACAATTTGAGATCAATTGATAAGATGAGACATGTAATGTTGATTTGATTTACATTTTACTTAAGATATAATTTCATTGTGTTGCTGAATTTTTTAGTTCAATAATTGGGATTCTCAATGATCTTGTATACCCAAAGTGTATGTGATGGAAAGAAATTAGGTAGTCATGCCGATTAGTTTGACAATTTAAATGATATTGAGTTCATAAGTACATAGTGATAAGTTTTGACAAATAACATAATTTCTTGTTGCATTTATCACAGAAACAAAGGCCTCTTTTGATTGTAGTAGAGGATGTAGAGAGTGAAGCATTGGCTACTTTGATATTTGAAATTGATGATTTTTTACTAAATTGATAATGTTTGAAGTTTATTTTTCTTTCTTAGATGTTGAATCTAATTAATAAGTTTAATGTTGTGTTGCAACTTGCAGTTGAGTATGTTGATATGATAAAGGCTAGCATTGTTGATCCTCTAAAAGTTATCAAAATTGTATTAGTTGATGCAGAAAGGTAAAACTATTTATCTTTATTATAATTAGTGGAACATTGCAACTACAATATTTGATAAAAATCTACTTCCAAATATGCTTTTGATGGATGTTATATCTAATTCTGATACATTCACTATATCTAGCGCCTAAGTTTAGGGTGCTATAGTTGGAAAAGGAAAACAAAATGTTTGAATTTTATCCTCTATATTATTTGACTTTTCTAAGTTTTTGATGTGCAAATTTTGAAACCTTATTTTCAGGTTGTAGCTCCAAATTGGAGAAGTGAAAGGTCATGAATACCAGCGAGGAAGATTTTGGAGGAGTTGAAACCAATAACGGCAGGAAAGCTGTGGATTTTCAAGGGGATTAAATGGGTCAAGCCCCTATAGGAGGCCGTTGCCCTTCCAAAAGGACTGCAGTTAAGGGGAAAATAGTATAAGTATATGAAAATAGGAGTATTTTATTTATATAGTGTCTGTAAATTGTACAGTGTCATTAAGACATTGAATGTAACCAATGAGATTTTGATTTGCCAATGAGGCTTAATGAAGTAAATTTTTAGAGTGGCTTTTTCTGCACTCATAAATATTGTATTGTGGCTCCTCTTGATTTGTAATATGTTTGAGTTTGTGTTTGATCAATCATATTTGTTCAAGCATTTTAGTCTTCATTTCATGGTGTTTTTTAATATTTGAATATCTATGATACTTGAAGTTTATATGCATAAATATGTGAGGATTAATTAAGTTAGATTTGATTTGTAATGACTAAATATATGACTAAAGTAATGACTAAATACATGACTAAATTAATGATTAAATATATGACTAAATATATGACTAAATTAATGACTAAATATATGACTAAATAAATGACTACCATGACTAAAGAAATCACTACCATGACTAAATAAATGACTAAATTAACAACTAAATCAATGACCAAATCAATGACTAAATAAATAACTAAAATAGTTTAGTCATAAATTTGGCGGTGTTATAAATGACTACAAATAAACCACTAAAATAGTCACGTGACTAAAATTAATGACTAAATGAATGACTAAATAAATGGCCAAATCAATGACCAAATCAATGACCAAATTAATGACTAAAATCAATGACTAAAATTGTTTAGTCATAAATTTAGTGGTGTTATAAATGACTACAAATAAACCACTAATAGTCACGTGACTAAAGTTAGTCATTTATATGCAATTTTTAGTAGTTTATTTAGTCATATATTGTTGTTTTTGTACTAGAATTAGAAGAAGTAACTCAAAGTTGTTTGATAAGATCTTACACTTTGCTTCTTGACTAGAGGTTTAAGTGCTTGAGGAAGATCTAGTTGAGAAGGTGGTAAAGAAGTAGGTTTATCAACATTTTGTTTGTTTCTTATAGTCTTATAAGTATGAACTACTATATTATATGAACTACTACATTTTGTTTGTTTATCATTATTAAATAGAACATCACGAATAGAATGGAATCTCTTCAGAGAAGGACTATCCAAAGTCACATAAATGATTAGTCTCTTAGCCCTTTCAGGTGAAGAAGAGACTACAATCACATTTACAAACTTCTCATCCTACAAGGAAGGAGTTTCTTAAAGTGGAGTTTTTATAATTGGTTTTTGAATAGGAGATGCCTTTATGAAAAAATATAAGGAATATTCTAGCATGTCAAAATACTACTTTGAAAAAAATATAAAATGCATTAAAATGTTGAGAAAAAATTTGGCATGAGATGTTCACATCATGTGCACCAAAATTTAGAGGAGGGATTTTTCTACCCTCGAGATAATGGGATCTTGAGAATAAAATGACTCTCAAATACCTTGAAATTGACTTGGATCAAGTGAAATGGAAATAGAGATTTTTTAAAATTGAAATCTAAGCTATGTCTAATAATGAATATACCTAAAAAAGTCTCAAATAAATTACATATACAAAATTATAAAAATATTTAGTTTTTAGAAATGGAATGTACATAATATAAAAATGTGATACCAATCAGAAAAATTCTTGGCTTTGGATGCCAACATGTCATGAGGACATTTTTTCACCCATGTTTTTGTCTATATGGGTAAATCCCAAGAACTTCTAGAATGAAGTCCTTTATTTTTTGGACTTGTTCACCACCTACACACATGGAGACGAGGGAAAATGTTGGGGCTATATAAGGATTTTCCTTAGTTAAACCCCCATTTTGGTGTTTCCACGTCGATGAACATCTAGAAAATATTGGAATGCATACAAAGTAAAATAGACGTGTGATAGAAATGAACCCTACTATGAAGGAGAACCCTATCATGATAAAGAGACACTAGATGAGATCAATTAAGTATGATAATAGACGATATTGATTAAATGATAAGTAAGAGAGCATTACTAGTAGTTGAGGCCTCTCTCTTGAGATGATAGATGTGACAAGATAATGTGCAAGAGGAATATTTGTTGTTGCAAATATCCAATATGTGAGATAATTTTGATAGATTTTCATTATAAAAAGAGTGACAAAGAGCTCCAAGTCCAAAAGTCCCAAAAACCTTATGAAAATGAGGAAGAGAAGATTTTTTTTTTCTTGGAATGGGTGGTCATAACTGTTAGAGCTGTATTTTGGAATTAGGACATGCATCACAAATGAGTTGCATAGAATATCCCCATTTGAATCTTACATTTTTGTAGGATGCTTATGTGCCATGTAAATGTCTACTTGTTATATTACCGTTTGATCAATTTCCTCTGAAAGTCAAACACTGGCTACAAATGCTTCATCATTCTCATCCATGAGATTAGAATCATGAAAGAATAATTATGGACTTTGTCATAAATTTATTAGGCACCATGTGTAAGTGTGAATTGACATAGGGTACAACTAGAGACATTAGATTTCCACAACCCATTATGATAAGACTGATTTTTATTGGATTTAACTATGTGTAGTTTATTTGCACATTTTGGATTACACTCTATGATCCATTATTGTGATGAAACAAGAGTTGTATGAACCATCATAAGGTCCAATTTTTGACACTACAATGTGGTTTCATGGTTATCCATTATTATTGGATAAATGGAGGATGTATTGGAAGAGATTGATGTTGCAATTATTCATGAAGACTTTCTAATGTATTGGAATGAATAATAAATTAAGTGTAGATACTTTTGAAGGTTAAGCTTTTCTCTCATGAGGGGGTTTTCAAGGTATGCCTTATGTCATCTTGATAGTGTGTTTGTCTATTCTTTTGTAAGGTGGATTATAAATAGTTATTTTTTTATATTTTTCTCTCTTGGGGTTATGTGAATTTTTTATATTGCTACAATTATTTTTCCTTTCAAGTAGTATCAAATCCTAGTTATTAAGTTGATAGATAAATCTCCTTAGTTTTAACCCTTGGTATGAGTATATTCTTATGCATAGTCCAGTGTATGGATTCACAAGAAAATAATGAAGGATGTTTCAAGGTTATACATGGTTTTTTAGATTTGGGTTGTTGTAAATATGGAATTTTATGAATATTTGGCGAGTGGATTTTTTAAGAGCACTTTTTGTAAGGTTTTTAGGTGTGATATTTCTCTAGATACCTCAGTGAAAAAAAAAACCTCACCATTGAGTTCAAAATTCCATAAAATTAATGAATAAAAAATTGGTAATTTCTAAAGACTTGGAAGAATCTTCGAACAAAATATTCTATAGTCACATGAATCCATACATGTGTTTGGTCTATACAATCACAAAAGTTTCAAGTTGGTAGAACTTAATAACATCTACCACATTCCATATAGATGTTAGAAAAATATTTAAAACCTAGGTCATATGGTATAATACTTATAGGTTTTTAAAATTTAAAAAGAAAATGATGAATCATGGAACTAGCCCTTGGATGTGGTAGATGCTCAACCCATAAGGGCCAAACCCCTTAGGTCTATGTCTTGGCCTACCACCAATGTGTCGCCACAAAGTGCTACCATCATTGTCATCAATTGGCTCCACCAATAGTCAATTAGGAAGTCACCTAGGATACACCACCTAAACCAATTTTCATGGCTTAACATGTTCACCACTCAATTGGTGGTGCTACCAATGGGCCACCCACACGTCACCACACAACTTCTAGGTTTGTTTGCACTTGTCAAATAAAGGATATTTTTTATAACCCATAAATTTCACATAAGATATCATTTTTTTGAATTCATATATTTTTTGAAATCCCTCTGTAAATAATTTTGATCATCATATTTTTTTGTGTTAGTGTGTGAACCCCAATCCTAATACCTACAAAACAAAATATAACAAACACATTAGATTAGAAATTGCAAGAAATAACAAGGATTCCCCATGAAATCCATTTACCAAGTTCAAATTAGGAAAAAAAATAATGAACACAATAAAAACAACAAAATATAGATTGAATCCTAATTAAACTAGCAAACTCATGATCCCATGGGGGAATTGGTGCCAATTTGATGTGAAAATTGGCCCTTTCCCAATTCCTATGATGCAAGATTGATGTATGTTGATGAATGTTGATGAGTGATCCACTTTGTTAATGCTTGATGAGTGCTCCAATGGAAAAAACTGCATAACCTAGCTATGATTCAAAGATATGGGATGAAAATGGCTAAATATTTTAGCATAGTAACTTTGCATAATTTGTGGATGATCAAATGAGGAGTGAAGCCTCTTAATTATATATGAGATTGAAGGATGAATGTCCAAAATTGAGCAATGTGAGACTAACATTCAACCAATGGCAAGATGCCACTTGTCAACCTATGAATGGATGGAGGATGTGCAAGTTTTGAGGATTGTGCCAATAAATGCCTATTTTCAAATTTTGAATTTTGTTGAAATGTCATGCAAGAGGGAAGGGAGAATAAATAAAATGCCACTTGGCTCAAGGAAACATACATGTAAGATAGAGTAAATGCCTTGTTGGATGTACATGTTGACTTGGATTTTTGAATTCAAACTTGAAGAATATTCCAAAAAGATACCTTGTTGAGGAAAATAGGGATTTAATATATCAATTAAATCTATTTTCATGTGCAAGTGGTAAATGCTAGAGGATGGGACATGAAATGAGACTAAATTAATCAAAGTTAATTAATTTAATGAGAGATTAGTGATGTGATAAATTTGACTTAGATTTGTGGATTTATTTAAATCAAATATGAGAGGAAGGTGATAAGAGATTAATTAAATAAAGATTTTGATTTATTTAATTAAAAGAGATGATGTTAGATTAAACTAAATAAGGTTTGAATTTATTTAATTTAATAGATAGACTTTAGAGATTTAATTAAATAAAATGGACTATTTAATTAAATGGGGATAATTAGATCAAAATGATTAATTTAATTATCGAGAGAGGTGACTTAATTAGATAACTAGTTTATTTAATTAAGAGAGGAATATTGATGAATTTAATCAGATAAGGGTTTGATTAAATGGTTAGACCAAAGGATGATTAGGGATGAAACGATGTTAGTATGTGGGATCATATGCACAATGTCAATCGGTACATTTTGAGTGTGTAGATTTTCCCCCTCTTTGAAGCAATGCACTTGTTGCATTGGTTCAAAGAATAAATGATCTCAATCAAAGCCAAAAAAAATCACTTTCTAAAATCTTGCCCCACTACTGCCTGCCAAGAGAAAACATGCCAATATACTGCCCTCTTGAGATTGGATGAAAATTTCAATTTTTGGGTGATCTCATGAAAAAAGAGGACAAGGTGCCTGACAGGTCCAAAAAGGCTCTAGGAGGCCAAAAACATGTCTAAATGCAATAAAACGATGTAAAACAGGCCTCAACTGGACAAAAACAGCTTCAAGGGTCCAAAACCCTAGCAAGATAGCCAATTAGGGTGAAAAAACCCTAATTTTCAAGCTTAGAAGGGGGCCTGAGGGGTCACTTTCAATTCATTTTCACACACAGCCACCTAGCAACCTTAAGATTTGAGCTCTGACCTCTTGACGATATGGCACAATGATAGCTTCTGATGCAGATTTTCGATCGAGTCCAGACGTACTAATGGCCACCTGACATTGGGGCACCAGTAAGTGATCCTTTCTTGAGCTTTGATTTTCATTTTTAGCCTTCATTTAATGCTTTCAAAGTCAGTCCTTCTGTAACAACGCCATATAGTGCCGCTCAGAAATAAAATTGCGCTGCTTAGTGTTAAATTGCATAGCGGCGATGGAGTTTGGAGTTTGGAAACAAATTCCAAACTTCACCACTGAGCTCGTCATCGATAGGGTGATTTCTAAACTACGACGCGACAATCCTTTATCTTTGCAAACTATGCTGCTAGGAAGGAAAGTGCACCACGACGGTGTGCTTTTAGCCATTTGTGCCCTAGCATTAGAGTGTGATTAAAAATCAAACTGCGACACCTTCACAGATTGCGACACTGGAGTGGTTTCTTGGATGCCCGACAAAATATTTTTTCAAAATTTTTAACATGACGACCTTTCCTGATGTAGGATGCGGCGAGGGAGATCTACTCCTGAGAGCATATGTCACAGGATCTATTTGGTTACTTGCGGGACCTGAGTGACATAGATCATGGTTGACTCTAAGACATGGGGCTGTGGTATATTGCTTACGCAACACCCATTCACACACACCTCAGGATGATATCAATGCTTGCCGAGAGATGGCACAACAAGACCTCTTCGTTCCATCTTCCCACCAACGAGGCCACCGTCACCTTGGAGTATAATTGGCGCATCCTACGATTGTCGATTCATGGTTGGCGTGTCATTTTCAACATTGATGAGGGGTGGGATGCCTACCACAGAGTCCTCGCCACGAAGGATATTGTCATTTGAAAGGGGGTAGATCGAGCTCGAGTGAAACAGGGCCCTGAAACCTCCCTTCCACTTGGTTGTTGCAGCGGTTATTTTGGGTCTCGTTGCCCCAGACAGACGAGGTCGATACTTCTGTCCCGATTGGGGACTCACTGGGAACGCATGGTTTACGATAGACCAGTATGTTTTTCTTGGGGGCTGGTTCTTCTTGCATCCTTATACAGAGACCTTCACAAGTACATCTACCTTGATGGCAGAGCACTCAGAGAAGGCGTGACACTCCTCCACATGTGGGCATGAGAGCACATTGCTAACCTTTGACTGTGGATTGTTACAGTTTTGATGGGGGCTGATGATCCCCTCATATGGTGCTATAGAGGTGGTGTGTCCATCACACACATAGGTGAGCATGGGACCCCCTATTGGAGGAGAGTCCTAGATGAGATGCAGGTATTTGTATGGCGTCTATACCTTGGTCGGACTGGATGGGCTGATGATGCTCATCATATTTTCTATGCCCGCTAGGACCACTTTATGTAGGGGTGAGAGAATACCATGATCGAGAGATATTTTCCCGAGCATGTGCAATGTCAGTTTGGTGAGCCCAGGATCATCCCAACAATTATTATGAGTCTTTCTTTGTGCGTACCATGTCACAAGTTTCATGGGGGTGATACATTCCTGCCTCAGAGGCCGTCGACAGTCTCAAACAATTGGTGGCTCAGCCATGGGCTTACGATCAGGGGCCTACGGATGCAGGCACAACACAAGCATATAGGGATTGGTTTTGACCTCCCCTTCATTTGAAAATTCTAGGAGCAGTCCCATATCAGTGGAGGGTGAGAGGCAGAGGGGGAGGATGAGGACGGAGGGATGGTGCTCCATAAGACTAGGCAACCGGGTCTCCAATTCAGCCAGATCTGGCTGGTGTACAGATGTAGGACCAGTAGTAGGTGCCAGCAGGTGCACCACCATAGGTTGGGGGTGAGGATTAGCCTCAAGTACAACCTCCACAAGCACAGCCAGCAGGGCAAGTGGATCCCTGAGATACTTTGATTGCACAACTATAGGCTTAGGTGCAAACTTTGACAGGGGAGAGAGATCAGGCTAGGACTGAGAGAGATCAGATTAGGGCTGAGAGGGACCAGGTTGCAGAGTTACAGGCAGCCATAGAGCTAGGCCAGAGACAACAGTTGGAGAGCATGGCAACCTCCTCCTCTCAAGTTACAGTGTCTCTTCGGTCCTACAGGGATGCCATCTAAGAGGCCGAGTATTATCAGATGTATTATCATGAGGTCATACCCAGAGCAGCACGGGTCCCAGAGTACTCATAGCAGACTAGCCACAGACCAACAAAAGGTCACGGTGATAGGGGAAAGGGCAGCATATAGGGGGTAGACCTTGATTGAGATGATACTTTTTGTGCCTTATGGGCTACTTTTTGGTAGCTCGATGGGCCTTGTTGTACTGATTGACATACATGTACAATGATCCGATTATTTTGTACTATGACAGTTAGATTATTGATGATATATATGAGCTGATGATTTTGATATGATGCGATGTGATGTGTACCTTTTAATTATGCATGTATGGATGATTCTATTTCTATATGCTATTGCAATGATGCTATGGTGTTATATGATGTATTTATGGATGCATTAATTTCTAATGATATATGAATTATGCAATGATTATGACCTAACAGATCTATATTATGTTGACCTATGATATGGATATGGATTTATGTGATGTGTAATGATGCAAAAATGATATGATATGTAATATGTTATATGGAATATGCAAAAATGATATGGAAATGATTTATGGTGTACATGCGAAATGATATGTAAAATGATTATGGATGGATGTATGCTTTGCATGTAATGGATTTTGTATGTTTCTATTTATTCTTATGATGTGGAATGATTTATGCAATGAATGATTATGATGCTATTTATGAGATGACATGGATGATTAGTGGACGATATTATGCAATGTAAATGCAATGGTCGTGTTTTAAATGATATAATGCAAAATGAGATGGTTTTCTAAGATGCTTAGAATAACAAATATTATTATCCTAAACATATTAAATGATAAATGTAATGTATGTGATGTATTTAATGTGGTGTAATATATGCAATGATATGATGATGTTCTATGAAAAAGTGAATGCAATGTGTGAGATGACTTTATGATGTTATGCAAGTATGTATGCAATGGATTATCTATAATGCTTATGTACCTATTATGTATGACTATGAAGTAGGTGGTAATGTGAAATGATTATGAAATGTTTATGCAAATGAATGTTATGCAATGATTTATGTGATGAATGCAATGTGATGCAAAAAATGGATGCGCTTGCCTATGAAAAATGCCTATGATAATATGTTTATATGACGATGGAAATGAAATGCATATGTTTCCTATATGATATGCTTATGAAATATGCTAATGATTTGTGGATGCAGGATCGATGATGACGATGATGGTGATGATGACCAACTATCATAATACCTTGTTAGCGCGATGAGAAAGAAGAGAAGAAGTCATTTAAACAAGACACAAGATGATGAAACATGCTAAATGATGATGATTACTTGCCAAGGAATTGGGATTTTCAAAGGGCCAATTTTCTTATGTTTGATGACACACGTGGTACGATGCATCAAGGTATAGAAAACTAGGATGGCATTGTACCTAGTGTGATGGACTTTGACTTGATAAACAAATAGGAGTATCCTTGTTCACACCTGACATACGAAAACATTGCTAGGATGCACTTTAGAAGTTTCAAACACCTCAGACCAAAACATGGAAAGGTATAACCTATCAATGCAATAGTCAACAAGTTGCCCAAAACCTCCTCCATACATACCTAACAAAGCAAGTATTCACCAAGGTTATATTACAAGAACGTCCAACAAGCACAACAGAAAAAAGATAATGATCGTTGCCCCATTCCTATTTCTCTAAATCCTCTTGTTTGGATATCATCAAGAAGTCCTTGGAATGAGCACAATAAGATAAGTCAAAAGATAAAGAAAAAGTAAACAAACAAGGTGATGTTCTTCAATACCGCTAACCAAAAGGGGATGTGTTTTTAAGGATAAGAATCAAAACTATTGCCAAAAGATAATGCCCATTGTAGGAAGGATTCATCCTAGGACATGTTAGTGGATGGCGGCACGCCATTTCATTTATCCTAGGCATTCTTTCAAATGATTAATCTTGGACTAATTGGATGATAAGTTATCGACGCGAAGAGTTGATCAATTTGTTTACGTACCGATTTAGACCTAAGACTTGACTTTTTGAGTTTTCACTTTTAACCTACTAGACTTGTTTTTGATTATCTTATCGAAGATTGAGGATGATGATCGTTTATTATGAATGATGTTATTGTAGGTGCAGGTGAGATGAGATGGATGGATTTTTTTCAAATATTTGGATGTTTTTGATCTTTTTGAGATGTTTTGAGGCTGTTTTTGGTATTTTTTGAGATTTTGCTAATGTTTTGATTTTTCTAATTTCTAATGTTTTTGGGTTTTTCGAGATTCTGACCAAGAGAATAACCTAAGGACCTATCCTAGGGGCCTCGAGGGCTGATCAACATATTAGCCTTGCCTACGTTATATATGCAGAGACCACGTAGTTCGACTGGTGAGTTGACCGATTTACAGATGATGATATACATGATGAGATGTCAGTTTATTATGATAGACTCCTAAAGGACTGACCTAAGTGTCTCGGTGGATGATAAAAGATCAACCTTTCCTATGTTCAAGGCTTAGAGACCCATAGTTCGACAAGACGACTTTGTTTTTGACTTTTTGACCTATTTTGGGATTTTGATATGTTTTGAATGTTTTTGGATTTTGTGATTTTGATGTTTTTGGATTTTCTAATTTTTGATGTTTTGGATTTTTCTTTTTTCTTTTTAGGACTTCAAGGATATACATGAATTCAATCCAATGAGAACATGCCCCTAGAGTGAAGCAATAGACTACTTTGATAAAGGTAGGACAAGTTGACCTTGAGGATGGGCTGAGTAGTACTAAGAGGGATCATGATACGAAAACAAGACCAAGCTATGGTGCCGATGCAGGTGGATGAGTGATGGATGGAGATTCGACTATGATGGATGATGGAAGCATGATGGATGGATGATGCAGAACAAGTTGTAAAGATCCTGGTGGATGGAAAGTGCTTATTTACACAAGGCGCCTGTTTGTTAGGTTTTCCCCAAGGTACCTACCCAAAGTGCCACTGAAGTGGTTTTCACTAGAGGACAATTTTTTCTCTTTACTATTTTTTGGATTTTTTGCTTTTTTGATTTTTGTGTTGTTAGCAAGACACTTGTTTGCCAGGTTTTTGCCGAAGTAACCATTTTGTAAGGACATTTTCTGATTTTTTGAATTTTTTGGTTCTATACCTTGAAAGATTT
This sequence comes from Sequoia sempervirens, assembly GCA_007258455.2. Classification (NCBI taxonomy): domain Eukaryota; kingdom Viridiplantae; phylum Streptophyta; class Pinopsida; order Cupressales; family Cupressaceae; genus Sequoia; species Sequoia sempervirens. The sequence goes on along the minus strand of VDFB02026320.1, from coordinate 114,367,261 downwards.
AGGCATAAAACTTTTTGAGATGAGAGCTATTCATGGGCTCTTGTAGAGGTTCCCCTTTGGGTGTTGATAACTAATATGCCCTTGACTTGTAACTTGCTGTGATAATGAATGGTCCCAACTAATTAGGTTCAAAATTTCCTTTGTTGCTTTTGTTTGGGACATTCTTCTGATTCTCCTTTAAGACCAATTCTCTGACTTGGAAGGTCCTGCTTCTGATTTTCTTATTATAGCTCCTTTTGAGTCTATTCTGATAGACTTGCAAATGATTCAAAGCATCTATATGTCACTCATCCAGTAGCTCCAGCTCATTCAATCTTGATACTTGGTACTCTTCATCTGTGATGAGGTTTTACAGTGATATCCTGAGTGATGGGAGCTCGATCTTAATGGGGAGTACTGCTTCTGATCCATAGACCAGGGAGAAAGGGGTGGCGCCAGTGGGTGTGCAAATGCTGGTTCGATAGGCCCAGAGGGTAGGATTAAGCTAAAATACCAGTCACGACCTATGTCATTGATTGTTTTCTTGAGGATTTTCATAATGGTCTTGTTTGTAGCTTTTTCTTAGCCATTGCCTTGGGGATAGTATAGGGTGGAGAAGCAATGTTGGATTTTGAAATTTTCACATAAGTCACAGACCTGCTGATTCTTAAATGGTGTCCCATTATCTAAGATAATGGCTTGTGGAACACCACAATGAAAAATGAGATAGTTCAGGATGAACTTTGAAATTTGCTTCCTAGTTATATATGTCATGAGTATGGCTTCCACCCACTTAGTAAAGTACTCTGTTGCAGTTATGATGAATTTATGGCTGTTAGATGAAGTGGGTGTGATTTTTCCAATGAGATCAAGTCCCCACTATGAAAAGGGCCATGGTGTGATGATAGGCTGAAGCTCTTGCACTGGAGCATAGATGAGGTCCCCATGCTGCTAACATTGTAGACACCTTCTGACATAGTTGTGTGCTTCTCTTTCCATTGTGGGCAAATAATAACCCATCCTCAATAGTTTCTTGGCTATGGTCATTCCACTCGAGTGTGAACCACAAATACTATTTTGTACTTCAGTTAGAGCAGTTAATGCCTTCTCAATGTTTAAGCAACATAGTAGGGTTCCTTCTATGCTTCTACGATATAGGGTATCTCCTAGGATGACAAATCTGGATGCCTTTTTGACAAAGGTTCATTTTAGGTTTGAGGGTAAGTCGGTGGGTATGACTTCTATTCGAAGGTATGCATAAATGTCATGGTACCAAGGATCACCGGGACCAAATATTTTGCACACAAATTCTAATTCTGGTACCTCGAATGAAGGCACGAGAAGCTTCTCTATCAGGAATTCATATTTTGGAACATTGTGGGGGATATCTAGTAAGGATCCAATTGTTTCCATGGCATATGTTGCTCTATTGTTGGTTCTATGAATTTTCTCAAATGTAATTTCGATGAATGATTCTTTGAGGGTCTCCACTAATTTCTTGTATGGAGTGAGCTTTTCGTCCTTGGTTTGGTATTCATCATTACTTGATTTATTATCAATTGAGAGTCTTTGTATACTTTGAGAGCTATAATGTTCCATTGTACTACTATTCTAGACCTATGGTTAAAGCCTCATATTATGCAATGTTATTGGTGCAAGGAAATGCCAGTTTGTAGGACCTTGGTATGCAATCCCCTTGTGGGGTGATAAAGAAGACACTGGATCCTAATCCATGCTGGGTGTATGAGCCATCAAAGTATAGTTTCCAGTGGTCAGCTACGTTGAGATTGAAAATAGATTCATCTAGAAACTTTGAGACGAGAGGATTCTTTGAATAGATTGGTGCTTTTGCAAGTTGATCTGTGATGACTTGGCCTTTGATTGCTTTCCACTCCACATATTCAATGTCATATTCTGATAGTATCATCACGCATTTGGCCATTCTTCCAGTGAGAATTTCCTTTGACAATAAGTACTTGAGAGGGTCGATTTTGGCGATGAGTTTTATTTTGTGTGCCAACATGTAATGTTTGAATTTCTATGATGCAAACACTATTGCTAGGCATGCTTTCTCGATGAATGAATAGTTTAGCTCATGCCCAACCATTGTTCTGCTGATGTAATAGATAGCCCTTTTTGTTCCATTTTTGTCATTCTAAGCTAGGAGAGCTCCAAGGGTTGCTGTTGTTGTTGATATATAGAGAATCAATGGTTTTCTTGGGATTGATGGCATTAGGACTGGTGGTGTTAGTAGATACTCTTTGATTTTATTGAATGCCTCTTCACACTTGGTATCCCATTTGTACGCTACTCCCTTGTGGAGTAGGTAAGAGTATGGGTTTTGTTTGTCCGCCAACTGTGCTATGAATCCTTGAATGGATTGGAGCCTACCTTGGAGACCTCTCAATTGCTTTAATGTTTTTGGTGCCTCCATCTCAAGGATTTCTTTTACCTTTGCTAGATCTACCTCGATACCTCTCATTGACACTATATATTCCAACAATTTTCTCGATTGTACGCTAAAGACACACTTATTTGGGTTTAATCTGACTTTGTACTCTTTTAGCCTGTCAAAAATGGCACTTAGGGTTGCTATGTGATCTTTTCTCTTTCTGGATTTAGCTAGAATGTCATCAACATAATCTTTGACCATCTTATGGATCATGTCATGGAATATCAATGTCATGGCCCTTTGATATGTTTCTCCTGCATTCTTTAAGCTAAATGGCATCATATTCTAGCAATAGGTCCCCCATGGACAAGTGAAAGCGGTTTTATGTTGTTCCTCTTTAGCTATCATGATCTGATTGTACCCTGAGAATCCGTCCATGAGTGAAAAAATTTCATGTTCAGCTGTCATGTCTACTATCATGTCAATGTTTGGAAGTGGGAAGTCATCTTTTATACATGCTTTATTCAAATCTTTGAAGTCTATGTAGATTATGATGTTCCCATTGGGTTTTGAAATAGGTACCAAGTTTGACACCCATTTTGGATAATCTATCCGTCAGATGAATCCTGCATCTAATAGCTTTTTTACCTCCATTTTGAGTAATAAGGTGATCTGAGGGTGCATTTTTCAAAGTTTTTGTTTAATAGGCTTTTCTTTTGGATATACTGCTAAGTGGTGAACCATGATTTTTGGATCAAGCCCTAGCATGTTAGCATAACTCCATGCAAAGTTTATCTATCTTTCTCTCAGGAAGGCTGCTAGGAGCTCTTGCTCTTTTGATAGTAATGATTCCACATAGAATGTGATGTGCGGGGTTGCCTCTGTTCCTAGGTTGATTGGATTGCATTTTTCTGCCAGTACTGCTAATTTTTCTTGATGAAAAGCTCTGAAAGGAAGATATAATCCCCAATCCTTAGGTACCTCAGAGAGGTTTTCACCATTGGATGCATCCTTCCTTTTTACTTTTTTCTAGTCGGAGAGTGCCACAGTGTGGTTTTCACTCAAGGACTTGGATATTGTTCTTAATTTTTCACTTTTGGCACTGAGGGATTCAATCATTTCCTTGTAATAGGCATGTGTATCTAGCTTGATTATGAACCCTGCTTTGTGATCCCCACCTGGAATGTTATCCTGCAGTCCCATGAATTCTGAGAGCACCTCATCATTTTTGAATGTATCGAGAATTGTTGGTCCTCGTTGGTCATAGTCGATGAGTTGGGGATATACTAGGCAGATTTCATTATTTTGGTGGTCTAATTCAAAAGATAGGGTGCTAATCATGCAAAGAGTGGTATCCTCAAATAGCCTAGGTAAGTTGGTCATGGTATCCTCGTCATCACTACTACTATAGATGTCGGTTATGTCAAATGTAAACTTATCTCTAATGCGACCTATAGATATTGGTAATAGTAGTTCTGCTGCGGTTGGATGAGGAGGATTATTAACCATTTTAACTAGAGGACTTCAGCCAAGTATGGCTATACTCAGAGGGGTACATCCAAGGCCAAGATTTGTTATTGCTCACATCTCCAGCATGATAGGTATTATAAGCCCATTGTCGTTTATCCCAAGTCTTTGGTTTCTATTATAGAACATTGCAAGCATCATTTGCAGACCCTTGCTTCTGTCATCCATTGGTAAATCAACTACTGGTCTCTCATCTTGGTATAGCATATGAGATGGATCTGCCTCAATACCTTCTCGACCAAGATCTCATCAACTTGTAAAGTTGGGATAGTGCTCAGGAGACGTTTGAGATGTGGAGGCTTCATTTATTTGCAGATGTCCCCATGATCTAGGAGATTGAGGTAACTCTCCTACCACAAAAGCATTATTAGGGATCTTGTAGTTTCCACAACCATTATCTTGGATGATGACCTTAATGTTAGAGATGGTGGGGAACAGTGGGAGTGACCGGTGTCTCTGTCGTAGAAGTGGATGCGAGAGTGGCGAGATCGATGTATGGTGTATATGGGCCCTCATCATTTTTTGGTACTTTGGGGATTTTATAGTACTTTACTTCAAGGATTTTGCAATAGGAGAAGGGTTCTGGATCTCCATGGATGGTAACTTCTTGTCCCTCATGTGTGAATTTCACACATTGATGGAAAGTCGACGCTACTACCTTCATTGCATAAATCCATGGGCATCCTAGGAGGATGTTATACAAAAAGTTGAGGTCCATGACCTAACAAGTTATTTCCATGATGGCAGGCCCTAATTGAATAAGGAGTTTGATTGTTCCTTGGAACACTCTTTCTTGATCATCATATGCTCTTATTGTGATACTCTTTCCTTTGTTGATAGAATCCTCTCAGATTTTCAATTGTTTGATGAGGTTGAGAGAACAAATATTCAAGCCCGCACCTCCATCCACCAAGACCCTTTTGACTTTGCTCTTATGTTCTATTGCTTCTAGGTGGAGTGCATGGTTGTGAGATGGTTGAGAGGGGAAATCCTAGTTAGAGAATGTGAGGAGATTTGGCGTAATGATATTTTTGACCATAGCTTGGAATTGTTTCACATCAAGATCTACGGGGACAGTGGATGAAGCCAACACTTCTTCAAGGATTTTCTTATGAGTAGATGAGATTTTTAGCAACTCCATGATGGAGATTTGTGTTGGAATTCTTTTGAGTTGATCTAGGAAATTGTAACCATTAGGGATAGATCTAGATGTAGGGACTCTATTTGGCTAGGATGATCCTATGATGGTAACTTTTCTGCCTGTTGTGGTGACTCCACAATCGACGTGGGCACCCTTGACGGTGATGACCATGTAGTTTTCATCTAGGGAGGTGACAACAGTTTCATATACATGATTAACGTTTGTGTGGGTGCCTTTCCCCTTATCATTGTTATTATTATTCCCTTTACTGCCATTATTAGGCATCGGATTCGTGTATATCTTAAGATCTTGATTTCTTGTTGGTTGTTCCACGTTTATAATTCTTTGATTGACGAGATCTTGAATTATGTTTTTTAGCCTCATACAACTATTCATGGTATGCCCTTTGATTTTATGTAAATCAAAAAGTTGATTCGCATTATACCAAGGAGGTTTCACATCCGGTTCTTGGTAATTGTCATAGGTGGGTGCTTTGATGAGTTTTTCATTTATCAGCTTCTTCATGATGACTTCTAGTGGTTCCCCTAGAGTGGTATACTTTCACTTGTGATAACTCTTGTTCCATTGGGGTGGTCTCCTTTGATCATTAAGATTGTTAATTGTCATATTTTTGTTTGGTTGGTGTGTTGTCTGATGATTTTTTTGGTGTTGGATTTGGATTTGTGGTGTGGATGTATTTTGGCGAGGGGCACTAATGACCACCTTGGCGTCGATGACACCATCATTAGTAACATTTTTGTTCCTTTCCCACGTGCAAGGTTTATCATTATAATTGGAGGGTGGGCAGTTGTTTTGTTGTTTGGGGTATGAAGTTGATCTCACGGGTTGTGTCATAAGGGCTCATTCGATGCTGAGCACCTTGGAGATCAATTGATCATATGTGGTGATCCTTTGTACCTTGAGATGAAATTCCAAGGGGCATTCAAAGTTGGATATAATGGTGCAAACTTGTTCTTGGGGCATGGTCCACTTGCTTCAATTGGGCTTGGATTGCCATCATTGTAGGAATGAAGGGAATGATTCACCTTTTCCTTGTTTCAAAGCTAAGAGTTCTTCTAGACTGACATCCATTGCAATATTACATGCATAGTTTTTAATGAATGTGTCTATAATTTCATGGAATGTTCTGATGCCTGAAGGTAGGCAAGAGAACCATTCCATAGTGTGGCCAGCCAAACTCCTAGGGAATAGCCACATCAGATAAGCATCATCGTATGTGACTTTCATGTAACGAACCTAGAATTCCCTGATGTGATCTTCGGGGTTTCCCATCCCACAATATTTGTCAAACTTTGGGATCTCAAATCCCTTGGGGAACGGTTTCATCACTAGGCTCCTATCAAATGGATAGGGACACAAGTTGCTTGGTGTCTTTGTGGTTCACCTTGATTGAAGATCGAGCATTTTTTGTGAGAGCAACCTGATTTGTGTCATTACATCATTTTGTGGATTGGGGGTGGGATGAAGGTGTCCTAGGGTGTTTCAATTGTGGGTTGGATGGGTGGGTTGTTTGATGTGTTGTTTGATGGTATCTTTATATTCTTCCGAGCTAGGTATCCTTCCACCTATTATTGTATGAACAACGCTTGTTGTTGATCTTGTTGTTGCTGTGCTAAGATTGCTAGTTGTTGTTGTGCTAGGATTTCCTGTTGTTGTGCTTGTTGTTGTTCCAACAATGCTTGTTGTTGGGCTTCCAATTGCGCTGCCTCTTACTGCTCTTGATATTGTTATATTGCTTGCTAATATGCCTGTAGTTGCATTGCTTGTTTTTGTGCAAGAAATTGTGCGTGTGCTTTTGCTTGTTGTGCTTCATATTTGGCATGCGCTTGAGCTTGAGCTTGTGCTTGTGCTTCTTTTTGTTGCAATAGGATTTGGGCTTGAACAACCTTTTGTGCTTGTTGTGCAATTTGGGTGGCTTGAGCAGCTTGTGTGGCTTGTGCAGCTTGAGCGGCTTATTGTTATTTTTGTTGCAATAAAGCTTGGGCTTGTGTGGCCTGTTGTGCTTGTAATGAGGCTTGGGCAGCTTGAGTGGCTTGATAAGAAGCTATTTGTGTGGCTTTTTGTTTTTGCACTTGTAGGAATCCCCTTTAAAAAGTAGCTTGCTGAGTTGCTTGCAAAGCCATGTTGTATTGGCTCGATATGCTGGAAGTTGGTGGTGGTGGGGGTGGTGGTGGATTTGGAATGGTGTGTGTGGTGGTGGTGAGCAATGATGTCGTGTTGGTGATTTGAGTAGTGGATGGTGTTTTTGATGTGATTGGTCCTTGAGAGACCATGCTTTGTGATGTTAGGGGGGTGGTTGATGATGTCGCAATTGCTTGTGTATTTTTCATCTGTTGTGATATCGATGACAAGTTTTGCGTGATGTTTTGATTGATATTTGGGATGTTGGTTTGATTGATACTTGGTAAAGGTAGGAGCCCCAAACCAAGGAGTGGTGTGGATAATGATGGAAATGGCAGAAGTGGTGGAAATGTAAGGGGTGTGAGTTCTTGAGAAAATGTTGTGGTGTCGAAAATGCCCCCTGGTCCGAACATGTCACCTTCTTCTTGCGGATTTGTGAGGAGAGGAGTTTGAGGTGTTGCATGGAAGGATGATGATGATGGATCATTAGGATTATGGAAGGTGAGAGGAACATACTTATGTAATAGATTTTTGGGTATGTTTTGTTCCAATATGGTGTTTGCATCCAAGTCTTGATTATTAACAAGGGGGTGTGTTTGGATAGCATTAAGAAGTGCATTTCCCTTATTAACATTGGGTTGGGTTGGAGAAAAAGATGTTGTGATTTGCAAAATGTTTTGAGTGATGCTTTGGGATGGGGGTGTGGATGAGATGGGGAGTGTGGATGTTGAAATTAGAGGCATAACCTCCAAAGATGGTTCCACTATGGAGCTCACGTCAAAATAAGAAGGTAATTTGGCCCCTTGTTTTGCTAGCTCAAGCATGTATAGTGAAGGGTTAAGACTCATCATGATGTTGATGATCTTATTGTTTTCCAAATTTTGGAGCATTTCAGTTATTTCTTCATGTGACATCCCGAAGGTAAGATCTTCTCCTTGGATTTCCTCTTGTGGGTTTTGGGATGATGAGATAGTCAAATGATTGCTTGATTCAAAGTGATTTATTTCAACATTTGTTTGGCTTAGGTCACTTGAAGTGGGTGTTTCTTTTTGGCTTCCATGTTCTTCTTGTATTGAGATCTAGTTTGAACCATAAAACAAGGATCAAGAATATGGGAGATGACTCTCTTGATTCTTTGGATTGATCTTTACTTTACGCACAAAAGAGAGAATTTTAAGATATATTGAGGATAAAAAGGTGATATGAAGATGATGATGCAAGGGATGGATTATGTGGATGTTTAGATCTTTTGATAAATCTTGAGGGGGATGCTAGACTTTTGGGACTTTTGGATATGTTTTGGATTTTGATTTTGATTTTCCTTTTGGGATTGTCCTTGATTTGATTGATTTTGATTTTCTTTGATTGAACAAAAAGACCCTAAGATGTTGGATGATTATCTAAGGGGTATATTTTCTCAAAGGATGATAATTTGAATACGTGTAGGGAGAAGGATGCATCTACCCACACCTATTCAAACAAGATGATAGTTTAACCAAGCATATGAAGAAGGATGCATCTTTATATACCTAGCTAGACATGATGGTTTGATAACTTTGAATAAGTATATGCAAAAGGATGCATCTACACATACCTAGCCAAAGATTATTTGATAAATATTTCAAGGATTTTGTCTCAAGGATTTGATGATTTTGATTTTTTCCAAAAATCCTAGCATGAAGGATAGTTTCAAGATTTCTCAAAAGGTGATGATGAGATGATTTTTGGTTTGATGCTTGAAGGATGGGTGAAAAGAGATTTTGATTTCTTTTGATCCTAAGATGAACCTGAAAAAGATGCTTTGTCTACCTAAAACCTCGATATTGAAGAACATGCAATGTTTCTATAGACCTTTATAACCAAGAAGTGATTCAATTTGAGCATACATTTCCAGATTTTGAATCAAGGACTTTCATTTTGGGATTGGACTTCTTAAAAATCATGAGGTTTCAACACATGTGAGAGTTCATTTTGTTTATCTTTGCTTAGTGGCTTTATTTTACCAAAAACACATCTTTGATTAAGTTTCCAAACTAGATGTCCAATGTCTCAATTTCTTCAAATCCCACAAAATATGTTATGTGGAAATTCGATGAATTCAAGGCAAGGGTTACCTATTGTTTAACTTTAGTAGACAAATTGAGATGTAATCCAAATGTTTAGAAACCTCTAAGGATAGAATTCCAAGGGCAGGCAATAACATATGGATTGAGTCAATTGTATTGGTCTCCTAAAGGGTTTGAAATTTTGATGATGAATTTTAAGTGTTTGTTTCCAAGATGTTTTCAAACAAGCAAAGAATTTTGCATCCAAGCATAAGTACAACCCTATGGATGTGGAAGACAATATTTTTTGGATTCTCACTTGGAAAAGTCTAGCTACGCTTATATTTAGTGAATGGTTAGATGCTTGACCCCACTGGCTCCCCTCCACGACTCATTAACATCATTCGGGGCAGCCAAGCATCAACACCCATGAAACTCCCATGGCATGCTTTCCATTTCTACTAAAAGACCATAAAAGTGTGGGGTGGCTTTAGAACGACCGTTCTTGCACCAACAAATACATCAAGGATTTTGGCAATTCTAAAACATGGGTTTTAATTAGGACTTTCCATTCGTGGAGATTGACCCATATAGTGAGAGTCCCCTTTCGGATCCATCTCATCGGAGCCAACCGTGTGATATTGGTGTTTATTCCAATACCCACATTTATATCCTGGTTGGAAATACTATTGGCTTTAGAGTGTTACCGGTTGAGTCATTCCCTTGGGTGAGTACTTTTTCCCCAAGGTAAGCCATCTAAGATAACAAAAGCGAGTAAAGACAATATCTGTAACTTGATCAATATTTGTTTGTAACACAAAGAAAGAGAATGTACACAATAACGCTCTACTCACACTCGCAAAATGTTTTGTTCAATTTTAAACCCAAAATGAAGTGTGGAGGTGATTGCTTTATCTCAACCTAAAATCACAAAAAAGGCCTTTTGATTCTCAAGATCTCTATAAAGCGTGAGAGAAGTGCATACGTTGTTTTTCAATGAAGTTAGTTTAAGTAAGCCCTCATGAAAAAAAAGTTACACTTGTTCATTTTAGATCCATAAAGAAATTGTAAGTTCTTTTTAAAGCACCAAAGGACAAATGAGAGTTGTTTTGTTCAATTGTTAACCAAAAAAAAAAAAAACTCTAGTAAGTTGTATTCCTAATGTTCATTTTAAGCCTTTGCAAAAATTGAAAAGATTATTTTTAAAGCCCAAATGAAATTAGTGTCCTAAGCAAGAAGAGATGACAATTCCTAAGAGTGTTAAGAAAACACTAAAGTGTTTAAAAAGATTTTGATTTTGTAAGATACCATCATCATGCTTCTCCTTCTTTTGTTTTCAATTGATCCAACCTACAAGAAAGAAAACTAGTTTGATTCTGCAAAATACAGAGATTAAAAAGAAGAAAACAAAAGATAAACTCAACATTTGACAAAAAGCATGTGCTAAAATAAAATTTCAACTTTTTACTCCCTGCCAGCAGTGCAACCCGTGACTACGTCGTAGTTTGATTTCCTTAGCAGTGTTGTACAACACCACTTACCAGTCAGCGGTGCTCTGTACCCAGACTAGTGAGCTCAAATGCGTCACCCTTTTGCTCAATGTCGTTGTTTGATTTTTTTGAAAAATCCTGTGGGTCAGATTGGTCAAGTGGTGTGGTTTGAAATTCAAATTCTTGGGTGGGAAGAGTTCAGTGTCACAGTTTGAGTTTCCAGTGGTGTTGTATGGTGATGTTGAGCTTCCAGTGTTGGAATTTTCCTATGCATAAACAAAAACACAAATTTTTTAAAAGAAAGTGATTAAAAATGAGATCAAGCCCTCCTTCTAGCGCCAAATGTGTGAACCCCAATCCTAATACCTGCAAAACAATAAGAACAAACACATTAGATTAGAAATTGCAAGCAAGAACAAGGATTCCCCATGAAATCCATTTACCAAGTTCAAATTAGGAAAATAAATAATGAAGAACACAATAAAAACAACAAAATAGAGATTGAATCCTAATTAAACTAGCAAACTCATGATCCCATGGGGGAATTGGTGCCAATTTGATGTGAAAATTTTCCCTTTCCCAATTCCTATGATGTAATATTGATGTATGTTGATTAATGTTGATGAGTGATCCACTTTGTTAATGCTTGATGAGTGCTCCAATGGAAAAACCTGCATAACCTAGCTATGATTCAAAGATATGGGATGAAAATGGATAAATATTTTAGCATAGTAACTTTGCATAATTTGTGGATGATCAAATGAGGAGTGAAGCCTCTTATTTATAGATGAGATTGAAGGATGAATGCCCAAAACTGAGCAATGTGGGACTAACATTCAACCAATGGCAAGATGCCACTTGTCAACCTATGAATGGATGGAGGATGTGCAAGTTTTGAGGATTGTGCCAATAAATGCCTATTTTTGAATTTTGAATTTTGTTGAAATGACATGCAAGAGGGAAGGTAAAATGCATCAAATGCCACTTGGCTCAAGGAAACAAACATGTAAGATAGAGTAAATGCCTTGTTGGATGTACATGTCAACTTGAATTTTTGAATTCAAACTTGAAGAATATTCCAAAAAGATGCCTTGTTGAGGAAAATAGGGATTTAATAAATCAATTAAATCTATTTTCATGTGCAAGTGGTAAATGCTAGAGGATGGGACATGATATGAGATTAAATTAATCAAAGTTAATTAATTTAATGAGAGATTAGTGATGTGACAAATTTGACTTAGATTTGTGGATTTATTTAAATCAAATATGAGAGGAAGGTGATAAGAGATTAATTAAATAAAGATTTTGATTTATTTAATTAAAAGAGATGATGTTAGATTAAACTAAATAAGGTTTTAATTTAATTAATTTAATAGATAGAATTTAGAGATTTAATTAAATAAAATGGACTATTTAATTAAATGGGGATAATTATATCAAAATGATTAATTTAATTATCGAGAGAGGTGACTTAATTAGATAACTGGTTTATTTAATTAAGAGAGGAATATTGATGAATTTAATCAAATAAGGGGATTTGATTAAATGGTTAGACCGAAGGATGATTCAGGATAAAACAATGTTAGTATGCAGGATCAAATGCACAATGTCAATCGGTACATTTTACGAGTCTACAGTTAGAATTTGTTGCTTAAATTTGATATTTCTCTTAAGGGTTAACAAATGATATCTTGAGCATATATAATTATATTTTTTTATTTGAACATGGGTAATGGAGAGGAATTGTAGTATACAATAGATTATATTGAGTTGTCTTTCACTTGGATGAATAAAGAGAGGTTTTCAATTATTTGAACACTTATAGGAGCCTGATATTTAGGGTGTGATTATGTGACAATTTAGATGAATTTAAGGGTGATAACTTGTGAGAGTGTATTTTTATGAGACTAATATGATGTTATAGCATGTTATAATTTTTTTTTCTTCTTGTTATAGGTTTATAGGTATTTTTAGAGTGTTTAATTCAATGGAGGCACTTACATAGGTTGTCTTCTAGTTTGAGTACATGGTTGATAAATGTGTGGGACTAAAAGCCTTAGTTTAATGAGAGTTGAGTGTTGGTATAGTAATGGTGGTGATTATGGTGTCATATTTATGTATTTTTGAGCATTGGTATGACATTATCATGTATTAATTTGTTAGTATTTGGTTGTGGTGTTGAATAATTCATTATTACAAGTGATGGTATGGTTCAGTTTGAGGATAATTTTTCTTATCATGGATTGTTTCTTAGTCACTTAGATATGGTTATTTTTGTATAGATTTGTTTGGAAAAAAAATATAATTCAATCTAGTGTTTAAGACTTCACAACTGCAAGTTATCTTGCTTGTTATCTCAATTTATAGGTTACGTGTGTGATGGTCAATTAATATGTTGCATTAGTTTTGGATCTATGAGTTATAATTTTTTTTGGGTTGGGACAACCAATTAATTGTAGTTTACTAACTTAGATGTGGATTTTATATATTCATAGGTATTTTTAGTGTTAATGTCGATTTATTTAGTCTTCCTTGTCTATGTTTATTTATGCATTGGTATGTTACATCGACATGAGATGATGGATTATTAGAATTCTTGGATAGTCAATTTTTGGGGCTTGTAGTATCTGGTTTATCTTCTTGGCTTGATATCTTGGGTCTATTTTATTCTTTAGAGTTTTTGGTATTGTAATTGAGTGTGTGTGGACCATGGGTGATCTTCATTTAGGATATGGTTAGCATGATGTCACAAATGGATTGTTATCATATTTTAATGGGATTTTTTTATAGTGATAAGGATTCATAATTTTTTTATGGATGATATTTTATAGTGATTTTGGGTGCCATCAAAAAGTCTTGGATCATGATTCTTGTATACAATAAGATTAATTTGATATCTTGAGTTTCATTAACAACCAAATAGTCATTTTCATGTGATTAGAGATGTTGAAATATTGGATTCTTTGGTTGAGGTGTTATTTTATGTCTTGTCAATTTTCATAGGTTATCCTTGGTTGAAAGGATTATTGTTTATGTGATATGGAAGAATCTTGATCATGTAAGAGTTGGTATAGAATAACTCTACACCATGCAATATTTGGTTGAATATCATAGCCAAACAAGATCTAGGAACTTCATGAAATCAAAAGAGATATCAGATATCAAAGAATAATTCTATTCTATGAAAGGATGCAAATGATAGAAATTATTCTATCAATAATGATTTACACATGAGACTACTTGGTTATATAGCTAAGGTGAGACATAGGATTAAATTGGATCATGACAAGTTTCTTAATCTTATGTCATGAGACAACTAATATTAAATCACCTATGAAACATGTATTAAATGTCAAAATATAAGATAAGGTCTAATGAAAAGTAACACATTCTAGAAAGATTCTTTCCTAAGACCTAAGTCGACTTAACATGTAAATAGGACCTAGTAATGACTATATAGGTAAAACACCTATTTAAACCAACACCCCTCCTTAAGTGCAATATAGGGAGTAGATGATTATTATGCAAATAACACAAGGATGGGTCCCAAATATGAGGCCATATTAGGTACCAATGTAAAAATAAAAATGCAATTTCTCATAAATAAAGAAAAGGAGAAAACCCCGTGGGACAAAAATCCTCCCCAAAATAGAGATGAAAAAAATATGCTCCCAATGATGAATGAGAAGGAAAAACCCCATGCGAGGAAAAATAACTCCCCATAAGAGAGAATAGGGGAGACCATGTAGTCCCACCTCAATGTTGAGTCTCCTATAATGATAGTAGAAGCTTGATATTGAATATTGGAGACAATTCAAAACCGTCAAACAATGTTCCTCCCATTAAAAAGAAAAAAAAGATAGTATGTAGGATGTCTTCTGATTCCTAAAAGTAAGATGAGGGAAGAAAGATGATGGATGATTTCCTAAAAGAATGTTAAAGTGCCTCCATGTTGATGTTGAAATCTGTCACACTCCAAATAGGAATTCTAGGCCACACTATAGAAGATGAAAATCTAGAATCTCCTAGAAACAATTGTAGAACTTGCAATCCAAAGACAAAGATATCTCCTCTGAAGAAAAATAATCCTCCTACAAATGTTTTTCAAAATAATCCACACTCATGTAAAACTACAAATAATTATCATGTAGAGAATGAACAAAGAGGGTCAGAGTGCTCCCTCTCAACAAATGAAGAAGGATCATCTCAATCAAAGAGAAGATGGATGAAATCAATGATGTATCCTAAATATGAAATGTGGGACTCACAAAACAACCACCAATGTCAGTAAAGTACTCATCCCATGTAGCCATGTTTGGAAGATGGTGTAAGTCCCATTGCACTAAATTACAAGGAAACAAAACCATGACAACACAAGCATGATCAAGAGCAATAGTAGATGAAGGAGATGTAATATCAATACACGTCACTAGATAGTGAATGAACCAAGGGAAAGATTCAAATGACCATACTGAATCTCCTTAAAAGTGGCCACATACCTCAATGTGAACCTCTATTGATTCAATAGTATGATAAAAATGTAAGAAGGTATAAAATCATGATTGGTGATCAACCTCCCCAATCGCAAGTTTATAGATCTACTATGAAACTCCTGAATTATGAAAAAATATGGCATGCAATCAACACTCTTTCTTGCAACAACATCTGTGATCTGATAGATAGAAAGGATATTGGTTGACAATGAAGACATACAAAGAACATCATTAAATGCTTTGTCATCCATGTCAATGGATCCCTTCCTACAAACATGAATATATGTGTTGTTATCCATCAGGATGAAAGGAAACTTGCAACCATCTAATGAAAATTTCCACATAACACAAAAGAGAAATCTATGAAAAAAGTATTCAAAATCCACATGCAAGAGAATAGACAACATACCCATCAAAGATGATACAAGATATGCCCTAGGAAAACCCTCAAGAGGGAAAAACCTAGCCTCCAAAATTTAGAGCTCTCCACAAATACCATTAAAGCATCAAGCCCTCAACAAGAACTCCGTGTGAACAAGTTAAAAAGAAGAAAATGGTTGGCTTCTATGCTTGGGAGATAGAATAAAAATATTCTACACTTCTCAATCAAGGAAAACCCTAGAGATCTCTATCTAAGGTATGCAAAGGAGAAAGAGACCTTGCAATAGGGTTGTCCTAGGGTTTGATTATAAACTAAAGAGGGATTCACCACCAAGCAAGGGTTTGAAAGACTAATGAAATGCAAGACCTAATGCTTAAACCTAGTGTGATGCAATACTTCACTAAATAACCTAAAAATGCATGTAAAACATAATAGAACGCTGAGAGATGAAAGATGTGCACATAAAAAATCTGTAGAGGCATGGAATGAGCTCTAAAACACTATTTTTTTTTGAATTAGGGCACACTGGGACTCATACGCCACTTTGGGTGTATCAATCCCATACTAGGGTTTCTGGTCTAGAACATGTTTCTGCCAATGTAGATTCTGGATCTACAAAAATCTAAAAAAATTCTTGTAGTGGGACTCATACACCACTTTTGGCATACCAGACCCGTTCCATTTTTTCAAGAATTCAAAGTTTAGATCTATGCTCCAATATTTGCTCTTCCCTTCCAAACTAATTTATGGATTTGAGCCTATAAAAAGACCTGCAAAATAGAAAATATGATTGATTTTCTAATGGGGAGTTTTCTCGGTCAAACCCCTAGTTTGGTAATTAAATCTTGATAGAAACAATGAATCATGAATGTAAATGTGAACATAAACCCTAACCTTAAGTGTGTCTAAGATTAGGAAATCTTAAATGCAATGCAACCCTATTCTATTACACTAGAATGAGATGCAAGAATGAAGCATAGGCATGAATGACTCACTTTGGGAGATCCCTAATCACCCCAAATGAGCCCTAATAATGTATGTACCTTCCTTAGGCTGAATGTAGAGTGATGATGGAGGATGGAATCACTTACGAAACAAGTCATTAGGCTTGGATTGATGGCTAGTTGCATCTCCCCAACCTAGAATCCATCATGATTCACCATAGGCAAACATAATCAACACTTTACAATGCTAGATATTGAATGAAAATGAGCTTGAAGACCTAAAAAACATAATAATGCTGCTCCAAGACTTCAACTTTTGTTGATTACTTGTTCTTGAGTGCTTGAATGCTCTTGAATGCTTGGATCTTGATATTGATCTTCTAGATTCTTGCTTAGATGAAAAATGACTTTAGAAGCTTGTTTATATAGGAATTACACCTAGGGTATTTGCAGGATCATCATGGAAAAAATAGGCCCTTAAGTGGCAATGAAAATTCAGAAAAATCAGAGTTAGGCAACTTGACGTAAAAATTTGAATAAGTTATCTATATTATTTCAAAAATATATAAGAATATAATATGTGGAAAATTGAATGTAGTTTCTAAACTACTAGGTTTATTTTTCTAAAAAAAAAATCTATTTGGTGAAAAATTGAAATTTCAATGTAGTAGTACTTAAATTTGAGGGAAAAAAAGAAGTAGGTGTCTGTCTGACCACCCTAACCATAATAAAATGATAATATTTTTTTATAAGATTTTAGATATAAGTAGAGGACTCATGTCAAGATGCGATGCATGTTTTTTTGTAAATTTTTTCTGGGTAAATAATTAATTATGAATTTTTTATTACAACTTTTAAAAAATATAAAAAATCGTATGTCTGACCACCTTAACTAGGTCAAAACTTCATGAAATTCATTTTTTTTTTAATCCTATAGTATGCGAAGCATAGAATGTGACGCATGTTTTGGATTCAAAAAATGTGATACCATTTGAAATATATAGATGTTTTTCAATCAGGCTATCAATTATGACTTTAATCGTAATTCTAATAGAAAATGAATAATAATTATTTATTAGATTCAAACTAAAGTATAATTTATATTGGTGGAAAGCTGAGAAGCTCCTTTACAAACCCTTTTCGTTTCATCAATTTTTGGTAAAAAAATGTCGTCAGCCACATGGGCGAAGTCTGGAAAGCAAGGTAAGTTGTTAAACAGGTTTTTTGTGTTGACTTCTTAGGATTGGTAGGTCCGAATCAAAATCCAAAGAAAGCCTGAGGCTAATCCCTAGGCATTAAAATTTGTGTTAGACATATCGGATATCGGATTCAAATTGGATATTCGATATGTTTCAAATCGGATATCCGATATGTTTTATATAGAGTTGCAAAAATGTTATATAATTTATAATATATGATTTAAAAAATGCAATAAAGTTTATAATTTAATGTATAATATACAACATAGTTTATAATGTAAAATATAATATACAATTTATGATAATCTCTTACCGAATTATGTATTTAATATATAATATATTATAAATTATTATGCATAATATTTAAATACTATTTAAATATTTTAGTTAATGTATAAATATATATATTACTAATATATAAAATATTTAAATATTATCTCTTTCCCTCTCTCTCTCTCCATCTCTCTCTCTCTCCCAAGTCTCTCACTCAATCACTCTTATCTCTCTCCCCTCTACCTCTATCTCTCTTTGACTCCCTCCCTCCTTTCACTAACTCCCTCTCTCTCAAAACCCAAACCCTAAACTTAACTCAAAGCCTCTACCCTATTATCTCCAACCCCCTCTCTAGGTCTCTCTCTCCCACTTATCCATCCCACCCTCTCCATCTCTCTCTCCCACTCTCTCCTCCCTCTCTCTCCCACTTCTCCCACTCTCCCACCTCTCCCCACTCTCTCCCTCCTCTCTCCCACTCCTCTCTCTCCCACCTCTCACTCACTCTCTCCCTCCTCTCTCTCCCACTCTCTCCCACCCTCTCACACCCTCTCTCCCACTCTCTTTATTTGCCACCCTCTCCCACTCTCCCTCTCCCACCCTCTCCCACCTCCCACTCTTCCTCCTCTCCCACTCTACTCTCCCACTCTCCCACTCTCTCCCACTCTCTCCCTCCCTCTCGACTCTCTCAAACTATCTCGCACCCTCTCCCACTCTCACCCACTCTCTCCCATGCTCTCTCCCACTCTCTCCAACTCTCTCCCACTCTATCCAACTCTCTCCCACTCTCTCCCACTCTCTCCCACCCTCTCTCTCACTCTAACTGTTAACCCTTAAACCCTCTACCGTATACCCTAAACCCTAAACCTTTAACCTTTAAACCCTCTACGATCTACCATTAACCCTTAGGTCTATGTGTACACAAATTGGATATCCAATTTCTAGAGCTAAAATCATACCATTACAAAACATTTTAAAATGTTTTTCAAATTAGATATTAGATTATATCAAACATCATATTGTATCAAATATCAGATTTATCAAATATCAGATTACAATAGATATTAGATTTGTGGGCCATAGAAAAACCCCATGTGGGCTATTTTTTGCATTCCAACGGACCCTACATTCTTTTTGTAGGCTTTGCAGATGAAAAACATGCAGTTTTAGACATGAAGAGACAAAGATAAACTTTTTGGAGCATCTTCTACTCAAATTTGTCATAAGAAATGATTTTTTAGCATCTTTTATGAGGTATAATGGGGAGTAGTAGTCGTCAGAAGGAAAAACGTAAGAGAAAGCTTACAAAAGAATAAATTGAAGCATATAGACAAAGAGATAGAGAAGGTCATAGGAAGAGAAGACAAGGTATGTTAAATATTGGTGAACCTGACCCCTATGGTCTTTCAAGTGAAGAAGAAATTGAAGATGTTCAAGGTGAAAATGTTGGAATTGAAGCTGTTGAACATGATATTCAAATTGGGAATGAAAATATTGAATTTGATAATGAAAATGTTCAAGGTGAAAATGTTGGATTTGAAGATGTTGAACATGATATTGAAATTGGGAATGAAAATATTGAAATTGATAATGGAAATGTTCAAGGTGAAAATGTTGGATTTGAAGATGTTGAACATGATATTGAAATTGGGAATGAAATCCTTCAAATTGATATTGAAAATGTTCATGGTGAAAATGTTGGAAATAAAGATTTTGAACATAATATTGAAGCAATTATAAATTATGTTTCACTAGATTACATGAGAAATGAAGAACCTTGTGTGGAAGAAAGACATATTCCAAATTCAAGACCTTCAAGAACCCCTAAATGGTTACTTGAAATTGATGAGAACATTATAAAAAATTTTGAAGGCAAGAGGTCAACATGAACTATTCGGTTGTGGGCTAGAAGACTTTTCAACCAATATTTTAACGATAAGACATTGACTGAGCAATGCCAACATTTTGTACAATTTCTAAAGATGCAAAAGATGAGACCTTTGCTATCCAAATTGAAGATTCGTGTGAACAAGAAGACCAAAAAAAATTCTATTATTTTTAAAAATATTTTTAATGCTCTCAAGTCTATTGGAAAAAATAACAAGGAAAAGGATAAGAGAGCTGCTCAGAGAGTCATTACAACTGCCCTAGTAAGCCATCAATTGAAAATGGATCGCTTTATGAGACAAACTTGTATTGATTTTGACATAAATCGTAAAACTTTGGATAGAGCACTCGCAAGAAGAGAAAGAATAGATGATCCTGTTCAAAATGATACATGGGCTTTTGTTGGGAGGCTTCCACATGTTGATAAGAAGCTAACCGATAATGTAAAGTAGGTAATTCAACAATTTTGGCATGATAAATCTAGAGTATCACCCAATGCAAAGGATGTTTTAAAGTTAAGAATTGGAAATCGAGACCGTACACCACATCCTAAACATTTCTTGGAATCAAGCCAAACAATGTTGTTCAAAAAATTTATTGAAACACATCCAAATATGGAAATATCACAAAGAAATTTTGAAGGTTTGAAGCCATTTTATTGTGTGCCTCTTAAGATTCATAGTACTTGTTGTTGCAAATACCATGTGGAGTTTTCAATGTACAATGAGCTATTATGCTATATCCATTCTACTTTTCATACTGATGAAATGTTGCAAGACTATGGTGCAATGCATCTTCCGAAATCATCAAGGGACTTTCTAGATCTATTTTTATGTTCTAGAGATGATGGTTGCTTTTTCTATAGAAATGATTGTTTAAATGTGAAGTTCTCAAAATGTGGTGGCTTGTCAAAGTTTGTTCAATGTTTTCATGAGAGTTCCGAACATGAATTTGGAAAGAAGCTTGTTGAGAAAAAGAGATATGAGATAGTCAAATATACTTTGTAGAGTGGAGGTGAAGGTTCTAGATGTGAGTTGGTTACTAAAGAATGCAGTGTTGCTGATTTTATTTCATATTTTAAGGACAATATTT
Organism: Sequoia sempervirens; assembly: GCA_007258455.2. Lineage (NCBI taxonomy): Eukaryota > Viridiplantae > Streptophyta > Pinopsida > Cupressales > Cupressaceae > Sequoia > Sequoia sempervirens. The sequence continues at coordinate 114,346,278 of VDFB02026320.1, read as the reverse complement.
TCTACAAGTATGTAAGGCATAGTAATAGGTCTCAGTGGTTGGATCAACAATTTAGGATGTGTAAGGACTCTTTTCTGATTGGCACTATTATATCAATGGTTGATTTTGCAGAAACTACACATTGCAACCACAAAATGAGGTATAATCTCAGTATTAGAATTCCATTTAGATTGCTATTTTTGTCCACATAACATTTAGACATGCACCTGATAGTACATAGGAGGATCAAAAGATAATCAAAGAGTATCATTTTTATATGAGTGATGATAAATCTCACTTGTTCGAGTATGTCCAACATTGTTTCAAGATTTTTTTGAGTTCTTGTAGGAGCATGATATAGCATTGGGCCAACATCTCATTTGGTCAGATAATTGTACAGGTCAATTCAAGAATGCTCATATGTTTTATTGGTTGAGTAGAATGCATGTAGAGAGGGGTCTACCTCATATTTGGAGTTTTTTTGAAGCTAGACATGTGAAAGGGGAGCATGATGGAGTAGGTGCATGCATAAAGAGAGCTCTAGTTAAGGAGAAATTGAAGATTTCAGGAGAAAAATTCAGCGATGCACGTTCTATCGTTGATTGGTGTAGTTCAACATTGTCACAGGGAGGGACACTTGATTCAATAGTGCAAAAATTCTTTTGGTTGTTTGAGGAGGGTATAGTGGGAGGTGGATTGGATTGTCATACAATCAAAGATTCTTCAAAGATGCATTCATTTCAAAGCTCAAATGTAGGCACATGGATCATTTGGAATGTGAGAGTTGGCTTGTTTTTGTTAGAGTTATATTAATTGTGAGTGGGATCAATGTGAGTCAAGTGAGTGGGTGGATACATGGGTTCCACAATATCTAACTCCTTTATCTCAAATAATATCCATGACAAATGAAACAATGTAAAGTTCAGTTGATTACGACCTGCTTCCAGATCTACTATAGCCAGGACATGTTTTTGTAGTTGTTGCACCATAGGGGAATGAAGAGAGATCAACCTATTGGTTGGCTCAATTTTCGGGTAAAGCATAAGCTAACACAACCAATGGAAGATGATGATGGTTTCATGTATCCTATAGGTTCAGTTGTGGTTGTAGGAACTTGGTTGGGAACATACATGATTAGAAAGAATGGAATACCTACATTTGAAAACTATGAGAAACACAAAACCATTCTCATGTATTCACACCTTGTTATAGCAACAAATGTTAAGTTGTTGAAGCATCATGCCAGACCAAAGACAAAACAACTATGGATCTTAGCAATGTTGGATCATTAAGCAAAGAGATGACCCTTCAGCACACTTGAATAGCATTTTCAAGAATGGAAGGTACAATACTTACATTCATTATGCTTAAGTTCATTAGTGTTCTTTATTTAATACTGATATTTTGTATACTATTGCAATGCAGGTGTCATTAATAGTGATATTTTGTATGCACTTTTGTGATATTTTTGGCATGATTGATCATGGACCTGCAACAATAGAAAAATCTGATTTGTTCAGAGAGGTATGCAACAGATTACAACAATATAGATTGGTTATTCTAAGCATCTTTTATAGTTTGCATTGCCATCTCATCATATTTTGTGTCATTTAGAATAATATAGATTGGTTATTCTAAGAATATTTTATAGTTTACATCATGAATTCATCATCATTCAGGTTATTTAGATTGATATAGATTTGTTAGTCTAATAATCTTTTCTATTGTGAAAATATAGATTTCTTATTTTCCCATTTTTGCGATATTCCTAGCATGATTGATCATGGACCTACTGCAACAATAGCCAACTCTGATCCTTTCAGAGAGGTATGTGCCAGATTACAATAATATAGATTGGTTATTCTAAGTGTCTTTTATAGTTTGCATTGCCATCTCATCATATTTTGTGTCATTTAGAATAATATAGATTGGTTATTCTAAGCATCTTTTATAGTTTGCATCACCAATTCATCATCATTTAGGTTATTTAGATCAATATAGATTTGTTAGTCTAAGCATCTTTTCTATTGTGACAATATAGATTTTTCATTTTCCCATTTTTGCGATATTCCTAGCATGATTGATCATGGACCTGCTGCAACAATAGCCAACTCTGATTCTTTCAGAGAGGTATGTGGCAGATTACAACAATATAGATTGGTTATTCTAAGCATCTTTTATAGTTTGTATTTCCATCTCATCATATTTTGTGTCATTTAGAATAATATAGATTGGTTATTCTAAGCTACCTTGATGGTTTGTATAGGTGCTTGTTATTCCAAAACATGAACATACTACTATTGTGGAAGACTATGCCATGAATGCCTCCAATAGGAAATTTTTGTAAAATTTGAATTTTCAAATGTGAAACAATGTAAAAAGGTCATAACTCTGTATGGCCATAATCTATATCCAGTGATATTTTTTGAAATATGGGTCAAATTTATGGCATTGTATAAAGGGTATGTTTAAAATGTAAAGGGGTATGTATTTTGGAAACTCGTAGGTTGAATTAGTCATACAAGTGTATGCTTTGTTACTGTTATTTTGAAAATTTTGTAATAAAATTTTATACTTAATCGAGCTACAATTGAAGGTTTTCTTCTTGGTTCTTTCCTGTCAGTATGCTCGTTTGAACCAGGTTTTGTAATATCTCCTATTTATATATAATAAATTACAGTGGCTTGCCACTTTTTCTCCTCAAATCCAACTTGGGTGCAACTTCATTTTTAGCAACTTTCATGAGGTTTTTAAGGAAATCAATGTTTCCAACCTTGCCACACCCTATAAACTCATAAAACATGTCTATTAGGACCTGCACAAGGTTGATCCAACCTTAAATCTTGCTGCCCCCACATTTTATTGATATTAGCAAGTTGTAACCACCATTTTTCACCTAATTTCACTCATTTTTGCCATGCATGGCAACTCACCAACTCAAGTATAGACCTTTCTAGCTCTCTAAACCCACATAGTCACCTTATATAGTCCTAATAAAATCTACCATGGCCATACCATCTAGCTACAGACTATACAATAGATGGTATGGCTTAATTTTAACACTTTGGACTCTTAAGGGAAATCACCGGTCCAATGTAGCTTGCAGTGATTCGGTGTATTTGGGTGCAAAATAAGACCATCCCTAGTGTAAAAACACCCATCCAGATGTGTTGGAATAGTCCATTTGGTCGTATGAGTTGCAGAATGAAAGTTGCAACACTTTGCAACTTTACACTGCTTGCATCTAACAACTTTTCCCTCAACTAAAAACTTGCCACCATGGGAAAATGCCTCTGAGATAGAAAAATGAGAGAGGTTATTGTAGATGGGCCAAACGCAATCCCATGGCCTCAAACAGAGAGTCTGTAAACATCAATGTTTATGAGAAATAGCCCTTCAAAGATTGCTTCCTTTTAGCACTTTCGACTCTTAAGGGAAATCACTAGTCCAATGTAACTCAGAGTGATTCAGTGTATTTGGGTAAAAAGAGGACCATCCCTAGCCTAAATGTACCCATCCAAATGTGTTGGAACAATTTTTTTGGTCGTACGAGTTGTTGAATGAAAGTTGCACCACTTTGCAACTTTACACTGCTTGCATCTGACAACTTTTCCCTCAATTGAAAACTTGCCACCACGGGATAATGCCTTCGAGATAGAAAAAATTGAGAGAGGTTATTGTAGATGGGACAAAAAAATCCCATAGCCTCAAATGGAGAGTCTGTAAACATCACAGTTTCCAAGAAATATTCCTTCAAAGATTGTTGTCTTTTAACACTTTGGACTCTTAAGGGAAATCACCAGTCCAATGTAGCTCAGAGTGATTCAACATATTTGGGTGCAAAATAGGAAAATCCCTAGCATAAACATACCCATTCAAACGTGTTGGAATAATTCGTTTGGTCGTACGGTTTGCTGAATGAAAGTTGCACCACTTTGCAACTTTACACTGCTTGCATCTAACAACTTTTCCCTCAACTAAAAACTTTCCACCATGGGAAAAAACCTCTGAGATAGAAAAACCTAAGAGATTTCATTGTAGATGGGCCAAACATAGTCCCATAGCCTCAAATAAGAGTTTGTAAACATCATGGTTTCTGAGAAATAACACTTTCGACTCTTAAGGGAAATCGCCGGTCCAATGTAGCTCAAAGTGATTCGGCATATTTGGGTACAAAAGAGGACCATCCCTAGCATAAACGTACCCATCTAGACATGTTGGAATAGTTCATTTGGTCGTACGAGTTGCTGAATGAAAGTTGCACCACTTTGCAACTTTACACTGCTTGCATCTGACAACTTTTCCCTCAATTGAAAACTTGCCAGCACGGGAAAATTCCTTTGAGATAGCAAAAACCAAGAGAGGTTATTGTAGATGGGCCAAACATGATCCCATAGCCTCAAATGAAGAGTTTGTAAACATCACAGTTTCCAAGAAATAGCCCTTCAAAGATTGTTTCCTTTTAGCACTTTGGACTCTTAAGGGAGATCGTTGGTTCAATGTAGCTCAAAGTGATTTGGCATATTTGGGTGCAAAAGAGGACCATCCCTAGTGTAAACATACCCATCTAAACGTGTTGGAACAATCCATTTGGTCGTACGAGTTGCTGAATGAAAGTTGCATCACTTTGTAACTTTACACTGCTTGCATCTAACAACTTTTCCCTCAACTGAAAACTTGCCACCATGGGAAAATGCCTCTGAGATAGCAAAAACTAAGAGAGATTATTGTATATGGGACAAACATGATCCCATAGCCTTAAACATAGAGTCTGTAAATGTCACGGTTTCTGAGAAATAGCCCTTCAAAGATTGTTGTTTTTAGCACTTTCAACTCTTAAGGGAAATTGCTGATCCAATGTAGCTCAGAGTGATTCAGCGTATTTGGGTGAAAAATAGGACCATCCCTAGCATAAACGTACCCATACAAATATGTTGGAACAGTCTGTTTGGTTGTACAAGTTGCTAAATGAAAGTTGCACCACTTTACAACTTTACTATTATCATACGGATTTGCACCCGCATGCAAGGCTGGAAAGCTTTGTAATCCCATGTAACATTGGATCAAACCTAGGTTGTGGGTGACCTTTAATGAGATTGAACCTTTGGATTCTAGGCCGGCTTCCTATTTGTTCCTCTATTTTAGCTAATGAAACTGGTTGGGAAAAGGGAAGAAAGTGTTGAAATGAATGCAAAAACTAATTTTTGTTCTAGAAATGCACTTAGATAACAATGTTGCATGCAACTTGTTTCACAATTACTTTTCAATAAACCTATTTGCATAGCTAAATCTAAACAATTTAACCACATAAATAATTTATGTAAAGGCTTGACTATATTAGCATCTTTGAAGGAAAATAACATTTTCACAACTAAAATAGTAAAATAAGTCAGATGCACAACATATAACCTATGAAATCAAAACTTAGTTGTAAAGAAGCATATATGAATGAGACGGGAAAATAAAGGTTCTTGAGATTAAAACACGATAGATTCCTTATCATATCATTCACAAAGCATGACACGTGAGAGAAAATTGAACATGTTCATGTAGAGAAAATTGAAAGTGAATCTCAGAATTTTTCTGATTTATTTGATGAACTTCCTCAATTTGTTGATGAAAATGGGGATATCACATGCACAATAGCATCTATGCCTGCTATGGAGCAACTAAATGATAAAAATCATTTGGATTTAATGCATAGTTATGAGTTAGATGAGAATATGTTTTTAGGCATCATAGAGACGTTTTTCTCTAACATAGATAATAAACCAGCTGCATGTGATCAACTTGTTCAGATCAAAGAGACACACATTCCTTCATTTCATTTATGTGAACCAACTCTTTCAAATTATATTGAAATTGAGGCAATAAGAAGGAAGGAAGAAAATCTTACACTGTAAATGGAGCAGTCTAATCAGCAAGATGGTGTGCCAACAATTTATAAACATAAAGACAACAGTAAGAGGCCAAATTTTATGCTCTCAAAAGGGTGCCTGATCAAATATTTATCCAAGGAGGGGTGTACATAATTACAACAAGTCATAATTCTTCCAAGGCATGTGATTGCAACTGTAGAGTAGCAACAGGTTAATCTTATGCATATGCCTCAGACTATCATCTTTAATGATCAATCATATAAGGAAGGTATGATTTTTATGATGATCCAAACTATGTTGACAACACTTTTTGACACTAAGGAGCGACAATTAATCAAATGTCCATACTTGTTTTTGATTAGTCTTAAAGATTTGAAGCATCCTTTGTTATTAAGAAAGGGCAGCTATTTCTCACAACAAGTGAATGGTCATGTCTGAGCACTAACATTGTTAGTTAGTGTAGGGTAGGGTAGAGTTTTCAGTCAATAAATGCCATATGGCACGTTTTCATTCCAGTATTGTTTTGCTTTCAATAAGGTGCAATTACTGCACATTGGTTTCCAAACTCTATCTTAAACAAAGTTGCAGTAGTTTCTTTCATTTTGTTTGGTTTGAAGCTGAGTTACAAACATTTTCAAAAATTTCTAGAGCAGAGACAAACTCCATGCCCAATGGATATACAAGGCAATAGGTCTATAATGTTTAGCAGACAAACACTCCGCAGAGGTCACCAAATTGTTACCTATTTTTAGCTACAACTCAAAATAGGTAGAGCTGAATTGCATTCATCATAGAAAGGTGCAAAATTTAAGTGAAAGCCGACTAAAGATAAATACAAGCATTTTTGATTATGAGTTTGAGTTTTTACTTCCAATCAAAGTGAAGATAATTCTTCAGTTGTCATATTTTCATGCCACCTTTAGAGAAGTTTGTTAGAGGTTTTGTGATAGATTGCATGGAGTTATGACTTGACATGAGTTGTACATGGATAAGAGGTAGTCTTGCTACTTTTTCTTATAGTTATCATCAGCTATGTGACCTCCTTTCATGCATTTTCATGTTTTCTCATGGGAGAGTTTTATGAGGTGTCTTTTACATGCTTAAACCCACTTTTTGAGGGATTTTCAGTTCAGTTTCAGTGCTCCATGGATAATTTATGAGTTAATAGCTAGTTGGGACCCGAGTTCACTCATTTTTGCATGAGTTTGGGCTATGTTTATCAGGATTTTCTTTTCTACTTGGATTTCACATTGGAGATGCTATTTTCACTTTACTTCTCATTCAATTCACCTTTTGTCTACTTTGTGCATGCCTTTTGTATATGTTGGAAAAAGTTAGTCTTTTTCCTTTAGTTCTTATTTTTCAGACTTTGCATTCTACAAAGAGAAATATTTTGTAACTCATCTTTTAGTTTCAGATTAATATACATTCAGCATGTTATTACAGGTTAATCAAGTTTTATCAATTTGCAAAGCTTTCCTTTTACCTTTCAGTGTACTAAGTATTTTCCTTCAAAATCTTAGGTGTCATGGTTTGTGAATGATTTGATAAGGAATCTATCATGTTTTAATCTCAGGAACCTTTATTTTCCCATCTCATTCATATGTGCTTGTTTATAACTAAGTTTTGATTCCATAGGTTATATGTTGTGCATTTGACTTATTTTACTATTTTAGTTGTGAAGACGTTCTTTTCCTTCAAAGATGATAATACAGTCAAGACTTTATATAAATTATTTATGTTGTTAAACTGTTCAAATTTAGCTATGCGATTAGGTTTATTGAAAAGTAATTGTGAAACAAGTTGCATGCAACATCATTATCTAGGTGCATTGCCAGAACATAAATCAGTTTTTGCATTCATTTCAACACTTTCTTCCCTTTTCCCAACTAGTTTTATTAGTTAAAATAGAGGAACAAATAGGAATCTGACCTAGAATTTAGAGGTTCAATCTCATTATAGGTCACCCACAACCTGATTTTGATCCAATGCTACATGGTATTGCAAAGCTTTCCATCCCTACATGTGGGTGCAAATCCCTATGATAACATTTAGAATGCTTGCATCTGAAAACTTTTCCCTCAACTGAAAAACTTGCTACCATGGGAAAACGCCTTTGAGATAGAAAAAATAGAGAAGAGGTTATTGTAGAGGGGCCCAACAGGATCTCATAGCCTCAAACAAAAATTTTGTAGGCATCATAGTTTCTGAGAAATAGTCCGTCAAAGATTGCTGCCCTTTTGCACTTTGGACTCTTAAGGGATTTCACTGATTGAACGTAGCTCAAACTGCTTCAACCTTTTTGGGTGTGAAAGGGGACCATACCTAACCTAAGCGTAACCATCTAGACGTGATGGAATAGTTGGTTAGGTCATACAAGTTGTAGAACAAGATTTATTTATGCACTTACAAGTAGTTTTCAGCCTCCAACTGAACTCCAACGCTAATTTTTGTGTGAAAAAAATCCATGAGACCATAGCTTGTTGCTTTCTTTTTAATGGAAACTAGTGGGTAATAGAGTTAACTTCTTCACAGATTTAGCATTTGAGATTGCAAGAAGACATCAAAATGGCTAGTGTATTAAATAAATTCTTATGATTTTTGAAGAATGTTGATAACTCTACTTAGTTGGCTTCTTTTTTCAAAATCATACAAATTGAACCTTAGCATCAATAGACTCTATAAATCAAGCTACCACAATTCAAGTTTCAATGATGAATATTTATCATGCATGTTTTTTTGAAGAATCAATAAGATCATATTGAGTTACTTTGCAAAAATTGTGTTTTCTCCATTGTTCGACCGCTACACAACAAGTAAATGGATGCATAGCATGTGGAATGAGGGGGAAACAGGCCTAATACCCCTTTAAAGTTGGTTTGAGTGCTTTCTTTTATTTTTTGTGAGTTTTGTTCCAAGTTTTCTCAAGGCAGGTAGTGAACCCAGATTTTGCATTTTGAGTAAATTATGAATTATTGAAGCCCTCGACCTACTGTACCTTTCATGTGGCTCAGTGGAGAGGCTATGCACAATATTATTTGAATTTGTGTAGGTCCATTTAAGAAAGGGGAAATGATTTTTGAGTCTTGGAGTTACTGTCCTAAGCAAATCATTGCTTAAATTGCATGAAAATGGAGCTTTTAGCCTAGGGTTTGTTAAAATAAATGAGAGTGGGGGAATCTCTTTAATGTTTAAGCATATTGGGGTCATAATAGATGTTTTTGAGTTGGTTGGATGGTTAGGGGAGTTGTGCAAGTGGGACTTTCAATAAACCCTATGCATTTGTATGGTAAACGAACGGTTTCATGGGACAACTTGCTAAAGGACCTATAGGTGCAAAATAATCTTAGAATTTTTTGTTTTATGACACAATTCAAGATTGTTTGGGGTGTTCTTGTGAAGATCAAGTGTTTAAAGGGAACTCACTTTGTGAAAGAGGGCTAATTCACTAGCCTAGGACAGGGGTATGTTATTGGTTCTCAAATTTGGTCCAAAGGAGTCAAGGGTAGTTTTCACATATGTTTTCACCCCCGCTCTGCATCAATCCATATCTTGTTTGAAAGCACTCTTTTTAGGCTTTTAGCCATAACAACAAGCCAGTGAAATGTTTGATGAAAATATTTGGTACACATGTATGAAAAATGTGGTAGCATAGATAAGGAAGTGAACTATTTGAAAAAATGCCTCAAAGAAATGTGGTCTCATAAAATTCCATGACAAGCAAATGCAATTGATAACTACTCCTAGTTATTAGTTATATAATGTGAAGTAATTGCATAACTACTTAGGTTGAATTTGTAAAAACTATATTGTAATTTTTTTTTCATCTATCAACATCTCGTTGTTAGTTATGTAATGCAAAGTAATGCTCTGAGTTTGAAAGATGTGCAATGCAATGTAATCAGCAATATGAATATAAAATACATAATACAACCATTCTTTTTTATGCTATTGTACATTGATATTTAACCATTGCTCACTTCATTAAATTTTCAAAGAGTTTAATCATGCACATGAGGAAGAAATTAAATTTCGATTGTCAACTTTTGTATATCAAATTATCCAATAATCTTGAGTGTATCTCCAAATACAATATACAAAAATGGCATCAACACCAACTCAAACAAAGTTTTGCAAAATGTGGCATATGCCATCTCGATGTCTATTCAAAATTTCTATGCCAAAGTGTCTATCTCATCCTAAAATAATGGTGGATCATCAAAATGGAGCCTCTTTGAAGCACTCATTGGCTCTGAAGGTAGCTTCACAAGAAAAACTCAAACCACAATTGAGATTAGTTATACTATATGATTTAAAATCAAATGATTAACATCAAAATCGATATACATTGAATTATAATTGAACTCTAAAATTGAAATCTTGATTACCTGAAATATTTGTCTCTTCAAAGGGTCAGGAGTCCTAAAATATATCCCTCTCAAAGAACCAACCAAACCAACTTTTGTAATGTCAATCTATATATGTGAAAAAAAACATAAAATTGATCCAAGTTAGCATACAATTGTTGGTAATAGGAACATATAAATACCAAACACAAAATAAAATAAACACATACCTCTTTAGGCTAATCTTTTTCTTTATCTCCTTTAGGTGTTTCGACACCTCCTTCTTGAGGTGTTCCAATACCTACTCCTTCAGGCATTGTAGCAATTGTCAACAATGACGTATAGCTCATAACTACCTATACATAAAAAATGATAAGTGCATATGAAACTACCAATCTATGGCGATGTATGTATAAGCAATATAAGATCTCAAAAATATTAATTCAATCGAATTTGAGTTCAATTACCTTCCCCTTATCTAACATTACACTTCCATAGTTTGGACAAGGCTACACCTCGCTCGCACTAGGTATTTCCTACAAGAGGAAAATAAGATAAAAATATAAGTTATTATATAATTTCATTAATGACAATTCAAATGAAAAGAAAGTATATAATAAAAAAATGTAAATGAGTGAGTGCAGAAATATATATTGTGTGCGTGTTGAGGCCAAATGAAATGGCCCTAAGGGTGGTATCAGCCACTTGTGCGAGCTCCTCCTCATACATCAACTATTAAATAGACCATGTAAATAAATATTAGTACTTTATACTATCTCTTATTAATATTCATTTAAAAACAAATGCAAGTTATGAAATTACAACTTAAATCTTACTTGTGTCACTATTCCAATGTCCCCCTCTCTAGTAGGAGAGGACTTTATAGGGTGTGCTCCACTCCCCTGCATCTAATCTATAATGTCCACATCATGGAGGTCATAATCATCAGTGTCCAAGGGATGCTCGACCGGTTGTACAAGAGGACCCAAGCATATCTAGTGGCACATAGAGAAACTATGTGGCACACAAATATGTGGACCTAACGAGGATGAAACAACAACACGTGAGCCATTGCCAACATCACTAGAATGTGGCTAAGCTACTATAGAAGCATGCAAAACCAAAAGACCACTCAAAGAGTGAATAGCCTGGATAGTCTGTGTGGTAGCATCCTGCATAATATTTGGATGATAAACTAAGATGGCGGAGGAAGGGGAGGAGGGGGAACATATGGGCACGAGACTACTCTAAGTGCCCCTAGTCTATCTTGGGGTATACCTCAACCAATGCCCTTGAAGGGTTTAATGTCAAAGTAATTGACATGATTCCCTAACACAAACTCAGTATATAATTTTTTAATAAAGTAAAATGGTATATCATAATTTTTGTTCAGTGGTTTATCAAAAACCATACACCAACAATCCCAAAAGTTATCTACAATGTCCCTATGCATGCACCATTTTATAGAAAGTTTTGGTTTATTAACATTAACTAGAAAAACAATGTGGGGGTTAACAAATAAAGAGGCTATTTGGGGTTTAGTGATTCTGTGATCTTTCACATCATCATAAGACAATCCACATGTGTAATATTCCCTCATGTCTTCTCACCACGAATGAAAGGAATTATGTTGGGTGGAGAGGGTTTCTATATTTTTAATTATTTCCTTCGATGTGTTTGACATCTCAAATAATTGAGGGATTCTCATATAAACATTAGAAATGCCCCTCAATTGATGCAATTTTTCACCAATTAACTCTTCAATTGATGGTTGCGGAGGTGGTGGAGCATTTGGCATTTGTGCATTTGCATTCTCAGCTGGTGGATCATTTGGAATTTGTGCATTTTCATTTTCAACAGCCATAATCCTTGATTAAAGCTAAAAAATAATTAATCTAATTGAAATTAGACAATATAAATGAAAATATTGTAAAAATACCCTAGTTTTTAAAAAAAATCCAAAAAAACCCTACTTTTTAACAAAAATCTATAAGATTCTCTAATTTTTAATACAAATACATAAAAAAAATTATTTTTAAATCAAAATCCATAAAAAACTAACTGAAACTATACAAATCTGATACAAAATTGAATCAAAGCAAAGAAAAATCCAAAATCTAACCTTTCAAAATGAATATCAGCTAAATCGAATATTTGTTATGTGAAAAACCTCCTCACTATGCGCCTGCGACCTGTGAAAGTGTAAAATGATTTTAACAGGCCCGAAATATATATATATATATATATATTTTCCTCAAATCAGATATCCAATATGAAAATCTTGGTTTGGGCATTGCTTTGGAGCAATGTACTAACACCTAAGCCACAAAAAAGTCAACTTGGCGTTTTCACATTTTTGGGTCAATGAAAAACGTATTTATTTCCCCATTGCCACTTTTTGGCCCATCATGATCCTGCACATATCCCCTAATTTACTATTATTTGGATCTTAAAAGCCAACATCAACAACAAATTTGAATTAAAAACTTGAATTTCCCACTCAAACCCTAAAAAGGGCCCAAGTGGGACTCATATGTCGCTTATGGTGTATGGGTCCCACCTAGGGGGACTCATATGCAAAAGGTGGCATATGAGTCCGTGAACCAAATATTTTAAGAGTGTGAAATGCTATGTCTCTTTTGCTCAATTAGGGTTTTTCACCTAATGAAAAGAGATAGATCCCACACCCAAAATCTAGGTGGTTCACTTAATCTAATGTATGTATGATGAAAATAAGCCTAAATGCAATGATCTAGATGTAGAAAAATGATAAAATTGATTTATTATTAATGCAAAACTATTGAAATGCATGTTTTTTGAAAACACATTGTGTAATGCAAAAACACCTAGAAATGAATAGTAAACTGTAGCAAAAATGGATGGAACTAAAAGCGTGCACTTGGTATATTGATGGAGAATGGAAATGACATCTAAAATGCTGATGATCTTGATTTTTAGGCCTGGTGGGACTCATTCGCCATTCTGGGTGAATTAGTCCTAGTTCTATGAAACTGTTTTGGACCCATTTTGGACAAATGGGTATCCAAAAATGTAGAAAAAAAAATTAGGCCTAGTAGTGGAACTCATTCACCACCCATGGTGAATGAGTCCACTTTTGAATTTCTAAAGATTCAAAGGTGGAAACATGAGCCTTCAGTTTGCACTTTCTGCTTCTTTTGGTGTCTGGTTCTAAAACTATCGAATTCAAGCCTAAAAATGACTTTTTGTTGATATTTTTCCTTATCCAATGAAGAGATGACTTGAAAAACCTTGAAAATTGATATTTAATGATTTTCAAGGTTCCAAGATACCTAAATCTACAAACAAACAAGAAGAGAAGAAGAAATTAGGATGTTAGGGCATGGGGGTTTGCCTTGGTCGAACCCCTTTGTAGGTAATTAAACCAAAATAGAGAAAGAATGTAATGAATAATGTAACAATGAATTCAATACCTTTCCATGATGTTTTCTCTTGAATTTCTACAAAAAAACATGAAGAATCTTCCCTTGAATGTCTTTGGAAGCTATCTTGGTGACTTGAAATGATGAAACAATAGCCTGCTTGACTTGATAGAGATGATAGATGATGAATGAATGATAAGAGATGTGTGAATGAGTTAAGAGATTATGAATTAGGGCTTATAATGTTTTATTTATAGGAAATTCTCCTAATTTACTAGAAAATTGGATCCCCAAGGCCGAAATGAAGAAGAATAAAACTTAAATTCCAAAATTTGCCACTCAAAAGTAAAAAATGTCCCAAATGGGACTCATTTGTGACCTTGGGAAAATCAATCCCACCCGGTAGGGACTCATTCACCACAGATGGTGAATTAGTCCTAGAGGGGCCTATTTTCCAGCTGGGTTGTTGGGAAATAGGAAAATCTGGTTTATATAGTGACTTTGTCAGTTATTTCATCAAATATTGCCTCAAGATGCACAATATGGGGTAATAGGGGCCTATTAATGGTTATGTAAAGGTCAATTAGGGATTGGGACACAAAATTCAATGTGAAAGTGTGATTAAATACACTTTACAACACTAAAATGAGGTCCACTTAGCCTAGAAAGGCACAATATCGAATGTGAATGTGTAGGACACATTACAACACTAGATTAACATTAAGTTTAATTCAAAAACCTTTTAGATTAGTGTGATAATGTTATTAAACATATTTTACAATGTTGAATTAGGGAGAAATGGGTCCATTAAGTCTAGAGAGGCGTGAAAGTATTTTACAACACTTTACAACACCTTTACAAGACATTGATAAATGCATCTAGGGTGGATGTGAAAAAGACCTCACAACACCAAATCATGGCCTTGGTAAGTCCAATTTATCATTGATTATTCCCCAAATCAAGCAAGTTTCCTTTTTTCTATGGTACATTTAGCCCCCACTTTAGTGAGAGGGTGAACTTGCTTCAAACTCAGACTAATGAAAACATTCAAGAGAGATCTAAGTGTTCAAATGAAAATGACAATGAATGAGAAAGATCAAGAAGGAAATCAAGCCCCTAGGATCCAAGATCCTAAGTCAAACCATCAAGATACATAATCATGCAATGGTTAGGACTAGAAGGAAGAAAAATGAAAATAAGGTGGATCAAGCTTTGATTGTTTGTCTAGCTAGTTGTGGATTAGATCTAGGTTGTTTGTCCAAAAATTCATACTCACTCTAAGGAAATGAAACTCTTGGTTGTCCGTCAGGTGAGAAGTCCTAGAAGGTGAGACACATATGGCCGATATGTGCTCACACACACGTAGGTGGCTATGGGGAAAGTCATGCCTTGGAAATGGCTTCTCGATCAACCATACCAAAGTTATACCTCCTGATAACTTTAATAAGGAACCACAAAGGAAAATTATTTTTGAGCTCTACGAGGTAAGCAAAACTTTGTATGCTTGACACTCATAGACATTGTAAATGAAAAATAGTGCAAGGATTTTTCAAAGGGATTTTTCTTAGTTCATGCAATGTCTCATCTTAGGGAACATCATGCTTAATGTCTCCAAGATAGGATAAGTGCAAACAGTCTCATCTTGTTTCCAAGAGATGACAAGTGAAAGGTCTCATCCTGGGGAACATTGTGCCAAATGTGTCCAAGAGAGGAAATCGCAAGAAAAAGAAAATCACACAATCAAATGTGAGTGGTGATGTATGCCCCCTACTTTAAAGCAATTGCGAACACCATTACTGTGAGCAATTTATTTAAAGTAGAAGAAGAGGTCATGAGAGCTTACTCAGAAAGCCCTATGCTAAGTCATATTTTTTCGAGAAGCTACGTCATGAAAAAGAGAAGTATGTCACATGTGAGCCAACTTAAGGCATGTCATCCACATCCCAAGCTTTCTCTTATATGTTCATGAAAGGTTAACGAATAACCAAAGGAGGAAACAACAAGTGACATAGGAGGACAAGGATGTCTAACCCCTTGCTTCCACTTAGTGCAAGAAAAAGGTGAGCCGAAATGATTGATGAAAGGAATGATGGAGTTAAAATTAGAGGAATTAGGTGCCCCACATGGGGAAGTAGACCAAACTCCTTAAGATGTTGGATTTTACAACTCAAATCCTTACATAAATTGGTGGAATGACCATGAACTCTATGATAGGCGTAAAATGAAGTCTTTGAAAAACATTTCTTTCAAGTTCATGGAGGGAGAGATTTCAAATGATCTTGGAGGAGTTGCAACAAGATGCCCACTTGATTAATGGTAGAAGGTAGTCTTGTAGTTTGTGATAAAGATATCTCTTGCTTAGATGTACAAGATGTCATATCTACACAATAATCTATAGATTGCGAGATTTTGTTCTCTCCTGGGGAGGAGGGTGTAAAATATAACAAATTCAATTCATTAGTGTCTTGTGAAATGACATTGACATTAAGCAAAGAGCTCATTGTGTGTTTCATGTTTTGGAAAGGAGAACTTTCAAGACCACTAGTGTCTAGCAGTTCAAGGTGTACAATGGTTAAAGTTATCTTAGAAGGATGTTTTGTGATATTATTGATGTTGAGGGAAGGCTTGATTACTTCTATCAGAGGAAAATAACCAAGACCATGATTTTCTCCTTGTATGTGAGGATCAATGGGGACACAAATACCTTGCTCTCTAGCATCAAATCCTTTTCCACTATAGCCAATTTGTTTGATAAGTTCATAACCTTTTGCATAAATCTTTTTCATTTCTTTTGAATAGGGTGGTTGTTCATTGTTGTGTTCGAAAAAGGTTGTTGTGTAGTTTGCTTCTTTGTTTAAAGTGGTTGAGGTAGATGCTTTCAAAGGATTGTTTTCTTTTTTGTTTTCCCTATTTGAATCTTTGTGTATGATCTTATACTCACCCATGAAGTCATGTTCAAAATCTATGGAACCCCAATCATCTTCTAATAGCTTCATGACTTGGTCAATATGTTGTGATTTTTTGTTCTACTGTATAGGTTCCACTGGTGATGTTGATGTGTTTAAGGAATTTCCTTTGGTTTTCTCAAGTTGTAAGACACTATCAAGTTCAAGATCAACATCAAGTGTGTGGACTATGTTGTTGTAGATGTATTTCATTTTGTGATGAAGAGTGGAAGGAACACATTTCATTGCATGAATCCATTGTCTGCCTAAGACAAGATTACATGAAAGTTCATAAGGCATAACATAGATTGGTGTATTCAAGGTGGCCACTCCAATTGTAAGAGGTATAATGATCACTCGTAGTGGTTTCTTTTCAACATTTTCAAATCCATTAATAGAGAAAGAATCATGTCGAATGGTTGATTGATCAATGCCAAGCCTATCCAAAAGGTTCACACTACACACATTAAGGGAAAAACCAATATCTACAAGAGTTCTCTTTATCCCTTTTCATTTGTATTGCACTATCATCATGAAAATATCATTTCATTTTTGCACGTCCAAAGAGGGGAGCTCACTTTGGTGGAAAAAAATGGTAGCATTTAGTCCTTGAATCATGGATGCTATATCAGTTGGTGGCACATTAGAAGAGACAGGAACTTGTTGTAAGGTTGTTTGGATCATGTGTGATAGTGACAGGAGGCTTGAATAAGGTCTCACAATGATATCTTAGTAGGAGTATTCTTAAGTTGCTCAACAAGATCATACTCCTTGTGACCTGGAAAGAAAGGGTTAGGTGGGATAGGATTAAGCAATGGTAATGGTGTCAGGGTTGGTTGTGGTGGTTGCAGATTGTTTCGAGTGTTATACATATGAGCAACAATATTATGACTCAATTGTTGTGAAACATTATTCTGAGGAGGGTAAAGGATAAGTTCATGTTTATTGTGAGTTTTTTGTTTGTGTGAATGTGGGTAGAAAATTAGAGGGTTGCTAGGATGTCCAACGGGGTATGTATGAGGTACATTGATCGAGGGGGATCTAATGGACACTTATGCATTCATAACCTCAATGGTCTTGGTTTGATGTATCTCTAATAAAGGGAAATCTAGAATCACCTATTTATTGAAGGAAAACACATTATTATTGTTTCCTTTTTCTAGCACCATGATATTCTCCCTAGAAGGAGAGTTTTTAGGAGAACAACAAGCTACATGTTCTTGAAAAGTAAGGCTTGGCTCATCCAAAATGAATCATTTCCAATAGGAGAATGATCAATGATGGGATTATCAAGAGGGGGATGATTAGGAGAAGGTGTTAGTTGAGTGTCCTTTGTTTTTAAGATCTCATTCTCTTGTTCCATATTGTCATGGTTATGGAGACTAGTTAAGGTGATATTGAAAAATGTGTCTATGATCTCATGATTGTGTTGTCTAACATCTTCCAAAGGGGAATGAGGAGATGGACAATCAAGAACCTCAAGACTTGTAACTTCCTTCACCAAGATACCTTTGTCACTAATATGAGAGGTATCGAGAGAAGAACAAGTATGTGTGTTATGATTGTCTACACCTCCATTCACACCAATGGGTAATGCAATGGTTTGGTCAAAGCTATGACAAACATGTTCCTCATTGTTGTAATCAAAATTAAACTTATAAGAGGGGATATTATGCTTATAAAATCCATGTTTAACCAAATCAAAGACACATCTTGTGAAAAATAACATGCTATGCAAAAGTAAAGAAAGTGCAATGCAATGATTGATATGTAATTTTTAGATGTAAAACAAAGTAAGTTGCTGATTACAATATGCAATAATCTAAAAAATGAAATGTTGGAGATGTGAATGTGAAATTAGACAATGCATTAAATGAGATAAGTTAAGCTAGATCCAAGGAAATTCATGTTACAGGAACTCAACTAACTGATATAGGTAGGTAATGGCACCAAACATAAGTTGAAAAATAGGGTTTTTCAGTTTTGTAAAGGGCAGTTTCAAGGGTCAAAAGGGTCTGATTCGCCCAAGGTGGCATATGAGTCCTAGTATGGAATTTTTTCATAATTTTCAGAAATTTTGGAGTGGTTTTGATGTTTTCTAAGTTCTATGATGTATACCTAAGTTAAAAAGGTAGAATTTCAAAAAATTTAAATGAATTTAGATGCCAACAATGCAACCTAAATGCACTTTTTATGAATGCAAAATTTGAAATCCAGCATGCCAATTAACTAATGTAAACCCTAATTCAAAGTCAATACAAGGCTATATCTATGATGAAGGACTCCAAATCAGAAAAGAGAAGTATTCAAAAAGCAGGTTCACCAAAATGAACCATCAATTTTTAGATGTTCTATGAACTTTTCTTACACTCTTAGGGTTTTTCATGTAAAAGGAGAGGGATAGAACCCAAAAATTGAGGTGGTTCACTCAATCTAATGTAGGTATGATGAAAATAAGACTAAATGAAATGATATAGATGCAAAAAAATGATAAAATTGTTTGACTATGAAAGAAAAACTATTGAAATGCATGTTGTTTGAAAACACATTGTGTAATGTAAAAACACCTAGAAATGAATAGTAAACTATAGCAAAAATGGATGGAATTGAAAGTATGCACCTAAGATATTGATGGACACTATAAATGACATCTAAAATTCTATTGATCCTAATTTTTAGGCCTAGTGGGACTCATTCACCATTTTGGGTGAATTAGTGTCAGTTATGTGAAATTGTTCCAAAGCCTGTTTCAGACAAATGGGTATCCAAAAATGTAGAAAACAAAAATCAGGCCTGGTAGTGGGAATCATTCGCCACCCATGGTGAATGAGTCCACTTTTGAATTTTTGAATATTCAAAGGTGGAAACAGGAGCCTTTGGTCTACACTTTTTACTTCTTTTGGTGTCTGGTTATGAAATTGTCAAATTCGGGCCTGAAAATGACTTTTTGTTGATATTTTTCCTTATCCAATGAAGAGATGACTTGAAAAACCTTGCAACTTGATATTTAATGATTTACAAGCTTCCAATATTCCTAAATCTACAAACACACAAGAAGAGAAGGAGAAATGTTGGATGTTAGGGCATGGGGGTTTGCCTTGGTCAAACCCCTTTGTAGGTAATTAAACCAAAATAGAGAAATAATGTAATGAAGAATTTAAAAATGGATTCAATACCTTGCAATGATGTTTTATCTTGAATGTATACAAAAAAAATGAAGAATCTTCCCTTGAATGTCTTTGGAAGCTATCTTGGTGACTTGCAATGATGAAACCCTACCTTGCTTGACTTGATAGAGATGATAGATGATGAATGAATGATAAGAGATGTGTGAATGAGTTAAGAGATTATGCATTAGGGCTTATAAGGTTGTATTTATAGGAATTTATCCTAATTTTCTCATAAATTGGATCCCAAAGGCCGACATGAAGAAAAATAAAATTTAAATTCCAAAATTTCCTGCTCAAAAGTAAAAAATGGCCCAAATGGGACTCATTTGTGACCTTGGGCGAATAAGTCCCATTTGGTAGGGAATCATTCACCACATATGGAAAATTAGTCCTAGAGGTGCCCATTTGCTAGCTGGGTTGTTGGGAGGTAAGAAAATTAGGTTTATATAGTGACTTTGTCAGTTATTTCATCAAAATTTGCCTCAGGATGCACAATATGGGGTAATAGGAGCCTATTAATGGTGATGTAAAGGTAAATTAGGGCTTAGGTCAAAAAATTCAATGTGAAAGTATGATTAAATACACTTTACAACACTAAAATGTGGTCCACTTAGCCTAGAAAGGCACAATATCTAATGTGAATGTGTAGGACACATTACAACACTATATTAACATTAAGATTAATTCAAAAACCTTCTAGATTAGTGTGATAATGTTTTTAAACAAATTTTATAATGTTGAATTAGGGAGAAATGGGTCCATTAAGTCTAGAGAGGCATGAAAGTCTTTTACAACACTTTACAACACCTTTACAAGACATTGATAAATGCATTTGAAAGGGTCCAAGACCTATTGTGGATGTGAAAATCACATCACAACACCAAATCAAGGCCTTGTTAAGTCCAATTTATCATCAATTATCCCCCAAATCAAGAAATTTGCCTTTTTTTTATGGTACAGTCCCACCCTAGATTTTTAGGTTGGGTTGTTAGAAATTTTAATGTTTTTGATGATTTTTGTAGGGTTTTTAGTGGAAATAAGCCTGAAGATAAAAAATAAAGGGTCTTAGGGGCTTATTAATGGTGATTTAAAGGGTAATTAATGCAAGGGTACCAAAATAGGTCCAAATTAGGCAAGGAATGACACTATCTCCAAGAAGGGAGTACAATTTTCTTTGCCACGTTTAGCCCCCACTTTAGAGGCCATATGACTCTATGTGCATATGAAAGATAAAGGACTTTGAATAGTACAATTCATTTCATGAAAGGATACTCATATGGATTCATTCAACAAAAATTCTTTAGTCATTCAAAAATCCTCTGTAGCTATTTCCAAGACCACAATATTAGGAACTACATCCTACAACACAAATTATTTAGTCATTCAAAAATCCCCTTATCTAACTTCTCATAGAAATAAAATTCAATAGTAGATGTATGCCCCCCCTTGATTTTACTTGCTTTATGGAGGTGGAATCAAGGTAGCAATCTAGCCACATCGAATTGGATAAGTCGTGTCATAAGGTGTTTCCAAGTACCATGCCACATAATGATAGACATTTTATGAGAACGGGAGTGGAATCACAATTCCAATGCAACGAATGACGTCAAAAATAGAGTTCTCTAGCCCCCGTTATGTTAATTTGAATGAAAGGTACTCTTAACCCTAATATAGAAAAACCCTAATTTTAACATTGTTGGAGTGAAAATGACACTAAGAGGGGGGGTGAATCAGTGTCTTAACATATTTTACTATTTTCAAAAATTAAACCATAGCACACATTTGTTCTCAATGTTTCAATGATAAGTACATTCATGAGTTGAATGCAATCATTAATAAACTGAAATGAGGAATGTAACAAAAAAATAATAAACAATACAACATTATCTCAATAAAGCAGTGACACCACAAATGAACAATGAGACACAAGATTTTCTGAGCAAAAAACCCTCTTGGGGTAGAAAAACCACTCCTAAACTACTGCCTTTCAGGATCTTATTTGAAAACCATTGTTAATAATGCCTTATAGGCTAATTTCTGAGCACCAACTCAAGGAGCAACAAACCCTCATTTTTAAACACCAATTTCAAGGAGCACCAACCCCTTTTTTAGATTACAAAATTACAAATAACACAAAGGATTTCTCTATTTTGCAAATAAGCTCATAGAACCCCACACCCTTAATCGATCTAATACCCTAAAGATTCAAAACAATGAATCCCTAAAATATTACATAAATTAAGGTTTTTATGATTATACTCTACATCATGTTTTCAAACTTTTATAACAAAGCTTTTTCACTCTTTTTTTGAAATAATAACAATTACAATTTCAACAACAAACTTCATAGTGTATCATCACTATATTTATATATATTTCAAGAACATTATTTCTAATTTAAAAAATACCATTGAATTTGAAACCCTCATGTTGTTTCCAGAAAATTGAACCAGTAGAATAATGATCAGCAGATGGAGAATAAACTTATGTAACACTTATACAGAAGGCCATTTCAAAATCAGACAAGAATATTTCAAGTAATGCTTCCTTTTCAAACTACAAGATTTTTCATAACCCATAAATGAATGTAGTGAAGTATGCACGGGTAATATAATTTCCCTCTTTCGAAAAACCCATATGAATATGTTTTAAGAAAAAAACCTTATGTAGATAACCATCATTTTTTGTAATGAATGAAATAAGTCCATTTTGAATCCACAATGATAATGGCAAATTTCACAAAATGCATGACTATCCATCAACCGAAAGTCACAAACCCTCATTGCAATAAAAAATAGAAAGGATATTCTATTAGGGAACCATTTTTTTCTTTAGTAACTAAAATGCATTATCTTCTAACAAGTAAATCACTGTTGGGATTTGAAAAGAATTTATAACTGAGCCCATATTATCATGAAACCAAAAATAATCAACACTTTCAGAATACCCATCAAGGAGTAAAGAAATGTAACCAAAAACTAAGCATGCTTTTCTAAGCAAGCACAAATATGAAGTGAAAATAAATTTCCCTTCAAAAACATTCAATAATGAGAGGTAGGAATACCTGATATTCCGAATGAAACTAAAAATAGAGCGAGAAATTATTTCATGAAGTATTTACCAACCCATCTATAGAGACGCTAGAGAATCTACTTCCTCCTTTGAGCCCACAACCAATAGAACACATTAAACTTATCAACTATACCCATTACTGAAATTTGCCTCCTGTTCATGCCATTACAGCCAGCTGAACCAATGAGAATGAGCAGTTACAAAGACTCCATGGTAGTGGCTAGGGTTCCATACCCTTGCAAAATAATGAACACAAAAGAGTTTTCCCTAACTTTACTTTTTCTCAAGTCATTCGATGACTTTTCAAAGACATAATGAATATTGAAGTCTGGAAAAACTAATTCTAATGAAATTAATAAAACATCATGATAAACTTTTAAAAAATTGTTGTCAAAGACTTTACCATGGAGGCCAAAATAATAATCAATTTGATGATTGCTAAAGAATTTCGATGCCATGTCACTTCACATTGACTTTTAAATAAGCCAAAAAATTGACTTTCAAATATATAATTGACAAATGATAAAACAAGATTCCAAAGCCAAGATACCTATAGAAACCCGATAGGGTTAATTTATATACCATGAAGAATGATCACCTTTAGATGCTTACCATGATGTCAAGGCTTGTGAATTGGAGTCTCCTTTGATAACTAAATATATTGTTAAAAAAAATGCCATGTGTACCAAAAAATACCATCAAACAAATACATTTCCTGAACCAATATGAATTCAATGCCTCCAAATAATGTGAGTTCAAGATGGCTTTAGAAACATGAGTGCAATGATGTCACTAAGCCAAGATTCATAGAGCACAGTGAATCAATAACCAAACTTCCTGAATCGGTGTAATTGCTTGTTAAAGCAATATAAATAAACAATGAACCAGAAGTCATGTGCCATATTTATCAATCAATAAGTCATAACCATTTATACCATGAAGATAGAAAGATGCCAAGATGATATAGATGCCAAACCAAGATCAATCTGATGAACATAAACTAAAACCATATTGCCATAAGCATTACATTTATGAAGTTGATACTCACAACTATGATGTTGTCCAATACCTTGCAACTAGTATGATTTATGATTCCATGAATCAAATGATATCTCACTGAAAATGAATATGCCAGAATGAGTATGTCACAATGACTTATAAACATGTTGAATATACCTGTGGCTGTCATGAAAGCGAAGACACATATATGAAGCTTATGCTTATCTTGACATAAAGAAAACCATGCCAAATGTCAGTACCATCAAGTAAAGAACTGAAACTAAAAGAGCATTCCATGAACCAGGAGTATCACCATATAATCCAACAGTAAACATTAGGAGCCAATATATCATTAAAAACCTGAATCACCATAAACATGAATACTGAATACCAAAGAGCATGCCAACAAATTTTTTCATTAAGGACAACCAAAGACAATTGAGAAGTGAACAAACTCCCCATTTTTCCTTGATGGAAAAACACAATTTACTCTCCCCCTTTTTGCCTCAATGAAAAATAAATGCAATGCAACCAAAACTAAGAAGCCAACCAAAAATTCAAAAGAACCAGATGCAAATAGAGCAATAGTACAACAAACACAATTATGCAATAGAGCTATAAATGAATAAAGATTGTAACATGCTTCCCCTAAGCCAAAATTGGCTGAATTAGAGAAGGATTGCGAGATAACTCCCAATCGAAGTCTCAACCTTTCAAATAATTCTTTAGCTAAATAAAGGCTTCCTAAAAATTTGAGTAACCTATTCTTGTGAGGTAACAAATTGTAAACATACCTCATTAGCCAGACCTTTTTCTTGAAGAAAGTGAAACTTGTTAGCAATGTGTTTAGTGAGAGAGTGCATAATAGGATTTTTGGAGATATTAATCACACTAGTGTTATCACATAGAATAGAAATAGGTTTAGGAACTTCTATACCCATATCAGATAGAGTTTGTGCCATCCAAATTACTTGAGTACAAAAAGAAGTGGCATCTATCTACTCTACCTCAGTAGTGGAAAGATAAATGTATTCTTGTTTCTTGTTATGCCATGCCACTAAATGATCCCCAAGAAAAAATGTAACACCATTGGTGCTCTTCCTATAATCCAAAAAACCAGCCCATTTAAGATTAGTATAAGCAATTAAAGAGAAATCATTGCTTCTAGGATACCAAAGTCCATAATCAAGGGTGCCCTGAACATATTTAAAGATAATTTTAATAGCAGTAACTTGAGATTCCTTAGGTGATGCCTGAAACCATGTAACCATGCAAACTTCCTACATAATGTAAGGTCTAGAAGTAGTTAAATATAACAAACTTCCAATAATTTATCTATATTCAGATTGATTTACATTGGGAGAATCATCAACCTTAGTAAGTTTAAAGCCTGTAGCCATTAGAGTGCTAACTGGATGACATTCATCCATTTGATATTTCTTAAGCATCTCTCTTGCATACTTTGTTTGTGAGAAAAATATACCAGTTTCAAGTTGAGAAATTTGAAGACCCAAAAAGAAAGTTAATTCTCCCAACATTGACATTTCAAACTCAAATTCGATAATCTGAGAGAATTTTTTACTCAAAGCAATATTATTGTAGCCAAAGATAGTATCATCTACATAAATTTCAACAAATAGAATATTAGAACCTTCGATCTTAACATAAAGAGTGCTATCAACACCTCCTCTAATAAAGCCATTAGAAATCAACTGATTATCCAACCTAGAGTGCCAGGTTCTAGATGCTTGTTTTAAGCCATATAGGGCCTTTTTCAGCCTGTAAACATGATTAGGTTTGTTTTTGCAAATAAACCCTTCAGGCTGTTCTATATATACTTCATCTAAATAACCATTTAGAAAAGAAAATTTGATATCCATTTGATAAACATTGAAGTTCTTGAAAACATAATTTAAGCTAAGAATATTCTAATAGATTCATGTCTATCAACAGGTGCAAAAGTTTCACCAAAATCAATACCTTATTGTTGAGCATAGCCTTTGTAGACAAACCTTGCCTTGTTGTGAAAAAAATTGCCATTTTCATCAAGCTTATTTCTATAAATCCATTTGCCATAAATGATATTCTTATCATCTGGTCTTGGGACTAACTCCCAAGTCCGATTTTTCTCAATTTGATCAATTTCTTCCTGCATAGCATTAAGCCAACATTCATCAGTGAGAGATTCATCATATTTTTTTGGCTCCAACTGTGTAACTAAACAAAAAGTTGTAAGCTCAGCTATATGAGCTTTTTCATCACATTCAACAGTCTTTCTTCTTCTTTGAACTCCTACATATTTATCCCCAATAATATAATCTTTGGGATGGTATCTAGCAAGAGATTTTGAAGGAGTTTTTGACACACACTTTTCAAGACTTGTTTCTTCAATTTTAGGATTTGTTGATTCAACATTAGGCTTTTTTGTTCCAAATCCTTCTAAAATTACTTCAAGTTCAAATTCTTCTACCTCATCATCATGCATAGGTTCAACATCTAAATGTGGTCTTTCATCAACTTTTACATTAACTACTTCAACAATCTTATTAAGCCTTTTGTTAAGACATTTATAGGCTTTACTCTGAGTAGAGTATCCCAAAAAGATACCCTCATCACACTTTGATTGAAAGCTTCCAAGATGATCATCATCTTTCCTAATAAAACACTTGCTTCCAAAAATTCTAAAATGCTTAACAAAAGTTGTTTTTCCATACCACAGTTCATAGGGGGTGTATTTAGATTTCACCCTAAGTTGCACTCTATTCAAAATGTACACAACTATATGAACAACTTCTTTCCAATACATATTGGGCAACTTCGCCTCATCTAGCATTGTTCTAGCCATTTCTTTTAGTGTTCTATTTTTACATTCAACTACCCCATTTTTTTGAGGTGTTCTAGAGGCAACATATTGCCTCTTAATACCATGTTGTTCACAGTAATCAATAAACTCCTGAGAGGTGAGCTCACCTCCTTTGTTAGATCTTAGACATTTGAGTTTTAAATCTGATTCTTTTTCAACCATTTTATGAAAGATTTTGAACCTTTCAAAATCTTTTGATTTGTGTTTAAGAAATGTGACCCAAACCATTCTAGTATAATCATCCACAAATAGCATAAAGTACTTTTCACCATTAATAGACCTTGTTCTAGTTGGTCCAAACAAGTCTATATGCACTAGCTGTAAAGGTTTTGATGAAGAATGCTCTTTTGTTTTGAAACTGACTCTAGTTTGTTTACTACTTAAACATTCTTTGCACACATAATTTTCTGGTTTGTTAAGGATTGGTAAACCTCTAACATTCTGATTTTTATTGATGGGTATGTGCAGGATCATCATGGAAAAAACAAGCCCTTAAGTGGCAATAAAATTCAGAAAAATTAGAGTTAGGCAAATTGATGTAAAAATTTGAATAATTTATCTATATTATTTCAAAAATATGTAAGAATAGAATTTGCAACAAATTGAATGTAGTTTCTAAACTACTAGGTTTATTAAAAAGAAAGAAAAATCTATTTGGTGAAATTTTGAAATTTCAATGCAGTAATACTTAAATTTTAGGGAAAAAATAAGTAGGTGTTTGTCCAACCACCCTAGCCACAATAAAATGATAATATTTTTTTATAAGATTTTAGATATAAGTAGAGGACTCATGTCTCGATGTGATGCATGTTTTTTTGTACTTTTCTTTCCAAGTAAATAATTAATTATGAATTTTTTATTACAAATTTTTAAAAATATAAAAAATCATATGTCTGACCACCTTAACTTGGTCAAAACTTCATGAAATTCATTTTTTTTAAATCCTATAGTATGCAAAGAATAGAATGTGATGCATGTTTCAGATTCAAAAAATGTGACACCATTTGAAAGCTATGGATGTTTTTCAATCAACATATCAATCAAGAGTTTAGTTGTAATTCAAATAGAAAATTAATAATAATTATTTATTAAATTCAAAGTAAAGCATAATTTATGTTGGTGGAAAGTTGAGAATCTCCTTTAAAAACCCTTTTCATTTCATCAATTTTGGGTTAAAAAAAGTTGTCAGCCACATGGGCCATCATATCACTTACATATTGCCACTTTTTGGACCATCATGATCCTGCACATACCTTGATTCTAACCAGATTTTCAAAGTTTGTGTCCTAATCTTTTAGGCCATAACCATCTTTCTTCAACTTGGCCCATTAGACACATACCTTGATTACTATCATTACTTGATATGCCAAGAAGATTGTAGACATTTCCTTTAGTCCTTCTAGCTGCAACAACCTTTCCAAGCTTGTTTTCAATCTCACATCCCTGTGAAGTGAATATAACATGATAACCACTGTCACAAATTTGACTAACACTTAGAAGATTGTGCTTTAGACCTTCCACATAGTACACATTGTAGATAGGAGTGTCCTCATTCAGAAGAAGTGAGCCTCTACCTTTAATTTGTATACCAGAATTATCACCAAACTTCACATATCCACCTACATAATCTTCAAGTTTTATGAATTTATCCTTGTCACCAGTCATGTGGTTAGAACAACCATTGTCTAGGACCCATAAATCCTTTTTCTTGGAATGAAAAGCAGTTTGGACTAACATAGTTTTCTCTATGTTTTTGATGGTTTTTGATATTCTTAGGTTTCCAAACCTTTTTGGTTTTTTGCTATTTATTTTGCAGATCAGCTTTGCACTGCTTGACAAAGTGCCCCAAAGTATTGCATTTAAAGCATCTGATTTGTTTAAAAAAACCAAAGTATTGCTTATGAACAAACCTAGGTATACTAGGATTCATAAGCCTGCAAGAGCTCACTTTATGGCCCAATTTGTCGTAGAAAAAGCAATACCCATAAAAGAAAGGGTTGAAATTGTATGATAGGTTATTCCTAAAAGAATGAACATGATTCTTATCATAATCAAGGTGATTTGATTCAAAACTTTTGTTTGCAACATCATCTTTTTGCTTCGCATCATCATTAGAACATTCACCCTTCTCAAACCCAATACCAGTTTTATCCTTGTTCAATTTCTGCTTGCTAAGCATGTGATTTAGTTTTAAAGTACTTTCATACTTTTCAATGGTCTTCCTAAGATCAACAATTTCATGTTCAAGTCTTTTTATTTCTTGATCTTTATGACTTATACCAACACGAAGACAATCCTCAACTCTCTTGGCTTCTTCAAGTTGAGTCTTCAAAGAGACTATTTCTTGATTTGAAGTTTGTTCTTGAGCAAGAGCTTGAGCAAAATTTTGTTCTTAAGCAATAATTTTATTTTTGAGTTTTCTAATCTCTTTTAAAGCACATTTTAGTTCACCTTCTAAATCTACTTCACCTTCTTCAATATAATTGTTGTTTGTATCTTCTTGCTAAGTGATTTCATCCATGAATAATGTTTCATCTTCTTCTATTGAAGAATCTTCATATTCAGTGTTTGTTTCATCTTTACTAAACATACTCTTCTTATTTTTGAAGTTGAATTTTCATTTAGGTTTATAGGCCTTCTTCTCAGGCTATTTTTCAGATTTCTCATTGTCACTATTTTGATCACCATAGGGGCACTTTGTAGCAAAGTGACCTATTTTTCCATAGTTAAAACACTTAAAGGGAAGTTTTCCCTTATATTTTCTAGATCCCTTTTTAAGTTTTCTAACAAAATGGGATTCTTTAGAATCAGAAAATTCTGACTCACTAACCTCATCTTTTTCTTTCTTTTCAATGCTAAAGGTAGTTTCTTTTCCTGTTGAATTGTTTTTGCTTGTTCTCATTTCATAGGTAGTAAGAGTTCCCTGCAGACTATCTAAGGTAAGCTTATCAAAATGTTTCTTTTCTTCAAGGGCTGAAACCTTATATTCAAATTTAGTCGGTAAGGTTCTAATGAACTTTGTAACTACATCAAACTCTTTTACATCTTCTCCTAATCCTTTCATAGCATTTACAACTTCATCTATTCTTAGGAAGTATTCAACCACTTTTTCATCATCCTTCATTCTCATTTCCTCAAACTGATGTTTGAGAGTAAGGATTTTTGATAGTTTGACTTTTCATTTCCTTGATAAATTGTTTCAAGTTTTTCCCAAATTTCCTGAGCATATTTGCAATGCATGACTTTAATAAACACATCTTTAGTTAAACCACACAAGATGGCATGCTTGGCTCTAGCATTAGTTTCATACTTGTTTTTCTCAACAACATCTATGGGTATTGTGGCTAGTACAATGTACCCATTTAACACAATGCTCCAAACATCAAGAGCAATTGAAATCAGATATACTTCCATTATGTTTTTCCAGAACACATATTCCATTCCATTAAATAATGAAGCTCTAGTTACATAGGTACCTTCTTGAGCTTGTGACATTTTAAATAGACTCCAAGAACAAAATCAATCCTAGGTGGTTTAGACCTATCAGAGGACCCTGTGCTTTGATACCAATTGTTGGAGTGAAAATGACACTAAGAGGGGGGGTGGATCAGTGTCTTAATATATTTTACTATTTTTTAAAAATTAAACCATAGCACACATTTTTTCTAAATGCTTCAATGATAAGTACATTCATGAGTTGAATGCAATCATTCATAAATTGAAATGAGAAATGTAACAACAAAACAATAAACAATATAGCATTATCTCAGTAAAGTAGTGACACCACAAATGAACAATGAGACACAAGATTTTTTGAGCGGAAAACCCTCCTGGGGTAGAAAAACCACTCCTAAACTACTGCCTTGTAGGATCTTATTTGAAAACCACTGTTATCAATGCCTTATAGGCTAATCTCTGAGTACCAACTCAAGGAGCACCAACCCCTTTTTCAGATTACAGAATTACAAATTACATAGGATTTATCTATTTTCTAGATAAGCTAATAGAACCCCACACCCTTAATCTATCTAATACCTTGAAGATTCAAAACAGTGAATCCCTAAAATATTATATAAATTAAGGTTTTTATGATTATACTCAGCATCATGTTTTCAAAATTTTATTACAAAACTTTTTCACTATCTCTTTTTGAAATAATAACAATTACAATTTCAACAACACACTTCACAGTGTATCATCACTATATTTATATATATTTCAAGAACATTATTTCTGATTTAAAGAATATCATTGAATCTGAAACCCTCATGTTGTTTCCAGAAAATTGAACCGGTAGAATAATGATCAGCATATGGAGAATAAACTTATGTAACGCCTATACAGAAGGCCATTTCAAAATCAGACAAGAATATTTCAAGTAATGCTTCCTTTTCAAACTGCAAGGTTTTTCATAACCCAGATCTGAATGTAGTGAAGTATGCATAGGTAATATAATTTCCCTCTTTCAAAAAACCCATATGAATTTGTTTAAAAAAAAAACCTTATGAAAATAACCATCATTTTTTGTAACAAATGAAATAAGTCCATTTTGAATCCACAATGATAATGACAGATTGCACAAAATGCATGACTACCCATCAACCGAAAGTCACAAACCCTCATTGCAAGAACAAATAGAAATGATATTCTATCAGGGCATCATTTTTTTTCATTAGTAACTAAAATGCATTATCTTATGACAAGTAAATCATTGCTAGGATTTGAAAAGAATTTATAACTGAACCTGTATTATCATGAAACCAAAAATAATCAGCACTTTCAGAATACCCATCATGGAGTAAAGAAATGTAACCGAAAACCAAGCATGCTTTTTTGAGCAAGCACGAATCTGAAGTGAAAAGAAATTTCCCTTCAAAAACATTCAATAATGAGAGGTAGGAATACTTGATATTATGAATGAAAATAAAAATAGAGCAAGAAATTATGTCATGAAGTATTTACCAACCCATCTGTAGACACGCCAGAGAATCTCCTTCCTCCTTCAAGCCCACAACTAATAGAACACATTAAACTTAGCAACTATACCCATTACTGAAATTTGCTTCCTATTTGTGCCATTACAACCAGTTGAACCAACGAGAACCAACAGTTACTAAGACTCCATGGTGGTGGATAGGGTTCCATACCCTTGCAAAAGAATGAACACAAAAGAGTTTTCCCTAACTTTCCTTTTTCTCAAGTCATTCGATGACTTTTCAAAGACATAATGAATATTGAAGTCTGCAAAAAATAATTCTCATGAAATTAATAAAACATCATGATAAACTTTAAAAAAATCGTTGTCAAATACTTTACCATGGAGGTTGACATAATAATCAATTTGATAATTTCTAAAGAATGTTGATGCCATGTCACTTCATAGTGACTTTTAAATAAGCCAAAAAATTGACTTACAAATATATAATTGACAAATGATAAAATAAGCTTCCAAAGCCAGGACACCTATAGAAACCCTATAGGGTTAATTTATATGCCATGAAGAATGATCACCTTTAGATGTCGACCATGATGTCAAGGCTCGAGCATTGGAGTCTCCTTTGATAACCAAATATATTGTTAAAAAAATATGCCATGTGTACCAAAAAATACCATCAAACAAATACGTTTTGTGAACCAATATGAATTCAATGCCTCCAAATAATGTGAGTTCAAGATGGCTTTAGGAACATGAGTGCAATGATGTCACTAAGCTAAGATTCATAGAGCAAAGTGAATCAATAACCAAACTGCTTGAATTAGTGTAATTGCTTGTTAAAGAAATATAAATAAACAATGAACCAGAAGTCATGTGCCATATTTATCAATCAATATGTCATAACTATTTATACCATGAAGATAGAAAGATTCCAAGATGATATAGATGCCAAAGGAAGATCAATCTGATAAACATCAACTGAAACTATATTGCCATAAGAATTCCCTTTATGAAGTTGATACTCACAACTATGATGTTGTCCAATACCTAGCAACTAGTATGATTTATGATTCCATGAATCAAATGATATCTCACTGAAAATGGATATGCTAGAATGAGTATGTCACAATGACTTGTGAACATGTTGAATATACCTATGGCTGTCATGAAAGCAAAGACACATATATGAAGCTTATGCTTGTCTTGACATAAAGAACACCATGTCAAATGTCAGTACCATCAAGTAAAGAAATGAAATTGAAAGAGCATGCCATGAACCAAGAGTATCACCATATGATCCAACAGTAAAAATCAAGAGCCAATATATCATTAAAAACT
The DNA here is from genome assembly GCA_007258455.2 of Sequoia sempervirens. NCBI lineage: Eukaryota > Viridiplantae > Streptophyta > Pinopsida > Cupressales > Cupressaceae > Sequoia > Sequoia sempervirens. The sequence goes on along the minus strand of VDFB02026320.1, from coordinate 114,313,350 downwards.
TGAATCACCATAAACATGAATAACAAAGAGCATGCCAACAAATTTTGTCATCAAGGACAACCAAAGACAACTGAGAAGTCAACAAACATATATAAGAGTAAAAATTGAAGTAATTTATAATTATCGTATCTTTTACCTTCTTGCAGTTTGCCTCTATTGAAGAGTAGGTGAGAATTTTGAGTCAACAAGAGTACAGGCCCCCGAGACTTGATACACTATGAGAGGAGGTAGTGCGAGGTGACTTTCAACACCAGGTGAGTGGATTTTCTATACCTTAGCTTTATTTTTATGCATTTAATATATATTTTACACATTTCTAGGTTGATTTAGGACCCTGAAAGAAAAGGTCACAAAGTGTCCCTTTTTTTCGCAAAGTGTCCCTTTTTTCACAAAGTGTCCCCTTTTGTCACGAAGAGTCCCACCTTTTCGCAAAGTGTCTCAAAAGGGAAATAATGTGTATATGACGTTTATAAAATTACACTAGAACAACTTTATCACACTTTTTTATTATTGTTGTATAGATTTAGGATTTTAGAATGCTTATAGGACATATTTTTTCTTTTTTGTTAGATTCCACCCCAGTCTTAATAGCATCTCGGTGGAAGATAGTTTTGGTTCCTACGAGACCTCATCTCGAATTTATCAAAGGAAGATGTTCAAACATTGTAGACTAATAGTATCTACTAGGCATACCTCATGCCTCCCATGAGGTACCATGACATCATGTTGATGGCTTTAGCTGAGAGATGGGATGTTGACACCTATATAGTTCACCTACCTATGGGTGAGATGATGATCACCTTGGAGGAAATTCACCACATCCTTTGGGTTCCTATCTACGGTGATACCATATGCTTTGCAAGGGAGCAATCATATTTACAGATGTGTGCTGATATGGGATATTGCTTGGATGGACCGATTTGAGAGTAGAGCATGGGGCCACACATTGAGCTATCATGGCTACTCTATGCATGATATTCATTGTTGAGGTAGATTATGATTTTTATAGTAGCACTAGTACTCATCCTTTATGGCCAAGGAGCACACCTAGACGGAGGCCTAGTCCACATGATTAGACAGATGGAGCACCATAGGATAATATATGCCTAGGGCCGCAACATCTTAGCACATTTATATGATCTCGGGAGGTTTGCATATTATGAGGTGGATAGTATGGTGCATTGTACACTTCTAAAAGTATGGTGTTTGGAGAATATCATATGCACTATACTGACATGATTCCCTTTGGTATTTGCGATCAGGTACTCCCGTCCCTTTAGTTATCCACTAAGATGGGCATGGTAGGTTGAAGTTATTTTCTATTGGAGAGTCAAATTTAACTGCCTTGATCAAGAGGAGGTCTTGTGGAGACCTTACCAGTTGATACCACAATGGTCGAATGAGACTCGACAACTGAGGAGGATGGAAAGGGATATATTTATACTAGACATACATGATTATGTAGTACAACCCTTCTACTACAATCATGTCATGTGACAGTTTGGTCAGGTTCAGGTAGCATTGATAGCATGGCCCTTGTATAGGTGATTGGTGCAGAGTACCTAGAGGCAATGAGTCACTAGACACTTCATCTTTGATGATGTAATATTTAGTGACTTTGATGATAGTGATCATTACATGCCCCCAGTCTCTAAAATTGATGACGTCGGTACTACAAACACATATGAGGAGTGGTGGAAAGTAGAACGACCAAGTCTAGTGTTCCCCATGGATTAGCCAATAGGCTATGCAAAACCACTCCCATATCAGAGGGACAAGGAGGAGGATATAGCTAAGGATACATGAATCAGGGTTTTCAACCTATTCACAGATGAGATAGATGAGGACTATGACTCGACAACAAACCTTGATTATGAGGGAGAGGAAGAGGACGAGGAGTTGGTGAGTGAGGGCAGTGATATGAAAGATGAGGGTCTAGTTTCCCATGAGTGGGAAAATCCATCTCCCATTTATGTTACCTGATCACAGTCAACAACTGCAACACATGCCAACACCCATGAGCACGTAGAGGCTAGCACATCTTTCATGCATCCTACACAAGACAAGGTTGTCTTTACATAGCTAGTTGGAGACCTAGGTGATATTTTATTTATGATTATGCTTATGGTTTAATGATTATGCTTTTAATTTCTATATATATATTATAATGTGTACTGATTAGCTTTATAATTTCTATCTTGCAAGTGTTGTGAGATATTTATAGGACCTCTATCGAAAGGTTGCTATGGAGATAGTTCCCCCCATTCTCAGAGATGAGGCCATAGACTACATGTCCCCACCCATCATGGAGCAAGACCAAGAGCTATTCAGGTCGTATGTTAGACAAAGAGCAACATATGAGTGTGCTATTAGGTGTGCAAACCAAGACAAGGCTTCCTATGAGGAGATCTAGTCATCTTGAGGTCTAGGGGAGGTTGAGAGACTCCATGTAGAGGTAGCTAGGCTTCACACAAAGAGAGATCACCTAGCAGAAGAGCACTAGGAGGCAATTGGATGGGAACATGGTCTACAATATACTCTGGATGCACTTGTCAGTTCACAATCATGATCACATACCACCATCTCTTGACATAATATCTCTAGAAAAAGGCAATCGCTAGATACTGAGGGATCCAACAATCACAAACCACATTAGCATTTTAAGTATTGATGACATGTACTTGAAACTATGGGATACATATATATATATGATCAATTTGATTTTTGATTATTTATGCTTATATGTTTAATGTTAAATGACAATGTGATTTATCAAATAATCTTTGTAAGAATATTTAATAAATGTCTCCATGATTTAACATGCTTTATTAGATCTAATTAAAACCATTCTAGTTTCTCTTAGATGCGACATTGTGATTAAGTATATGTTATGCTAAATTAAATGCACCTATGATCTAATTGAATAACATTAAATTCATGTAAGGATCTAATCTAACATAACACACAAGATGAAATTGAATAGCATGAAACCTAAAGTAATCACTTAAAAGTTAATTTAAAGAATTACTTTAGTATTCAAGACAAAAATAATTGTTTGTCAAGAACAAAGTAATGTGAGAGCATATAGAATGTCATCTACTAACTCTAACACCACTACTTTATCACTCACACTATTCAAGAGGGTTAGACATAATACTAGCACAAATGTGCGGCATTGATAGGCTTTTAAAAGGTGTATCATCCATTTCTGTTAACGTGTATGCTCTAGACCCATAACTTTCATTAATTTTGTAAGGTCCTAGCCAATTAGGGCTGAAATTTCATTTTTCGATTGGGGCAACATTGACATTACGTTGATTCTCACATAACACCAAATCACCTTTATTGAATGACTAGGGGATAACATTGTCATTGTAACTACGTTGCTTTCTCCTAGAGTAAGCCTGAAGGTGCTCAAGAGCATTAATTCGTTGTTCGTCAAACATTTCAAGTTGATGTAATCATTGTTCTTTATAAGTGTTATTATCAATAAGTCCCTGAAGAGAAATCTTTAATGTAGGAATATCTAACTCCAAGGGCATTATGGCTTCAGTGCCATATACAAGGTTATAAGGGGTAGTTCCAGTGGATAATCTAACATTTGTGCAATAGGCTCATAACAAATATGTTATTTGCATGTGCCAATCCTTATTGTGTTTGCTAACGGTTTTCATTAAGATTTGTTTGAGGGTTCTATTAGTTGATTCGGCTTGACCATTAGATTGCATATAGCAGGGTGTTGAGAAATGATGTTGAATGTTAAATGTCTCTAAGAATCTCTTGATGTCATTATGCTTAAAGGGTGCCCCATTATCCGAAACTAATGCGGAAGGAAGTCCAAAGCATGCAATAATGTGTTCCAATATGAAATGACATATTACATCAGCTTGAAATGCTTGATGAACAACGAATCAATGCTTGATATGATTTCTTGATAATTGTGACATCTTTTAATGTATGCAAAGAAATCATGTTCCATATGTTTCCAATAGTATCCAATGTGGTTTAGTTTTTGGACTAATGTTCTTCCTCCAAAATGACATCCACAAGCACCTACATGAGCTTGTTCAAGTGCTATGAGAATTTTAGATTGTTTAAGGAATCTAAGTAAGAGACCATCAAAGGACCTCTAATATAACACATAGAAGATAATTATACATTTAGATGCAAGCTTTTGAAGGTGAGCTCAAGTGTTCTTAGTTGCCGGCTCGGGAAAGGTACCATCTTTTAAGTAATTAAATATTAGAGTGTACCATTCACTCAAGTTTTCCATGGTTGCTGATAATACTTCTTCTGTTTTAGATTCTATCAATGGTTTCATAATTGTATGCACAATAAATATGAAGTCTTTTGAAGGATCTTGAGGAGATATGAGAGAAGCTACACTTACCATTGCATCCGCATGTAGATTATCCTTTCATGAGATGTTTTCAATGGTAAATGGATCAAACTTCTCTAATACAGTCATTGTGAGATCCTTATATTTCTATAGTTTTTCATGCTTGCTTGATATGTTCCATTTATCTATTTAATGACTAATTGTGAATCACCAAATATTTTAATGTTTCGGGCTCCTAAGGTTAAAGTGGCGTGTAATCCAACAATTAACACTTCATACTCTACAGTATTATTCGTGCATAAGAAATTTAACCGATATGATAAAGGAATACATTTTCCTTCATGCGAAGCTATGATAACTCTCATATCAGATCATGTTCTACATTAGATCCATCAAAACATAATTCCCATATTTCTTCATCTTTCTGAATAGTCAACACATTCTCATCAAGAAATTGTTCTATATTAGGTAATTCCAAGGGGGAAGGGGCATCAACTAATTGGTTAGTCAAGGCTTGTCTTTTAATTGCTTTTGTGAAAAATTTAAGGTCACACTTAGTTAACAACATAACCCACTTAGCTAAGCATCATGATAGTTTTTTTTTAGCGAAAAGATGTTTTAGAGGATTGAATTTCATCATCACATGTATTCAACATTCAATAAGTAATGTATCAACTTAATAGTAGCAAATACAAGAGTCAAACATTGTTTCTCTATTATTGTGTATCATTTCTCATAATCAATCAAAGTTCAACTAATATAATAAGCATGACTCTCTTTACCATTTTCATCTTGTTGAGCCAACAATGCTACAAGAGCATGGGTTGATGCTACTATGTAAGAATGAATGGTTTGTTTTGTATAGTGGGTTGTAAAATAGGTGGAGTAGCGATATAATATTTCAAACTCTCAAAAGCCTATTTACAATCCTCATTCCAAATAAACTAAGCATCTTTCTTAAGGGGATGTGTGAAAGGTAATGTTTGATCTACTAAGGATGTGACAAAATGATGAATAGCCTGAATTATTCCTTGTAAAGTGCATAATTGAGAAATGTTTCTAGGAGGTGGCATGTTAACTATAACATCAATTTTCTTTGTGTCTACCTCAATGGCCCTATGAGATATGATAAAACTTAAAAAAATTCCACTATCTACACCAAAGACACACTTTTTTGGATTCAATCTTATGTTGTATTTTCACATTCACTCAAAGATTGTTCAAAGGACATTCACATTGTCTTGTTTGGTTAAATATTTGGCTAGAATATCATCAACATAGTCTTCCAATATCTTATGTATGTAATCATGAAATATTAATGTTATAGCTCATTGATATGTTGCTCCCACATTCTTTAATCCAGTGGGCATCATTACCCAAAAAAATGTTCCCCAAACAGTTGAAAATGTTGTTTTGTATTGATCTTGAGAATTGATAAAGATTTGATTATATCCAAAAAATCCATCCATGAATGACAACAAAGCATGTCCCATAGTCAAGTCTACTATCATGTCAATATTAGGAAGGGGAAATGCATCTTTTAAAGACACTTTATTCAAATCACGAAAATTCATACACACCCTAATATGATTATCTAGTTTTGCGACTACGACAATGTTTGAGATCCAAGAAGAATAATCTATAGGTCTTATGAAACCATCTTTGAGGAGTTTTTCAATCTCACCCTTAACTAGCAAGGCTATCTTAGGATTCATCTTTCGTATCTTTTGTCTAACTGATTTAGCATTTTTAACAAGGACTATGTTGTGTGTCACTATCTTAGCATCAATTCCCAACATATTCAAATAATTCCACGCAATTTTTTTGGGAAAATCATGAGGCAAAGTTGCATGGTCCTCTTGTTCCTCATCATCAAGGAGCTTTCCTATCTTAATCACTTTCTCTTTATTATTGATGTCCATCACTATATCAATTGTATCTCCTAAATGAAGTGCACTTTGTTTTGGAAATTTAGGGTTATATTATTCTTTTCTCATGTCAATCTCACTACTTTCCTTTTCTCCGTCTTTTTGTTTGGTGCTAATCATAGCACATGTAACCCATTTCTTTCGAGGAGTAGATGGTTTATTATAAACTCCTAGCATTTCCTTCAAGGATTCATCATCTTTGAAGTATTCCCATGATGGTTCACAAGTCATATCAAGAAATTTAGGATGCTTTAAGGTAAGATTTATTTTAGGTTTATACATGATGGTGTTAATGTTTAACGAGGGTATTTTTTTTGCTTGTGTTATCTTAGAAGGACAATATCCCAAACTAGTTTTTGTTCTTGTGTGTTAGGTTCTACAAGAAAACAAATGCCTTGTTCTTTCTTTCCACATCCTTTTCCATTAAAACCCAATTGTTTCATAAGTTCATAACCTCTCCCATAAAGTCTTTCCATTTCTTTCACGTTTGGTGGTTTTTGGTAATACATCTCATCAAAATTAGTTGCATAGATTGTGTCATTTTCAAGGGTAGGTGAGGTAGATGCTTGTGAGTTTTCTTCTAAATTTTGCATTGAAATTACCATTGGTTTCTTTTTTTATTCATCTTCTTTTCTTGTGATTATATATTATCCCATAAACAAAGGTGTGAACTCCAAGGAACCCCAATCATCCTCTAATAATTTTAACACTATTTCCATTTCTTGTTTATCTTCTTCCATAGGTTCTATGTTGGATGTTGGAATTAATGTGTTTAGAGGACTTGTCATTCCTTTTTCAACTTGTAAGAAAATTTTAGGCTTGAGGTCTATTTCAACTTGGTATACTTTATTATTATAGAGATACTTCATGATATGATGAAGAGTTGAATGTATTGAATGCATCTCATGAATCCAAGGTCACCCTAAAAGAAGGTTATATGAAATATTATCATTCATTACATGAATAGGAGTTTGCAAGGCAGCCTTTCCAAATGTAATAGGTAAAGTAATCACACCCAATGATTTTTTTCCTATATTATTGAATCCTTGAATCAACAAGGAACCAAATTGAATTTTTGACTTATCCACACCAATTTTATCCAAAAGGGTCACACTACACACATTAAGAGTGAAACCATTGTCAAAAAGGGTTCTTTTATTCCTAACCTATTATGGATAACAATTATCATGAAGGAATCATTTCTCTTTCTCATTTCCAAAGGAGGTAGCTCATGTTGATGAAAGGTAATGTCTACATTAACTGTATTCATCCCTTGTATTAGATTTTCCACATCATTTGCATTTGTACTAGAGGGAACCATTACTTGTTGCAAGGAAATTTGAAGCATAGTGTGATAATTAGGTGAATTCTGAATTAGGTCCCATAGGGATATCTTTGCATGAGTATTCTTAATTTGTTCAAAAAGGTCATACTCCTTCCCACTATGTGAAGGAAAACATGGATCACTAGGCAAGATGGGATTAGGAAAAGGTAAGGTTGTTGGGGTTGGTTGATTTAATTGCAAATTTTTTCAAGTGTTATATGTATGATCTATGGTACTATAACTAGATTGTTGCAAAAAAATATTCTTAGGTGGGTAAAGAATAAGTTCAGGCTTGTTTTGATTTTGAGGTTTGTGTGAAGGTGGGTAAAGGATAAGTTGAGGTTGAATCACATTGACTTCTCTTAGTTTTGGTTTGTCATAACAAGCCCTAATGGATGAACCTTGTGAGATGAAGTCTTCAAGAGCTTCATCTAACATGTGAAGGAAATCACTAATGAAAGGCTTGAGGTTTAGGTTAACTTAGACAAAGAGATTTGACATAGTCAAATAACTATGCTTTCTCCAAGTGGTTCATCAGGTTATAGGTGTTTTTGGTTTTGTTTTCTAATGAATTCCAAATGTAATATAATATAATTGAGTTATGAATTAATGCTAAAAATGAAAAGTATAGCAAGCTAATTCTATACACAATTGTAATGAATCTAAACTAATCTAAATTTACTCAAGTGAATGTAATAAAAAATTTGTAAACTTAAACAAAAAGTTATCAAAAGAAAATAGAAGCACATAAATAAGGTTTTTAATTCTAGAAAATGTAGTTTAAAATTTGCATTGGGACTAAATCACCCAGAGGGGTGTATGAGTGTAAGGGTTTTGTTTTAAATTCAAAAAAATTTAAGTGATTTTTATGCTTTTTATTTTGTATGATCTATAGGCTAAATGAAAATGTCAATTTTAGATGATATTCAATGATGCAAGATGCAAAAAATGCAACCTATATGAACTTTCACTAATGGAAACCCTAATGCAATGTTAATGCAAGCTATATCTAGGATGATAATGCACTCCAAATTAGAATTATGATGTTGTAAATGTGGGTTCACCAAAATGAAAAGAAGAGAATTGTTGGCGTCTATGCTTGGGAGATAGAATAACAATATTCTACACTTCTCATTCAAGGAAAACCCTAGAGATCTCTATCTAAGGTATGCAAAGGAGAAAGAGATCTTGCAATAGGGTTGTCCTAAGGTATGATTATAAACTAAAGAGGGATTCACCACCAAGCTAGGGCTTGGAAAGACTAATGAAATGAAAGACCTAATGCTTAAACCTAGTGTGATGCAAAACTTCACTAAATGACCTAAAAATGCTTGTAAAACATGATAGAAAGTTGGAAGATGAAAGATGAAAGATGTGCACTTGGAAATTTGTAGGGGTCTAGAATGAGCTCTGAAACACTAAAAATTCTAGAATTAGGGCACACTGGGACTCTTATGACACTCTAGGCATATCAATCACAGACGAGGGTTTCTTGTCTGGAACAAGTTTCTGACATTGTAGATTCAAGATTTGCAAAAATCTAAAAAAAATCCTATAGTGGGACTCATACACCACTTCTAGCATATCAGTCTTGTTCCACTTTTTTAGGAATTCAAAGTTTAGATCTATGCTTGAATCTTTGCACTTCCCTTCCAAAATGATTTATTGATTTGAACTTGTAGAAAGACCTACAAAACCCCTAGTTTGGTAATTAAACCTCGATAGAAACAATGAATCATGAATGTAAATGTGAACATAAACCCTAACCTTAAGTGTGTCTAAGATTAGGAATTCTGAAATGCAATGCAACCCTATTCTATTGCGCTAGAATGAGATGCAAGAATGAAGCATAGGCATGAATGACTCACTTTGAGAGATCCCTAATCACCCCAAACGATCCCTAATAATGTATGTACATTCCTTAGGCTAAATTTAGAGTGATCAAACCCCTAGTTTGGTAATTAAACTTCGATAGAAACAATGAATCATGAATGTAAATGTGAACATAAACCCTAACCTTAAGTGTGTCTAAGATTAGGAATTCTGAAATGCAATGCAACCCTATTCTATTGCGCTAGAATGAGATGGAAGAATGAAGCATAGGCATGAATGACTCACTTTGAGAGATCCCTAATCACCCCAAATGAGCCCTAATAATGTATGTACCTTCCTTAGGCTAAATTTAGAGTGATAATGGATGATGTAATCACTTAAGAAACAAGTCATTAGGCTTGGCTTAATGGCTTGTTGCATCTCCCCATCCTACAATCCATCATGATTCACCATAGGCAACCATAATCAACACTTGAAAATGCTAGATCTTGAATGAAAGTGAGATTGAAGACCTACAAAAACATAATAATGCTGCTCCAAGACTTCAATTTTTGTTGATTACTTGTTCTTGAATGCTTGGATCTTGAAATTGTTCTTCTAGATTCTTGCTTAGATGAAAAATGACTTTAGAAGCTTATTTATATAGGAATTATACCTAATTTATTGTTATTTGAATCTTAAAAGATGATATCAACAAAAAAAATTGAATTGAAAGTTTGGACTTCTCACTCAAACCCTAAAAAGGGCCCAAGTAATGCCTATATAAATAGTAATTTACTGTAGGAGCAAGAATGGAGCCTAAAAAGTTTCCAAATTGAGAATGAATCAACAACACCTATGAGAATATAAAATTTATGAAAAACTAGAAAAATAAATAAAAACTAATTACACCATTGTGAAGAGCACAAAATTCTACTCCAAATTAAAAAAATATGAGAAAAGGAGGCTGAATGACTGAGTTATGGTGTTTGAAGTTGATTTACAAAATTAAAACCTGCAATGGAGAGAGGGAATTTTTTTTCAAAGGATGCTAACACCACAATGATGCAACACTAACATCAAAAAATTAGGAGTCAAATTTGATGGCCTAACACTTGCATAATGGAATATTCCTTCGCCTTGTCAAAATATTCTCATGCTATTAGCAAGGCAATATGTGATGAATATATTACAGTATTATTTTATTTGCTAGTTTTTCTCATCACCTACCTACTAAGTTGGTGGGAGAGATGGGGCCTACAAGTGGCATGGATCTATGGCCTCTAGCCATGTGGCACCCACTACACCAATGAGAACCATAGTACTCTGTGGTACTATAGAATTGTAGTACTACAATATTTTTAAAACCATAGATAATTTTTTCATTTTATATATTTTTAATTTATTTAAAAATATACTATATAAAATCTTGAAATTTTATTAAAAAATATATTTTTTACTTGTGACTATGATTATTCTTTCCAACTAGTTTTTTAACCCCTATAATAATGATAGTCGTATGACCATACAAACGATGAAGGGGAATTTTTTTCATCAATCTCTACATGAAGTACTTGGATTTTTGTAATTTGACAATTGATATTGGGGTTTTTGGGCCTCCTAGAGATGACATAAGGGTTGGATTTGACCCAAAGTACTCCAAAATTTCAGCTACCTTTCATATTTGACAACTAGTTTTTAGCTTTAAACCCTCATAGCTTTGGAATTATATGTCTAATTTGGATGAAAAAAAAGGAAAAAATGACTTTGAACCCTCTAATCTTAATGGTGAGCTTATATTTGCACCAAAAATATTTATTTTGAACTTGTAATACAAAGCCACAAATAGAAAACCCTTATATCTATTATTTATTTCAAGATTTTTTGATTCTCTAGATTATCATTCGATGCAAGAGAAGAGCACCAAGATTTGCAACATATATTTCTCAATAATACTAACAAGAATAAATCCCATAAAGCTCTAATACCATGTAAGAGTTGGTATCAAATAAATCTACACTATGCACAATATTTGGATGAAGATTATAGCCACCCAAATCATGGGACTTCATGAAAGCACAAGAGAGATCAACTATGAAAGAATAGTTCTATTATATCAAAGGATGCAATGATAGAAATTGTTCTATCTATTGGAGTACAATGAACACTGAGGGGGGGGGGTGAATTAGTGTTCATTAACAAATTTTCATGCTTTTTCAAATTTGACTTAAGTAAACAATATGTAGCAATAGAATAAACAACAATATAAACAAAACATACACAAGCATATGACACAATGATATGTCCTGAGTGAAAACCATCCTGGGGAATAAAACCACTCGAAGAATGCCTCAATGGATTATTTGAACCTCACTAGTTACAGAGTGCCTCATTGGCAAAAATTGCCTCATTGACCAAAGAGCCTCACTGGTTACAAGAATGCCTCACTAGCAAAGCAATGTGCCTCATTGGCAATGTGTCTCACTAACAATGTGTCTCACTAACAACGTGTCTCACTAGCTTAAACATTATCATTTTTCAAATATTTTTGAATTCACATATAGAGTATCATCTCTGTTTCTCTACTCAACATCTTCTGATCTCATATCACTTGAGATTCAGAAGCAAAGTAGAATTTATTTCACATATAATATATCATTATAAATATTGTGATTATAACCAATGATATACCATATAAAGAAACCAACGCTCTATAGATGTTGTATAGATTCTTCTCAATGTATTAGATATACAGATCAAATAATCATAAAATTTGAATCACTGTAAGCCAATGACTCTCATATCAAGAATGATGTCTCTTTCTGATGCAATCACACTCTCCATAATCAAAACGTCAAACTGTCTTTCATATTACAAGACTATATAATATCAATATGATATTCAATCAACCATACAACACATCTATTTCAACACTCACAAAGCATTAATTTATTTCTCATAACAAATTATTAATGCAACAGTGATCATGTTCAGATCACACTGTGCAAAACCCTTGATTTAAACAAAGATCAGAAGCATCATATTACACTTGATGCTCTATCATTCAACCTCCCTATGTATGCATTAAGTTTTCACAAACAAACACACCAGAAGCTAAATACAGATCATCATCTACTATTATACAATATTCTTTGCTAAGCACCAAATAAACAATAGATTGACATTTCTAGTTTTGCCTCACCTTTCAAAAAAACGTTACATTTTTGTTGGAAAAACTTTTGAAATTCCTCTATAAAATGCTTTTAGAATAAATCAAATACCATTTCAATATTAATTTTAAGCTTCAAGTAATTCCTCTTTCAAACTTCACCAACAAAATACTAAGATCTATCCATATTTATAAAATGAAAAAGAGCAACTAATCTCATAACAAGTAATTGTCAACCACTTGTTACCTGTTCATCGAAGATCTTCTAACCAAGAACATAGTCTATAAGCAGTTGATGCAAAATGAATACAATGCCTTGCTGCCATCAAACTACCATTCTCCAAGCTTCATAAAAATTCTTCAAGAACCCTAGGGAGACCATAGTAGAGACTTCATAATTTTTAGCAAAAAAAACACAATAATTATTTAGGGCACACGGAGCTTCTTTCATTATTTCAAAAATTACAAGTAAGACCAAATCAATGATATTCGTTCGAAAACCATTCATTATGCCGATGCCACTTATTACCTTTGAAAACATACTTTCCATTTACATTATGATCACATCATAACCTTTTTGACTTGCACAATACTTTTATTTCCCGTGACAAATAATACAATGAATCCATTAAGCTTCAAGATGGAATTTAAAGATAATAAAGTGTTGTTTGACCATTTACCACACAAGGAAGTGTTAGCTATAACCTACTCATGAAGGTGTTCTCACATACATTCCAATACCAAACCATGTCAAGTCAACTAATATATCATTGTGATGATATAAAACATATGCCTTGAAACCTTGCAACATATTTGATATTAATGCCAAACAAAAAATGCTAAGGTGAGGCCAACAAACTCCCCCTTTGGAATTGATGTCAAATATCCTAAAACCATAATGCCTAATATACCTGTTCAAAAACATCAACCTTCAATTGCTAAACCTATAGCCAACACTGTCACAAGGAAGAATCATTAGTTAGAAACTGAATGCACAATATCAACCATATCAATAGGCCCAATACAAATCTAAGCACCACACTAATCATTGATACTTTCTACCCCTTTTGACATTAATGCCAAAGGTCAGAAGGAGAGAATTTGTGATACAAATACTAGTGTACCATCCAAGAGCAAAGATAAATCAATATCACTATCAAATTTCAAGTGAACATATGATACAAGCAAATATGTGCAATCACAAACTGAGCCATCACCCATACCAACAAGCATAATAGTCATGAAAGCTGAACTAGGGATGTAAAATATGCAGATAAGCTCCCCCATTCTCAATTCATCAAGCCAATAAAAAAAAAAGCTATCCTCCAAGTAGAAATCCATTCACAACCTTCTAAATTAGATTTTTACCTTTGTCAGCAATGCCAAAAAATTAAAGCATTTAGGAGAGATCATAAAGCTTTTGACACTATCATGTAATGCTTCCATCTACTAAAAAACAAATGATCAAGGTAAGGAACATACAAGAACCATTGCATATTAAGCATTGACATCACTGTCAAGAAAATAAGAACTTAGTCAAGAATAATAAAAAATAAGTTATAAGCACCCACTTCCATATGACCATGTCATAATCAAGAATGGAGATATCATCCATGCAAGTTACTTTCCAAGTAAGATTTGAGATATAAAACAGTAAGCAACAAACTACATTAGACTTTGTCAAGACACATGATTACCACTACTTCACTTGTGTAATCACTTTATATGATGACTATGCATTCAAACATGTTATTTCACACTAAGAGATGCCTCTGTCGTTGTCCAAATATGCTCTTTGATATTCACAACTTGTCACTTGACACATATGAATATCAAGATCCACTTGAAACATGAAGCTATAACATATAACATGTTTGTCCATCAATAAAGAAAGTGACTTGTGCATTGAGAATGCCAGAGTATACATATCAAAGTATATTAAGGAAAGTAACTACTGTTAGGATAGAAAAGAACCACTGTATGTCACCAAAAAAAAGCACTAGTAGGAAACACTATCAAGAAGAAATATATTGCTACTATCCCAAATCTCTGCACAAAAATAGAGGTCAACAGTAAGTTTGCAATCAAGAAATCAGAGGGCTACATCAGAGGTCTATATCATGAATTCTCTACTCTATAATGCAACTTCATACAACTAGTTCCTGCAACAGGTTTTGCATCAAGCCTGCATCAAATAAAAATCACATATGTTGCTTCTCTATTGAAACACAACATCACACTATGTGCATTATAAGCATAATTTAGAGGATGCATTTTCAAACTCCTTTCTCAAATAGACTATTTCTAACTCTAGTTTTAAACATTCACTAGTCTTGACTCTGAGATCAAATTTTGTAAGATCAACAACCCTTTTAGCTTCTTGAACTTAAAATTTTGCAAAATCTAAAAGTACCTTATCCTTGGAGTCCTTTTCTTGTTTAAGTTGGTCTCTTAATTTCTAATTTTCTTTTCTAAGTTGCTTGATTATATCCAGAGCACACAAGAGTTCACCTTATAAATCAACTTCACACTCATGTTCATCATCTTCATCCACAATGAAATCTCTTTCTTGATAATCAAGTTTTTGTTCATCTATACTTACAATAAAGTCATTTTTGTCAAAACTCTCAACTGCAAGACAATTCTTTTTATCGAACTTTATACCAACATTCAGGGGAGACTCATGTAACAACTCATCACATGACTTGACTGGGATTTTCTTTTCAACGTTTTTCTTGACTTCTTTCATTTCTCTTTTTCTTCTACACTTTCCCATGGTACTCCACTATTAGGACCCACCTAAGCCTGTTAAACTTCTATAGGAAACTTGTTCTATGATACCACTTGTTGGAGTACAATGAACACTGAGAGGGGGGGTGAATTAGTGTTCATACATAAAATTTCACTCTATGAATGCTTTTTCAAATTTGACTTAAGTAAACAATATGTAGCAATAGAATAGATAACAATATAAAAAGAAACATACACAAGCATATGAAACAATGATATGTCCTAAGTGGAAACCCTCTTGGGGAATAAAACGACTCAAAAAATGCCTCAATGGCTTATTTGAACCTCATTGTTACAAAGTGCCTCACTAGAAAAAATGGCCTCACTGACCCTAAAACCTCATTGGTTACATGAATGCCTCACTAGCAATAAAACAATGCCCCACTAACAAAGCAATGCTCCTCACTGGCAATGTGTCTCACTAACAATGTGTCTCACTGACAATGTGCCTCACTAGCTTATACATTATCTTTTTTCAAATATTTTTGAATTCACATACATAGTATCATCTCTGTTTCTCTACTCAACATCTTCTGATCTCATATCACTTGAGATTCAGAAGAAAAGAACAATTTATTTCACATATAATATATCATTCTATATATTGTGATTATAAACAATGATACACCATATAATAAAACCAATGCTCTATAGATGTTGTATAGATTCTTCTCAATGTATCAGATATAAAAATTATATAATCATAAAATTTAAATCACTGTAACCAATGACTCTCATATCAAGAATGATGTCTCTTTCTGATGCAATCACACTCTCCATAATCAAAACAACAAACTGTCTTTCATATTACAAGACTATGTAATATCAGTATGATATTCAATCAACCATCCAACACATCTATTTCAACACTCACAAAGCATTAATGTCTTTCTCATAAAAAAATCTCAATGCAACAGTGATATGTTCAGATCACACTATGCAAAACCATTGATTAAATAAAAGCAAAGATTAAAAGCATCATATTACACTTGATGCTCTGTCATTCAACCTCCCTATGTATGAATTAATTTTTCACAAAGAAACACACCAAAAGCTAAATCTAGATCATCATATACTATTATACAATATTATGTGCTAAGCACCAAATAAACAATAGATTGAAATTGCTAGTGCTGCCTCACTTTAAAAAAAAAATGTTACATTTTTGCTGGCAAAACAAGTTCTGAAATTCCTCTATAAAATGCTTTCAGAATAAATTGAATACCATTTCAATATTAATCTGAAGCTTCAAGTAATTCCTCTTTCAAACTTCACCAACTGAATACCAAGATATGTATCTATATTTATAAAATGAAAAAGAGTAACTAAACTCACAACAAGTAATTGTCTACCACTTGTTACCTATTCACTAAAGATCTTCTAACCAAGAACATAGTCTATAAGAAGTTGATGCAAACTGAATACAATGCCTTACTACCACCAAACTACCATTCTCCAAGCTTCATCAAACTTCTTCAAGAACCCTAGCACAACCATAGTAGAGACTTCACAATTTTTAGCAAAAAAAAAACACAATAATTATTTAGGGCACACAAAGCTTCTTTCATTATATTGAATATTACAACTAAGAACAAATCAATGACATTCCTTTGACAACCCTTCATTATGTCAGTGCCACTTATTACCTTTGAAAACATACTTTCCCTTTACATTATGCCCACATCAAAACCTTTTTGACTTGCACAAGAATTTTATTTCTCATGACAAATAATACAATGAATCCATTAAGCTTCAAGATGAAATTTAAAGATAATAAAGTGCCTTTTGACCATTGACCACACAAGGAAGTGTTATCTATAACCTGATCATGAAGGTGTTCTCACATACATTCCAATACCAAACCATGTCTAGTCAACTAATATATCATTGTGATGATATAAAACATATGCCTTGAAACCTTGCAACATATTTGAAATTAATGCCAAACAACAAATGCCAAGGTGAGGCCAACACTATCAATAATTATTTACACATGACACCACTTGGTTATATAGCCAAGGTGAGATGTTGGATTAAATATGATAATGACAAGTGTCTTAATCCTAAGTCATGAGCCAACTAATATTAAAGCACCTAGGAAACATGTATTAAATTTCAAAATATAATATACAATCTAATGACAACAAACATATTTTATAAATATTCCTTCTGAGGACCTAAGTGGACTTAACATGTAAACATGTAGTGAGATATTTGACAACAATCTAGTTATCTCTCTTAGTATTGAATATATTGATATTTTTCTTAGAAGCTTCATGATAGTGAGTTGTTGCATTTGGATTTTGGCATGGATTGATCAATTGTATGTGCTCATAGATATTTAAAGATTGAAGTAAGGTTGGAGTTATAGTAGATATTAGAGACTATTATTGGGATAGTTACTCTTTGATGAGGTTTTAGTTGGAAGATCAAGTCACCTTCATATAGATATGGACATGTCATGATGCATATGTAAAGGATATTGTTCTTAGAAATATTCATGGTGGCTTGATGTATCTTGGAGAATAAATCTCATTCCCCACTCTTGGTCTACTTAGTGGATGATTGTCGAATAGGTATTTCTCAAATTTTTTTCATATACATTATGTTTTGTGCTTTGTCTTCTCATGTATATGGATCTTCAACTATCCTTCTTAGTTTTATAAGGTTCATTTGAGGAGTGTTTGTCATGTTTATTTCCTTGTGCATATGAGTTTTCTTTATGAAAAGATGAATTTATGAGATGTTATTGAGATTATTCCTAGTTATGGAATGAATTTGAGTTTGATATTCCTTGGTTTTAGAGAGGCTTACATCCATATTGGTTTTATGAAATACACAAGTTTTTTTTTATCTATGATATTGAATGGTTGGGTGTTGTTAAGTATTTTTAGTTGGGGTTTTCTAAAGGGGACTCACTTGACATGGGAGTTGAGGACTATATGGAGTGATTTTGACCTCTATGTTTGTGACCATGTGTTGTTATTTCTACTTTATTATTTCCAATAACAACATCTAGGGATCTTTGATCTCTTTATTTTGAGTGAAAATTTTTAGGAGAGGTATGGAGACTAGTTATGAGGAAGTATGCATCTTTTTCTTGTTGTATGTGTGGATTATAGTGATTTTTTTCTAATACATGTTTTTAATTGTTATCCACATATTTTTTATGATTTTTTTTTAATTAGAGGTAAAAGTTGGTGTTGATGGGGCCCAGAACCCAGTACAAGAAAAACAAGCTGCAATTAGAATAAACCATAAACCAACAAAATCTCCACAACAACCTCTAACAGATTAAAATGACTACACACACTGCATAAAATGGACAAGCAAGGGCCTAAAATCCCAATTACAACCTGGTTTTAACTGGGACCAGAAACCTTTAGAAACACAAAGAAACTGCCTACATTAGCTAGGCATCAAAAAACTAGCCACTCATGGAAGACTCCATAGAGCCAAGAAAGATAAATAGATTAATGGTGGAGGACACCATCAAACCCCTAATCAACTCATCTTTCTAGGATATGGAGAGAAAATTAGAATACCACCAATCCTACAACAAAACACGAGAATCCAAAGGTCCCAAATCATCCATGGATAGCTCCAACAAAACACCTCTTTCAAATCATTTTGATAATAGGAAACCAACTTCAAAACCACCTCTAAAATAATGATCTCCCCTCTATTGGAGAGGATGATACGAACAAAAAAACTACCACAACCAAAAATCACTAGAACCCTCGACCTCCACCTCCCTAGGAGAACTACCCACCTTAATAGGAATAGCTGAGGGAGGTCCACCTCCATAGGAGCAGAGGAGAAATACAACACAGTAGCCAAGCACGCAACCATAGCATCCTTCAGTAAACACTACACCAGAAAAAAATAGTGTCTAGACAAGGAGAAGAGTCTCATATAAACACCATAGGTCCACCTTAACACCTTTCAAATAAGAACTCATCTAGGTTTCCAAAGAAAACTTGAATAGTATTTTAGCTAAAATCCATTCACTCACCCACTTTTGAGCCTTCACAATAGACCAAAAAAATTGAGCCAACATAATATAAACATGAAGCAGCTTAGCCCACGAGAAGACCACAATCCCAACATCAGTAACCTAGGGGACAAGAGGAAAAACAACAACCTCAATAAAGAGGGTCCAAAGACACTCAGCCAGAGAGAACAAGGCCACAACAAAAACTCATCCAGAGAGACCAAGACCGAAGAGAGAAAATCAACAAAAAGAATTTACACAAGTTGAAAGACCACCAAAGGCAAAGTCATAGTCTCAGAATGAATAGGAACATCCAAACCCCAAGAGGAACAGGGGCACCCAAACAGGATGGAAATAAGGAGAAGGGCCAGGAAGAAAGAACACCAAGAAACCCCAACATGTTAGTTAGAGCTAGAGATGGGCCAAAACTCCAAACATCCAACAAGAGGGATACACCACCACTCCACAGAGAGGGGACAGGAAGAACCCAAAACACACCAAAAACAAAACCCCCCAAAATAGAGCCACCAAATAATCGGTAGGAAGAAGTGAAGGGCGCCCAAGAAGAAGAAAAAGACATAACAAACTAGCATGAAGAACCACCAAGCCATCCTATTACGCCAAATAGGAGAAAAAAAATCCCATTTTGCATCCAAAAAACCTCAGAGAAGCCAACACACACCCACTGCAAAGTAGGAAGCTAGAGAAAATGCAGGAAAGGAACCCACACAACACCCTCAAAAACAAGGTGTTTAGCAGGCCAACACCTACTATGAACCACAACAATGAAACCACCAACCTCGCCATTAATAGTAGAAACAACAAATCCATCCTTAGAATCCAAAATATTGAGGACCCAAAACTAAAGGAAGCCCCAACAGGTAGCATAGGGAAAGAGCCAACACCCAAAGCAACTTGTAGCAAAGGTATTCCTACTCCCAACTCCACACCTAGTTCCACACCCAGCTCCACACCTCTCCATTGCACAAGCGATGCCATTAGAAGGAAGGCAGTGATTAACCCTCCATCCCGCAATGACCAAGCTCTAGCCTACAACATCCAAACTCCAATCTTCATCATCATTCTCCGCACCATCTTTATCTTCCTCATTGGAATTCAAAACTCTAGCGCTCCCGCCCACAACAACATTTCCTCCCACTCTCACCATTTTTTTTGTTGTGCTTGTGCACGTCTTGTATATTTTTATGACTATTGATTGGTATGCTCTGATCTATTTTTAGATTTGACTTTACCCATGTAGCAAGAATTATTGGATATGTATGTGTTTCATTGATATTTTTATATAAGGAGACTATGACTATATTTTATGGGTTGAATATGTTATCAGAATGTTCTATTGATATTTTTTATAACTTTGGAGGTGTCAATGTTTAGATGTAATAGTATATTTTATGTTTAATATTTAAATCATATGGGTTTCTTCCTCAAAAATATCTTTGAGTCTCTACTGTTACTTGGATTTGATACTTGTGTTCTTTGGATTAGTGCATCTTCACCTTGGGGTATTCCTTTCCTTCCATATATTGTATTTTGGATTATGAGAGGATTTTTGACTTGAGATGGTAGTTATTATGGATGTTACTACATTTCTCTTGATGTAGCATAAGAGCATGCTAGATATTCATGTGGTTCCATATATGGCTATGACAATGTATTTGATTCATTGACCCTTATGCAATGTATACATGTGGAAGAATAATAGTAAAAAATGGTGTTGTACCCCTTGCACAAGAAAATAAATATTTTAGTTATGTAAAATAAATATTTGTTTGTTGTACATATTAGGAAATATTCTTAGCCATGCATTAAATATTTATTTGGATTCAATGGTAAAGTTGTATTTTAAATTGGTTAATATTTTATGTGTGGGTTCAATATCACAAAAATATGCAATATTGGAAACAATTAGTGTCATAAAGTAGTGGTTATTGCAATCCATAACAAATATGTTACCATAAAAAGACCATCACTCCCAATCTCAAGCATCCTTACTATCCATGTTGTAAGTTCTGAAACACAAACTACTAGTTATAAAACTGAAAATAAATTACATATTGAAGCTGGTGGATGGCTTGAAACTCCTAAAAACACAATGAGATGAATGAATTTGGAAGATATGTATGTTCCCATCATAAAATAAATATTATACATTACTAGATATATAGTTACAGTAACAACCAAGTTCATGAAACTCTAAACCAAAATAATTTAACAAGGTTTGGAGATTTATCTTTAAAAACTAAATGCTTAGAGAAACAAGTAAATAAAAATACAACCTTGTTACACCATCATAAGATTGGATGAATCAAATTAATTTTATCTATACATTCAGATAGATCCTAAAATGTTAAAAAACCAAATGAATCTAGAGAACATTACAAGTCATCATCAGGAACATATATATAATGAAGGTATAGTTTATGAAGTATAAGTTTGTATACAAAAAGAATGATTCTTGGGGTATGGCTTGTCCTGTCCTTGGCCATTCAACAAACTGGACCTACATGTAATTCCTTTTCTTCCATCAAGGCAAAAGAGATGGAAAATGCACCTAAGCCTGCCTAGCAACCTCATAATACTTAGGCACTCAGAAATCCTGGTGACAAGTTTCATCAAATTGATGAGAAATGTACTATTTTCATTCTACCAAAAATCCTCCATGATATTTAACAAAAAATATTCTACAAATTTTGGCCACATGGGTCCTTAATGCTTTATCACTTTTCATATGCCTTTAGTTGCAAGAACAACCAACGAACAAAGAAAATGGTGATTGCATTTACTACTTCTCTAGCAGACACAACTGCCAGTGCTTCTGTTTGTTGAAAGAAGTATGGTGAAGTGTAGTATAAGCCAAACAACTATCTCACAATCATAGAACACTAAAAAAAAAGATAAATCTCACAATAGTGAGAGAATTAATGCATTTATTAAAATTTAAGACAAAATATTGGAAGGGATAAAGTAAAGTGTGTTCTTTTGTAATTTTGGTTTATGTTGGCATGTGGAGAATACCATAATTCTCCTAATGTGGGGTACAAGGGGAGGCCTAGTATCCTTGCAAGAAAATTCCCCAAGATTCTAATTTAGCTTTGCAATCCTTCTTTTCTTTTGTTATTTGAAATTCCAATTCTTTCTCTTAGAACATTCTAGATTTTATGAATGTTGATCCAATCAATATCCTTTAAGTTTGATGTATTTTATTTTTTGAGTAAACCATGATCTACACCTCACCGAGAACTTGATTTTGTGTTTGTATTTGGGTATTTGATTGTTTATGCATAGTTGCCACATTAGGGATATGCATTTATGTTTGGATTTGTTAATTGATTATTTGGTGTGTATCTTACTTCTTTCACCCTAGGGAAGTTAGGTGTTTTGTTGGAAAATTCCTTTGAATATGTTGCCAAGGTTGGTGAAACACTGGCTTTTTCAAGGATGGGTGATCCTGCTTTCAGGATTGACACCCGACTAGGCTCACTCAGAGGAGGATTGAGAATTTGGCCTCTTTTATGTATCAAAAGTTTGATCCATTCAGGATTGGATTATGGAATTGGTAAGCATCTTTGATCTATTTTCCAATCGAATTTCATTGAGTATAGGTTGTACACACATTCACATACATTCAGTAATGAAGAATTGAACATATGCCTCACATGGGTGTTTTGGGAATAAGCACAAGCAAAGGGGACTCACATTGCACACTTGCATCTCTACCTCTTTGTTAGAATGGCAAAGGAACAGGGTGTGTTCAAAGAAAATTCACCAGTTGGGACTTGCCACCATCTAGATTCTTTCCTAATTAGTGCATACAATTTCTTTTAATCCTCCCTTGTCGTACACGATCATTATCAATGTGGGATATTCACAACCCATTACTTCTTATTTTGTTAAGTAATTGGAGCTCCCACAATCAATTTCAATTATATTTTTATGTGTATATTTAAGTCATCTCTACAACATATCAATTTTCTTTAGTAGTCATTACTTTAATGGCCTTTCTTTGATGTATTTTTGTAATGACCACAAGAAAAAGGTGCCCACGATGCACACAAGCACCTTATTGGTTTGGAGAGGGGACTAGGATTATTAAGCTTCTTTTGTTCCTTCATCTTAATGAATTCTTAGTTTTTTTGTGTGATTTATGAGTACCCTTACTTTGTGGTTATTACCACAATACATGACAGAAAGGTCATCAAATTAATGAGTACTCATGGAAATTACTCATGGAAAGATTACATAGAGAAATGTTGGTTAAAATTCCACAAATATTCTAGCTCTAATTAAAAAACAATTTTGTTAATGTTTTGAGTTGTACATCTATCAGTTGGGGAGTTCAATAGTTTTGGTTTAGCTTCAGTATGCCTACATGGTTTGCAATTTGGACATGCTATAACTAAGTTTATTGGACAAATGCACATGTTATACCATGAAGTGTTGTTGAGAAAGTCAGCAAGGATATATTTACATATAAAATTATTCATGTTTTCAACTTTGTAGATCTCAATAGCTCAATGCTCAATAATGTTGCATTTCTATTTGCTTGGATTGTATATTGTTATTGTTTTCATGTAAATACTAAAAATCTGCCTCTTTCACAAACTGTCAAATTCTAGTCTATGAAATGCTATGGAAAATTTCCAATGTTCAACTTTGGAACAACATGGAACATAAATATGTATCAAATAAGATGCAAGGTTGCATTTAAATTATCATTTGTTTGTATAAAATGAGTAGAGTCTAAGATAAAACAAGATGCAAGGATACATTTAAATTATCATTTGTTTGCATAAAACAACCATGTTCTAAGAAAAAATAATATGCAAGGTTGCATTCAAATTTTCAATTTGTTTGCATAAAACTTCATTTTGATTACTATCAGTATCTATGTAGGCCACCAGATTGTGGCCAATTCATAAATGCCCCTTGAAAGTAGCACATACAACTTTTTCTTGGTGATAATAGAACCAAAAGAAAAGATGTTATAGAAATTTAGTGTTACTATATTTGTACAAAT
This sequence comes from Sequoia sempervirens, assembly GCA_007258455.2. Taxonomy (NCBI): domain Eukaryota; kingdom Viridiplantae; phylum Streptophyta; class Pinopsida; order Cupressales; family Cupressaceae; genus Sequoia; species Sequoia sempervirens. The sequence continues at coordinate 114,288,956 of VDFB02026320.1, read as the reverse complement.
TCACATGCATGTGTGGCAGTTAATGAAAGGGAACAATATCAATTATGGAGGAAATCATTGAGAAATTCTTGTTCTCTAGCATATTGATGAGTGAAGTAAGGTGCAATAAAATTATACATTTGAAACCCCTGACAGCCAATTTCAACATTTGAATCATGTATGAATCTTTGAATGCAAACCTTAAACTCAAAGCTAGCATAAGAGCCACTACATCGCCTAACCAGAAATTTGATGTTTTTCTTTGTTTCGCGAGCATGTCCAAATGAAATGTACTTTACATTTTTATTATTATTTTCTAGACCCTAGGATTTTCTATGATCCATGTTTCTATGGAAAGAAACAAAAAGTCAATTACAAAGAGGATACCACATCACTGGAAAAAATATCATTGTGTTTTCATATTTCCAATCATATTGTTGACAGAAGCCTGTGTAACATAGATGGGCAAGAATGGCTACCTGAGTTGGCAGAAAAATCCTTCCATTAATCTTCATATGGGAAACACAGTAACAATAAATTGGTAGTATGAGGTATTGAAGTGGGAATGAACTTCAAAATCCCAAAGAATATTTATAGTGGAAATGTCTATGAAAGTGACCAACCCCTACAAGAGTTGACATAAAAAATTCCTGAACTAGAAAATATTGTGAAAGATCATTACTTGGAGTGAGAGCCTAAAGTCTTGACTAGGTTAGACTCTGTGTTGGCTTTCTCCCCTAATAAGAGAAAGAAAATTTTTTCTGTTGATGTTATGGTTGTTGAGGGTAAGTTGACTAGGGAGGATTATGTTGCTGCTAAGGGTGCTGCAAAAGGTTTTGTTTTGAGTTGTGAGGTAAAAACTAGTGGGCCTGGGGTTAGGACTAGAAATATACTAAAAAATTAGGTCGGAGCCTCAGGTATGGAGGTTTTTGATACTAGGGCTAAGGGACTGAAGCTTGCTACTAGTGAGATGGAAGCCATTGAAATTTTGAACAATATTTAGTGGTGTGTGTCATTTTTTGGCTGCTTTTTGGCTGGTGGTTTTCTGTCATTGGGTTGATGGTTGTTTAATGTTGCTTCCTTTTTGCTTTAGTTGTTCCTTTTTGTAAAAGGTTCTGGGTCCCTTCAAAACCCTTTTTTTACCTCTAATCAAAACAATACTAATGTTTCAATGATTTAGTTAAGTAATATACAAACCCCTTTGGAGATGATGATTATATCACAATGAATCAATTAAATATCAGGATTTAACCAAAATGGTTTCCTTAAAGCTAAACAAGGTCATGCCCGATTAGAGATCACCTCCAAATTTAAAACAAACATGTTAGATTAGGTATCTCATAAGGTAGAATCCAAGCTCCCTCCAAATCATAATATTAAAGAATTAAGATAAACCTTTTAAATGAAGAGACAACCAAAGCTAATATTGATTCATAAAACCATGAAGACCCTAATCAATCAATCCATGAAGACACTACTCTATCAACCCATGCATATACTAATTTATTGAATTATGTAGATATTAATCCATTGACCCATTTATATTTTAATTCATCAAACCATGAAAACCCTAATCTATAAATCCATTAGGATACTAATCCATCAACTTGTGTTAATCCTAATTTATTGAACTATGTAGATCTTGATCCATCAACCCATCATATCTCACTTCATCAAAAAATAAATATCCTAATATGAATGAGATATGTGTCAACCTAAAATAAAATAATGAGCTCAAAAATCCTTTTGAGAACCAATATACACCTTCAATATCTTATGTTTCTTTAAATAAATCATATTTCAACAACTTGATACAAGCACGTACTACTATGCCTTAAGGTGGAAACAAACATAGTTTAATTTCTATCACATTAACCCTTAGAGGAAAGATAATGTAGTTTGTAGATATTAGAAATTTTTGGTAGCATAACAACATGTAAGCTAACATTTTAAGAATGAAAAAGAATAGAAGAAATATAGAAAAAAGAGAAAGAACAAAAATATAAGTGGGGAAAACCCTTTTGGGTAAAAAAACCCACACTCTAAAGTATCAAACTAGTGCATTAATCTATGATAAAAAGGTAACAATACACTTGTAGGCTCACAACCTTAACATGGAGATTACATCTTTTCTCTTCTAGAGGAAACTTGACAGCTTAACCAGGTGCAATAAAAAATTCTCCTCTCTCATAACTCCTCAAGCAAGCTCATATTTATAGAGCACCAAGATGGATGTATAAGATTTTCATGTGTCAGCATCCTCTTCATTGCATACATGAATATAGAAAGGATAACATGCAAGGCACCTATCCTCACCTATAAATGCAACTATCATAATCACTAATCTTGCACATGCAAAAGCTACACTTGCCAAAATATAATTGCACCTCCAAAAATCTCATATTCCATGTAAAATCAACATGAAATAGAATTTTTCTTCATGCACAACTCAGCCTATAATAGAAAATTTTAATTACAAATCTTCTCTTGAGTTATCTTCAATAGATAAATCCCATAAATAAAATAATTAAATATGCTAAGAAAAATAAAAGATTGAGACATAGGTTCTTTTTCCTAACATAACCTTCACCAAGAAGAAACCATTCTAAAAAAATAAGACACTTCATATCATAACCAAAGTTTAAAAAAATAAGACATTCTTCACCAAATCCAAACCTTAAGCATGAAATAAACAACCTTAACCTCCTTTACAAATTCTCTATCATCCAAACCTTCATAATCTAATAAATATTTGAAATAAATATCAAAATTCCAAATTGAGCGATTTGTGTTATACCCCTTCTTAGGGTATCCCCCACCCACCCTCTATAGTTGTTGCCTGCCTTCGGCAGACCATATTTGCCTTAGGTCCTGAAGGGCTACCCCACCGACCATACCCGCCTTAGGTGGGGTTTGTGGTGGACTTCCTGCTGTGTATGTGGTAAAGGCGGTTTGTGTATAGAAACGTCATTTCAGGTGCGATCCCACCCTGCATGCCTATCAATTATAGCAATGCCTTGCCCAAGGCGAATAGTAGGGGCCCACCCACCCATGTTATGTATATAATCTTGACTGAAAGGTCAACTATTGAGTAATAATAGTGGCTAATGGTAGCGGTTGATTCCGATACGTGCCTCCCTGCTAGTATTACTCATTAATAATTGATACTGATACTGGAATGGTAGAGCATTCCACCTTTCTTCCCGATCTGGCGCTCTTCTCTTCTCCCCTATTTCATCTCCGGAAGCATCCATGGGAATGAAATAGCTAGAGGAGTGAGTAATCAATCCCAGGGGTGGGTGGTCCAACGGGGCGGCCGAAGCTTGAAAACCTTATCATCATCTAGTAGAAATTACAAGCATATTTTTGATATTGAAGCTACTTCGTTGAACCATGTTCATGTTGTTCAAACCCCTCCTATCACTAACATCTCCAAATTTCAACCCATGTGAGAATCTAAAGGTCAGCCCACAATACTGTGTCCCACTTTTTGACCAAACTAGGTGATGCGGAGGAAGGAATCACATACAAGTACCTTGACACATTCAAACAAGACTTCAATACAAATTATACAAATCTGCACCCTTGTTCATTCTTGGCAATGTGCTCCTAAAGCCTAAAACATGGAATGACACCCTAATGGAACTTAACCCTTGAGGACAACATGGAATAAGGGAAACTTGGATTTTTTAGACTATTCTCTACACATTTTAGGGGTTTTCAAATGTACATGACTCAACCAAGTGATCAATGTGATAATTTGTGCAAATTAGGTATTGCTACTATTAGGTATCTTCTAGGAAATGACTTCAAAAAAAGGAATCAACTTATCATGTGGATTCCTTTGCTTGTGTAGGCCTATAAAAACATATCAAAATTATTCCCTATCCTTCCTTTAACAAGAAATGCATAGATTTGTCTAACAACGTTGAACCTAGGGTTTTAGGATAGTTTACACACAATTGTAGAAATATTGTCATTAATCTTCTAGATTGAGAATTAGGAACCCTCCTTTTTCCAACCTATGGGCAGCATTAGGATAGATATTTCCACCAAATTTCATGCGTTTTCAGTGATGGAAACTCTGTCCATCAATTTTATTTGTCCACTAGAAACCCTAGGCAGGGTTTATACCTGAAGCCACCACAAATGTAATATCTAACACAAAACTTGATGAAAATATACCAAACCAAATGCATCTGAAAGCTAAGTCTCTCCTTGAACTTCTCCAATTGGTTTTGGGACTATACCATACAGTACCAATCCACACAATGTGAATTACAGTCACTTTCACAGGAAAATGCAATATTGAATGTGGAAAAATGTTGATCTTCTCATTTCCAACCTTCTCCAACCTTTGGGATTGATGTTACCTGGCATATTTAACATGTTACAATCATTTGAAACTGAAAAACCAACCACCAACTCCTTTTTTAGAACTAATGATAACATTTGCAACTTTTTTGACAACATTTGCAACTTTTTACAGCACGACTCCAAAACATTATAAAATGGACTTACATGACTACAAATGGTCTTGCATACCTTATTGACTCCAACCAAACCAAAAACCAAATTTTAACATGACAATAATTTTCCTCAAAGGGTGCATCAAGGATGCCCCTGCATCAATAGGATATTTAAATCAACATCTTTCACCAAATTTTCACATTATGAAACCTATAGAAAATAAACCATTAATAATTTTGAGATAATGTGAACTAGTGATTTGTGAGGATTTGTGTGTAGATCCTAAGTATATTTAAAAGAAAAGAAAAGAAAAAATGTGATTTTTTATGTAATTTTTAATAACTTTTCTTTATAGCATGCAATATTTTTAAAAAAGTGGTGTTTATGTTGTAAGGAATAACTTTTTTATAGAAAGGATAAAATTATAATTTCTAAAATATATATTTGTAACATCAAGATCTAGTGCATGAATTTTTTCCATTTTTTTGCATAATTTCTTTAATAAATGTTTGAAGTTAGCGTAATTATAATTTGGACATAGGTGTATGTTGTAACACATAACTTGTTTCATGTATCGAAATTGATGTTTATTTTCTAAAACAAGGACAACAATACCTAGAGAAAAAAAATTAGAATTTATTTTCTCTATTTTTCTATTCTCTTGTGTGAAAGAAATACCTTGATGTTTGGTGAAAAACCTACATTCACAAGAAGTAAAAATTAATTATAATAATGAAATAAAAATTATTAAAAATTATATGTTTTGAAAAGATTATAATGAGGGATACGTACTTACAAAATATAATTTTTAAATGACTTTATTTGATTCTTCAAAAGCTAAAGAAAAAGTGGGTTTTTGTCACCATCTTGATAGTTGCGAAGGAGATTCAATTGTGGGTATGGTTTAAGACTAGATGTGTTCTATCCAAAGGGGTTTGATATAAGTGGGTATTATCTAACCCTCTTCAATTACAACTATTTATATGGAATCACTCAAGGCTTAAGTCATTAAATTTTCTAAAAAATATTTTATTTCAGGAAAAATAAAGATGTCCCAAAAGTGGGACACATGATTGTGGTAGCACCCTAAATAACCAAATCTCATGAGATCAACAAAATAGATAAGGCTCAAGATATATAAGATCCAAACAAGTTCTACTAAAAAATGCAAGATATTAAATTACTATAGACAAGATATTATTGATCTATGAAATAATAAATTAAAATAAAGTACATCCATCTTCTCAACAAATAAATTAAGGATATATCAAGAGATCATTCTAAATAATCATCAAATTTTAATATTTTGACCAAGTTAAGGATAAAACATCCAAGCCAATTTCTTCCATCATATATTAACATCTCAAGATTAAAAGACCAAAATCAATCCTATACATCACCCAACAACTCCCCCTTTCATGATGATAATATTATTCACATTGATCACACAAAACATATTATGGCATAACTAATCACATTGATCATGTATACAAGTAGGCCACTACTAATCACACTGAACATATCAATGAGAAAGTCATAATTGATCACACCAAATATAGACAAGTAGGTTACTATTGATCACACCAAATATACACATAAACAAGTCATAATTGATCAAAATGAGAATATAGACAAGTGGATAACTATTAATAACATAAAACATATGGATAGCCAAGTTACAATTGATAACATTTATCATATAGATAATTGAGTTATAATAATCATGAACAAGGAATATGTAAAAATATCATATCAAGTTGTTCCAATCACTTTTTATCAAATCTAATTTCCTTACAACTTAGACAATTAAAAATTCTAAAGGTTTTTGGAAATACTATTGGAAAGAGAAATGGGGGAAGTATAGTTTGAAGATCTATACCTCGGTACAACTTTAGTAGTCTATTTATACCACAGAGGATATAGCAAGAGAAAAAACATGTGCGGTAAGAATCTAGAGGGTATACACAGCATAAAAAATCATAACATAAAATTAAAATACTCATATATCCATTGTGCACATATACTCCTTGTAACTCCTTTATATTATAACATAACAGATACAAAAGGGTTGGTCTAGTATCTTTTCAGTAAGTATTTCTATCTTTTCTTATATTCACACATATCTATGTATCTTCTATTACATATGCCATCTATACATATAATCCCTTGAAGGGACATGAATCCTAATGATAACTATTGTACTTTCTTGATATCACAGACCTCTTCTAGTACCTTGCGGTACGCTCTATTTTTGACCTTGACCTGCTAACATCATCCCCCTTTTAAAATGATGTCTTGTCGTCAAGATGTGTTTCTCAGATGGGAAGGATGTTTTGGTAGTCAATCTTTAGTTTGGCTAATTTTGAGGTCCAATGTGCTTGTGCCTAGAGGAGTGTTCCTATCTATGCTTGTATTTGTGGTAGTGTGTGCTTTTCCTCCCAAAGAGTGGTTGGGATTGCAATGTTGTTGATTATATTCTTTGCCTCTTTCAAAATGAGTTCGGGGAATCTCAACTTGTTACTGACTGATTCCCTTAATTGTTGTAATTTCTCTTTAAATAACTCCCTTTGACTATGGAGCTATTGTAGATGAATGTGTAGTTGTTTTACTTGATCCCTCCTTCTTGCTCTAGCTAGATCTTGTAAAGGATCATAGACCACTTGTACTATTTGATCCTCTATCTAAATGATAATACTAAGAATCAATTACCTTTAGTAATGAAAGTAAGGATAGTATCATATATAAACCCATGGGTGACATTAATATTAAATTTGGTTCTTAATGAGGATCATATTAAGAAGTTAAATATTAATATTGGGTATCAATATTAGTAAATATAAATATTAAAAGGAATGGTAGGCATAAAGGAAATTAAAATACTTTTATGAATGTTATTAAACTCAAGGTCATTATGGATATTTAATACTGACCTTATCACTAGTATGTTCCATGTTCATGTGTGATGAGTGATTATTAGTGTTGACACGTAATTGTTTTTTAAAAATAATAAAAAAAAAAAAATTGTGGTCAAGTATTGTTTAGTTGTGTAGCAAAATTGGGGCATTACAAGTCTTTTTTTAAAATGTTCTTTGAAGAGTATGATTCTTGTAAAATAAAAAATTTCAACGATAATTGAGGTAGTTGAAACCTTGTCAAGGTCCAAGGAAGGTTTTGGAACTTTGACTGAATGCTGAAATGACTTTTCTTTGCTTTCATATTGCTCGAAACTTTGAAAACCCGTCTTTGAAGGCAAATTTCAATTTGTGCAAGCTTAAAACCTTAATGAGAGTATTTGGTCGGATATTAATGAGGTTTATGATACCTCATTAAAGCCCAACAATTTTTTTGAAACCTATAGAAACTTATGAAATCTTGCAATTCAACCAATTTTGACTATGTACACAACCCATTTTGCTTGATGTCATCTTTCGGCTAGGTTGTGAAAACTCTTATGGGACCCATCATGGTTTGCAAAACCATTATAAGAGCCAATAGAATGGGCATTGATAAGCCTTTGACATGGAAACAATGGGGAAATACATGGTTGTGGCAACCAAGTGGGAACCCAGTGTGATTCTAAAAACCACCAAAAAACCCAACAACTATTTTAAAAGGTAGAAGTAAAAGTCAAAAAATATGTTGTCGGGAGTCCTTGGAAGTTTGAAAACTCTCGTCAGTGCCCAAAATAGTTATAGAAACCATTGAAAACACCAAAACATCATCAATATATAAAAGAGGGCGACTAAAAATTAAACAACACGATTGTAAAAGATACTTTGAATTCAAGAAGTTATCATAAAAAAGAAATGCTAGGTAATGACATCTTCCATATGCCATATATGCCCTCCAAATTGAGATTCAATGGAGATGTTAGAATATGAAATCTTACTTTCTTAAAATAATTTAAATAATATGTCATAGATAGATAAGTGGGTATTTTTGGGCCATACATATATATCCACAGATTTTAACTGTGGCGTTTAAAAGTACATATATAAATTGCCTATGGGTAAGTTTATTATGCTCCTAAAAAGAAGGTATAATGCAGACCCGTGGCCGTGACCCTTATCGTCCCCATGCCCACTTTTGTTAACAAAATACCTCATCCAGGCTGCAGCTACGATAATAACGAAATGCGTGTTTAAGCTTTTGTAGATTTTAAAACACAAACAGTAAACTGAAATTGAAAATTGCAACGGCCAATACAGAATTGCTTTAACACGCGAACAAAAATCTTTTATTCAACTTCTCAAAATAGATTACATTTTGCAAACTATGTTTCAAATGACACAATAACACAGGTTGTAGCATCTTTTCGCATTAACTCCATTTAACTGACAGATATAACTGAAGTCCAAAGGCTATTTAACAGTTATATTCATGCAAACTATCTAAAAACTTATATGTGGCAGAGAAGGCACACAACATGGCGGTGAATGGCATGCAGAACTAGACGATCAGCATAAGCGAAACTCAACTAAACTTTGTCTGATCATGGAAGCCGACCCTTCTCAAATAGTATTGCAATGGAGGATAAATGAGGTTAAATTAATATTTTTAAGCGAAAGTAAAATGAGTGTAGTGTTTAGCAGATTGCCATTTTCGCCGAGTAACATTAGATGCCACAATGAGATTTGTAGACCACACCAATTTTCGATCTACATCGGGCAACATTCACCATTAATGTTGTGTTGCGAGAGACTGGAAAGTTCCTGTTTGCCGGCCGTGCGGTTGTCTCGTTGTATAAAAAATACCATAAACATTGGCCAGTAGAAAAGATTTACCCACGTAGTAGATTACAGAATAAAGTGCAAGTTATCCAGAAGCAGTTTTAGATTTTTCCACGAGCAATGCAGCCTGGCAGTAATGTTACTTAGAACTGGTGTCGATCTGGAGTCTATTTTTAGAGGAATAGTGAACTAAAGTGATGATATATGCATGGTATCGATGCCATCGGTGCATCGTATCCGCTGGATAGCCGATTCCCTCAATGCAAGTCGGTTTTTTACTTCCACCGACACTCTCTTTCTCCACCGATACTCTCTTTTGGCTATATATTTTTATCCCCACTCGATCTGCTTTATCCTGCTTTTTCTGTTTGCTATGGCGTTCAGTCCGGAGTTCCTTTTGGCGCTCAGTCCAGAGTTCCTTTTTGCGTTTGTTCTCGTCTTTACACTACTAGTGTTTGTGCTCGTGTTTCTGCTCTTGGTTTATTGCCCTCCTCCTGCCGGATCATTCCTCGCTTCTACGCCACCTCACGAGTTCAAATCCCGGATCTCTCCCCCTGTCACATCTCACCACATCATCTCTATTCCAGAAGAGCAGCTTAAGTAAGCCTGGCTGTCACTGTTCTAGTTTTAAAGGTTACAAATAAAGTTATAGTAACTTAATGTTTGTTATAACTTCATGTTTGTTTCGTTTTTCATTTGTGCAGGTGCCACGGTTTCAAATCTGGGCGCGGTATTTGCTCGCTTTAAAATGCCCAAACACGTTCAAGATAGACGCAGTATTTTGTGGTCTCAGGACATAAAGTTGTCTCAATGTACTTTCCAGTTCTGCGGTGTTAATGTTAATGTTATCATCGGCTAATAGTTTTGTCTTACTAGTATTATTAATGGCTCTGTCTTGCCATGGACTAATGGTTTTGATGAGTTACAGTTCCTATGAATACGTATGGCGCCTCTTTGATAAAGAATATAGCACTTTACAGTGTTGTCCTTATTGCATGCACACTTAAAAGAACATAGGTTTTTAGTATTTCTTAAAGCAGAAGCAAAACTGTCACTATCACTATGAAACTAGCGCTTCCACTAGAAGGGGTGCAAGGGTTAGCTGATGGAAAAGTATATGTAATTAAAAACTAAACACAATCAAATTTAATTATTAGGCATCTTGTATGATTTTTTAGTATTTCACAAAGTTAAAGTAGAGGCAATTACAAGAAACTGTCACTATGAAATGAGCCACAAAAGTAAAATTTGTCTGTAATAGTACTAACAAAAATGTAAATGAGTTCACTTATTATATTGACTGTATTGTTGTAATGCAAATGAATTCACTTATTATATTGACTGTATTGTTGTTGGAAATTGTGTTCCATTGATAATTTGTAATTGATATAAATTGAGAAAAATTGTTTTTTTGCATTTTATAAATTCAAATGGTTTTTTGCAATTTAATATTTGAGTAGAGTCTAAATATATATTTTTTGAGTGAGCAAAAAATTGAGATGTATTTAGTCTCTCAAAATTATCAAGGACATATCCCAACCTCATCTCTTATGATGTTGAGAAATTACATTCAATAAGATTTGATCTACTCTTAACTTCAAAAGCATTCAACTTCACCAATAATTTATTATTTTTACTATTTAATATTTCACTATTCCAAATTTTTTTTCAAGTGATATTTTTTATAGCTATTATCTCTTATACATACCCAATTTCTACTTCAAAATAATGCTCACAATCAAGCTCTAGTTCAAATGAAAATTGATTATAATATTGAATCAACTTTCAAAATAAAAATTTATAATTTTTTGCATAATCAAAATAGTGGAAAATGTTAACTTTCAAGATAATGCATAACACTTTTTTAATTTTTTTTTATAAAACTAATAAATACAAAGAAACTAAAGAAAAGAAAAATAGAAACAAACAAACTTAACTAGAATACAATTTTGATAGTTTTTTAAGTTATAGCACAATGTCATAAACTTAGATGTCCTTAAATATATGTTTTTAATCCTTCAACTCAAGATTTTTTGTATGTGGATGATTAGATTAACAATTAGCTTTAAGAATAATTGGTTTTAGAAAACAAATTTGAATTTGAATAAAGTGGATTAGGTTGCACTATTTGACCTTTTTTAAGGTAGGAAAATATTGGGAATGATGAGTAGTCTAGATTATTGGGATTTTTACTAGTTTTTGGTTAGCGGATTTAAATCAAACATGTACCTAAGGTATAGTTGTGTGTGAAATTGGTGTATTATAAAGTGCATAGAGGATACCCCTATGTTGATCCAAGAGAGAGAAAGTATGAGTACTCAAAACATACAAAAAAGTTACATTTCCTCCCAAGTGGTATAATCAAGGGAAAACACTAAAAGAAACATGTAACATGACATTTGTGAACACCAATCATGAAAATAGTACTGTATACCATATATATAAATTAAGTAATAGAAAAGGGGAAATGACCAACCAATTATATGAGTGGACTTAGCAATGTAGTAGGTCAACTTTGATAGAGACCAATTATCTATCATAGAGATAATTCTTGCTTATGTTATTTAATAAGAAAATATCTTCAATATCTATGGTGTCACAATGTATTTGTGGTGATCATGATGATGGATGTACTCATGAAGTATCTCTTGATGAACAAGAATGTGATGCAAAGTTGCAGTTTAATTTTTATTTTGGAGAATTAGGCTAATATTTTATCCCTCACATTAGTTTGTTTATATTTTATGAATTTCTTTTGATACTTTTCAATAGTTATTTCTTTCTTAGAACTCTGACCCTTGTAATGAAAAAGTATAGTTAGTGATGCATCTTTTGCAATTCGTGTATCATGTTGATCCTCTTGAGGTACCATTATTTTTATTGCAATATTAAGTAAATTACTAGTTTCAATCATCATATCATCATACTTTACACTACTGATTCTCATTTGCACATATATAATGGTCCATGATATAGTAATGTTATATTTATTTACTATTAACATGGACTTTGGGTATGCTAAATGTAGTCTAGGACTAGTCAAGAAAAATAATATAACATTTGACCATAAATAGATTTGGGAGGATATATTATTCACACAATTACCTTTGAGTAGCTTGATCATGTGATGTGTAGGGAATGACTTGATGTAGATTTGGACATTTTTATTTGGGGTGCTATATATTTTTTCCATTATTGTTGATCCATTATAATTAAAGCACATTGTTATTTATATTAAAAGTAGGGGAAGGGCACTAAACCCAAGATTTTAAAGAGTAGCAAACAAAAGAGCAGAGGCCAACAAGTCCTAACAATCAAAACCAGAAAAAAGGAGGCATATAGACCTCAAATAAACATGAAGTGAGAAAAGTAGCTGAGAGAACAAGGAACACAAGCTAGAAAGATACCAAAAACAACAGAGACAACAAACCAAAAACTACAACATTTAATTTTTAAAAGAACTAATGAGATCCCAATTTTTCTTCATCTTGTCTAGAGCACTCTTCCAATCCTCCTCCTTAACATTATTAGTATCTGATGTCATTTAAGTCATCTCCTCCTGGTATTTCCCAAATTTTCTATTGATTTTCCTTATCTTGGACTTACTAGACACAATCCCAAAGATTTCAAATTGCATGAACCCATCCATGATAATAGTTATATTACTAATAGCTTCCTCCAGGATAGAAATCCTATTTCTTATTTTATCACCATCACCTTTGGGATCAACTTCAACTTCCAGGGTGTAGCTAGGAATTTCCTTCAATTGACCAAGTTCATACCTCTTTTGGGATCACAACAGGTCCCTTCTTTTTCAATTTCCTCTAACTCCTTACTAAGGTTTTCCTTACCAAGTTCTTGCTCCCACTCAAACCCTTTAGAATCCTCATCATCATTGTGTCCCCCCTCCTCAAAACTAATCTCCTCTCGTTCCTCTATTTCTTCACAATTATTTTGGCTATCATCATCAAAGTTAGGGAGGAAATGTTTATCCAATTAAGCTATATTCTCTTCTTCAAGACCTAACTTTTTATCTTTAATATATTTTCCTATATACTTCTAGTTGGATTTAGCTAGTTTGGCAGAACTCCTTTTTTCCTAACTCACTACTATTCAAGCACTTCCAGAAAGGGTTTGGGTTATCACCAATTTCCATGGTTATAGAACTAGAGGGCTCCTTCTTTTTAGCATTGTTGAGAGAGTGAAATTCCTTTTCTGAAGGGTTAAAGCCTTCACAAGAAAAATGGAAGAGGGATTTTGGGGTGCAACAGAAGGAGAAATTCCTTTCTTGGATTTGGAGTTTGAGATCGAAGGAGGGGGTTTAGGGGTAGATAAGGGATTATTTTCTAAAATATTGATTTCCAAGGGATCTACAATTGGGGTAAGATTCAATTGGTGGTGGTAGAAAGAAAAAAAATATAAAGGGAATAGATTGAACCTTGATGCAAAGGTGGCAAGGCACCTTTAGTAATGCAAGATGTTAGGGATGAAAGCAAGTAAAAGGGTATATTTATCCATTCCCTATGGTGAATGCGATTTAACAGAGGAAAATGATAACCATGAATTATCACAAATATTCCCTCAAGGGTAAAATAATGCATTAAGTGAAGACTTACCAAGCTATAGGGGGAAGGAAGCTTCTCCTAGTCAAATCCATTTTGAAGATGAATTGGTTTTTTCCCTTTATCAAATAATTCATCCTTGAATTTATGGTATTTATCGTTGCTAATATTTGTCACTTCAATACCTTTACATTGAAGTCTCATAGCATCTACGATGAGTCTAGTGGCCACCTCAAACTAAAATCCACCAATGACGACCTTTTCAACATTCCAATAATTGTAAAATTTGGAGGTGATGGTATCATCATACACCTACATGGATTGGAAGAAATAAGTGACGCTATCCTCCTTAAAAATTCTCCATAATTCAACATTTTGTTTTAGTGGTATGTGAGAAAGGAGCTAAAAAAATTTCCTTTGTCCACCCATATTAGCACTAGAGTAAGTTTACTCAGAGGTTGGAGAGGAATCTTCATAATAAATAAATATAGAGAGAATGAGATATGGGGATTGAAATGCACAAGCAATTCTTGAAGAATAAGCATCTAATTAAAGGGGAGGAAAAGTATCTCATGCCAAGCATTCAGCTAATTATTGCCCTATCCTACAAATCAAACCATCTGTTGAATATATTGTACTTAGGGGAAGACTCATGCATATTAAAATTATATGAAATGGAGAGAGGTTCCAACCTTGTGTTGCCACTTTGGAAATCATTTGCTTCCATAATTAATACACTTTCAAAAAATCAATAAGATTTGGAGCATGAAAGACATCATCTCCAAATCTAAATAGATAATGTGATAGTACCTTCTATATAACCAAGGATTAAACCCTCATGATTAAATTTAATGTTATTAAAGCCTAACTCCTTCCTTTTCTTATATGCCAAGAAATAATCCTTGTCAACATCATTCATCTTATGAATCCCCCCACATACATGAAGGGGGGAAATGATAAAAGAAATTAAAAAGTTGAGAAACCTCGAGAAACTTAACAACATAGGAGGTTGGCACATTATGGATCTTGTTACACATGTTAGGTAACCACGTAGTGTCGAGTATTTCATTTTAAATTATTTATTTAATATTGTAAGGGATATTCTCAAGTCCCCAACAAACCTAATTATGGCAAGAGATGCCAAAATTTGATATCACATTAGGCAACATATAACCTTCCCTATAGGTGTGACAAATCTTATATTGAAGAAAAGTGCCTACAATTTTTTTGTAGTCATCCATCATGTTGCTAATTAACCAAGGCTTGATAGAATCTCATTTTAAGATATTAATGATGACCATAGAATAACCTTCAATAATGACCTTTCGAAAACCTTTTTATTTTAGTCTCTTAATTCCCCACCAATTAGTTGTGGCCTCAACAATATCACTAGATAAAATCCTTAGGTTTTTAGAATTTCCTTCAATGAGGATACCTTTGTGGTCTTTGATCACTCCCCTCATAACAACCATAGCAGGGTTCCATTTAGAGAACCTATCAAAGTTTAATTTAAACTGACCTTGCTCAGGAGGGATCCACTTGGTAGGTTTCCTACTTAATATTTTAGCCTAATTGGTTCAAGTAAGATCATGTATGATGCCCCATAATTATTTAATTATGATTTCTCCATAAGAGTCCAAACGATTTTGAGAAATTATACTAGGTGTATTTATATTTTCTTGTAATTATTTTTTTATGGAAAGAAAAACCTTTGTGTTGTTTATTCGTTGATCCCTAAAAATTATTTTGTTTCTTTCTTTCCACAATCCCCAAGGGACAACGGGGGAAATTTTTAACCATAGATCAACAATGAATAGGGGAAACCCAACAAACTAGTAAAGACTTAAGGACATAGTTCAAAAATTTAGCTATGAAGGAGCAATTTAAGAGAATCTACTATATGCTTTCAAAATATTCAAAGAACAAAGAACATCTCTTAATATATTGAAAGACACTCATTTTTAGGTTATCAATAGTAAAAATGTTTCCATGAATAACAATTCACTAGAAGCAATTTATTTTGGGAATGAGTTTAGGATTCAAACCCGTTTCCAATAAAATTTACTATAGAGAAGGAAAAATTGCTCCATCATGTTGTACATAGATTTAGCTAAAAATATGTTAGAAGGATTTTTTATCCATATCCAAATGTCCATTTCATTCTTGGAAAAAAGAGTGCAATCCATAATTGGATTACACAGATCCTTCAAAATATCTTCCTCATTTTTTTTACTACCTCCCCTTAGGGATCCATCCACAAAAATGTGATCTTGAATTTTTTCCATTTCTAGGAAGCATCGCCCCAATCAGTATAGTTATGAGGGAGTCTCCTTAGGCCTAGGTTAAATCCTTGATTTAATATAGTTAAATTGGTTGAAGGGGGAAAGAGTAGGACCCTTAGACCAAAAATCCTCCCAAAACCCAATGTTTAGGCCATTGCCCACCCTTATTATAATCCCATAGTTAATGATACCTCTTATTTTTCACCAAGTTATTCTAGATAAATATACCATATGGTAGTTCAAAAAACATGAAATTATTTTGATTTACATTAGCAAGGTATTTAGCCTTCAAAAATACAACCCAATATTTTTCTTTAGTCAATAGGTACCATCCAATTTTGGCAAGTGACACTTTATTGAAAATTTTCAATCTCTTGATTCTAAGACCCCAAAACTTGTTTGACATGCAAAATTTCTCCCAACTGACGAAGGAAATTATGGAATTTTCTTCCATCCCTATCCATATGAACTTCCTCTAAAGTTGTTCAATTTTGGAGGATATATAAGCAAAATCTTAAACAAGGAAAGAAAATAGACTGGAATAGTTTGAAGGGAAGCTTTAAGAATTTGGAGCTTCTCAACTTAGCTAAGCAGCTTACCCTTCCAACCAGCTAGTTTCTTTTGAATTATTTCTATTATATCATTCCAATAATAATTTAAAGGTTTTTTGGTAGTAAAAGGAAAGCTAAGGTAAGAAGCTGGGAGGGGATCACATTGACATCATAAAATCCTAATTTAATTCTCTCTTTAATTAATTGATATGCATTGAAGAAATAAATCTTGCTCTTTATGAAATTAATGTGTTGACCTAAGGTATGAACTTATCTATTGTACTATAGAAAAATGGATCTTTAGACATTTTCACGGTCATTTCAGTCTTTTCTTATGGTTCTTGGCCTAATTTTCCTTGATTTAATGTTGCAATGCGGTCAACACACTCACATTAGGTCTTGTAAAAGTGTTACAAAGTGTTATAACACATTTTCACACTTTTCTAGAATATTCTTATTATAATTCATTTAAATAACACCTTTTTATCACTTACCAAGTCTTATTTTAAAGTGTTGTAAAGTATTGTAACAAACTTTCATGATTTTCTAGGCTTGTCATCATTAATTACACCTTTCTTATGCCTTATTTGGCCCCTTTATGCACTTACAAGTCGTACTTAAGTGCATTTTTAAATATAAACCTGATAAACATCATTTAAGACAACTTAACTCCCGACACCCATTCAAATGTCTTGAGGGGGACCCATTCGCCATTAAGGGTGAATGAGTCCCTCTTGGCACAAAAATCAAAATAATTTCAAATTACTGGTGGGTTTTTATTTCTTAAGACCTAAGGTTGATCTGTGATGTATTTTTCATAAAATTGGGCATAATTGTGTATAAATAAGAGATTTTCTATTCATTTTAACCCCCAATTCATCCAAGAATTCATCTAAACATTCATCCAAGCATTCATTCTAGCATTCACTAATAAAAGCATTCAAGCATTCAAGCATTTTAGGCATTTTCAAGCATCTTGGAGCAGCCATTTGCATATCTTCAGATTTCAACATCAAGGGTTTGGTGAGTTGTGACATTGCATGTTGTTCATTCATCATTCTCTTTGGATTTTATTTCATTTTTAAGGGTTTGATTACCAAACTGGGGTTTGACCAAGGAAAACCCCTATACTCTAACCTAACACTTTTCCCCTCTTTGCATGTGTGTTTTGTAGGTCTTGTATGGGCATTTTTCAAAGAGCTAGGTGTTAAAATGTGTCATCAACTTTTAAAAATCATTCAAAGTCAACAAATCCCTAATTTAAGCTTGGAGAATGCTTTCCCATCAGATTTTCTAGTTTCAAATCCAGTAACCTGTCAGGAAGAGAAGAGCAGATCAAAAGCCACATATTTGACTTTTGACATTTTAGAATTTTGCAGGTGGACTAATTTTCCATATGTGGTGAATGAGTCCCATTTTAAAGCCTAAAAAAGTACTTTATGAAGATTTGAGCTCCCGACATCCTGAAACTTGTTTTGGCAGATTTTTCCAAAAACATGACTAATTCACCATCTATGGTGAATGATTCCTAGTGTGTTTCAACAATAATTTATATAGCATTCTAGAGCTCCTCCACAGTAGTTTCCAGCCTCCAGGTGCACCTCTCCAGTTTTGTTAAATTCTATTATTGTTTGTTCATGTTTCAAGGCCTTTCTTTATATCAGAGTGTGTTCTCAAACACTTTATATTTCTTTAGTTTTGCATAAATAATCAATCTCTTTTATCAATTTTTTTCATTTAGATAATTTCATTTAGACATATTTCAATCATACTTGTATTAGTTTGAGTGAACCACCACAGTTTTTGGCCTATCTCTCTCCTTTTAGGTGAAAAACCCTAGAAGTGCAAGAGAGCCTATACTCCCCAAAAATTGTTGGTTCATCAATATCTAGGATGTTTTCCATGAAGAAACTTCCACCATCGAGGCAACACTAAACATAATTATGTCATCCGTGAATTGTTTCTAGGAAGCAGGGGAAAGAGAATAATCAAATTTAATGTCTTTAAAAATATTCATGTCAAGCAATTTTTGGATATTCCTCCCAAGAACTTCAACCACCATTATGAAAAGATAGGGAGAGAGAGAGGATCCCCTTTCCAGAAACCCTTCCCACTAGAGAAAGAACCCAAAGGAATCCCATTGACTAGAACAAAAAAATTTGGAGATGTGACACAAGCTTTAATTATTTTCAGAAACCTTCCTTTAAAACCATACTTTTGTAGAACAACCATAAAAAATTTCCAGAAGAATTTTTCATAGGATTTGAAGATGTCTAATTTTAGTGCCATAGTGGGATTCTTGAATTGTATTACATAGAATAGATATACTCATGAGTAACTAAAGTTATATGTCAAGAATTTTTCTTCCTGAAACAAATCCTTTATGAATGGGGGCAATCATTTTATGTAGAATCCCTTTAACCTATTTAAAATTAGTTTAGATAACATTTTTTAGGCTATGCTGCATAGAATAATGGGTCTAAAATCCATCATAGTAAGGGCCTCACCAATTTTGTGAACCATCACAATGTATATAGAGTTAAGCTATTTTAGCAACTTTCTTGATCTAAAGAAGTCCTCGACAACATTAAGAAGGTTAGCAAAATCACCTTCTAGTAGTCTTGAAAGAAGACAAGGGAAAGCCATCAAGGTTCAAGGCCTTGTAAGAACCAAAGGAAAACAAAACTCTTCATAGGAAATGAACTTCAAAAATTCTTAAGATCCTAGTTAGTGATGACATTTGGAATAATATCAGTAAGATCCTCTAAATTGAAAACATCCATACTTTGACCTACCAAGTAATTAATAAAGATAGAGACAACACCCTCTACAATATAATTGTCCTCATTAAGAACAATATTGTATTCCCTGATTAGGGACTTAATGATGTCACTTTTCATGTGTCTCAAATTAGATTGGTGAAATAATTTAGTGTTCTTTTCACCTTCTCTTAACCATTGAACTCTTGATTTCTATTTCCAAAAAAAATCCTCTCTTTTTAAAGCCTAATCCATTCCATTCTTAAATCCTTTTCTTTAACTTAAGTTTGCACTTCCTTATCTCCTTCTTCCAATTTTTTTGTATGGCTTGTAGGCTAGAAAAAATAATTTTATTTTCTTCGAATATATTTCCAAAAGAGATTTTGTTCTAGATCTTAACCTTCTCACTTCAATTCTTTCCACAAGAGATTTGGTTCTAGATCTTAAATCTTTTTCTTTAACTTAGGTTTGCACTTACTTATCTCCTTCTTCCAATTTTTTGTATGGCTTGTAGGCTAGACAGAATAATTTTCTTTTCTTGGAATATATTTCCAAAAGAGATTTTGTTTTGGAATATATTTAGTGTTCTTATCACCCTCTCTTAACCATTGAACACTTGATTTCTATTTCCAAAAAAAAATCCTCCCTTTTGAGGGCCTAATCCACTCCATTCTCAAATCATTTTCTTTAACTTAGGTCTACAAATCCTTATCTCCTTATTCCATTTTTTTTGTATGGCTTGTAGGATAGACAAAATAATTTTCTTTTCTTGGAATATATTTCCATTAATTGTTAATGGTAAGTAGGGGGGAGAGAATAATCAAATTTAATGTCTTTAAAAATATTCATGTCAAGAAATTTTTGGATATTCCTCCCAAGAACTTCAACCACCATTATGAAAAGATAGGGAGAAAGAGAGGATCCCCTTTTTGGAGACCCCTCCCACTAGAGAAAGAGCCCAAAGGAATCCCATTGATTGGAACATAAAAATTAGAGATGTGACACAAGCTTTAATCATATTCAAAAACCTTCCTTTGAAACCATACTTTTGTAGAACAACCATCAAAAATTTCTAGGAGACTTTGTCATAGGCTTTGACGATGTCTAATTTTAGTGTCATAGTGGGATTCTTGAATTGTATTACATAGAATAGATATACTCATGAGTAACTAAAGTTATGTCATGAATTTTTCTTCCTGAAACAAATCCTTTTTGACTGGGGGAAATCATTTTATGTAGAAGCCCTTTAACCTATTGACAATTAATTTAGATAACATTTTGTAGGCTATTTTGCATAGACTAATGGGTCTAAAATCCATCATAGTAAGGGCCTCACCAATTTTGGGAACCATCACAATGTATATAGATTTAAGCTATTTTAGCAACTTTCTTGATTTGAAGAAGTCCTTGACAACATTAAGAAGGTTAGCAAAAATCACCTCCTAGTAGTCTTGAAAGAAGAAAAGGGAAGGCCATCAAGGTTCAAGGCCTTGTAAGAACCAAAGGAAAACACAACTCTTCATAGGAAACAATCTTCAACAAATTCTTAAGATCCTAGTTAGTGATGACATTTGGAATAATATCAGTAACATCATATAAATTCAAAACATCCAAACTTTGACCTACCAAGTAATTAATAAAGATAGAGACAACACCCTCTACAATATCATTGTCCTCACTAAGAACAGTACCATATTTCCTGACTAGGGACTTAATCATGTCACTTTTCATGTGTCTCAAAGTATATTGGTGAAATAATTTAGTGTTCATGTCACCCTCTCTTAACCATTGAACTCTTGATTTCTATTTCCAAAAAAAATCCCCCCTTTTGAGAGCCTAATCTACTCCATTCAAGGAGTATATTATAATTATGGTTCGAACTTGTTATAGGGAGGGAAAAGATAGTTAGCTTGGAAAATATTTTAGTTTTTAGATATCATAAACCTATCTAGTTTAACATGTATGTGGTTTTTTCCTTATCACCTACTAGACTGAGTGAATAAGGACCCACGTATGTTAATATCTAATAGTCCATGTGAAAAAAAGAAATCCATGAGATCAATCATACTATCCAAGAAGTTAATGAAACCCCCAATTTGACTAAGGATTACAATACAATATTGAATTCTACACTCAACATCCAACAATCCCCATTGTGACTTGTCATTCTAGAAGCAATATGATTCCAAAGAGTAGCTCTTGTAGGTCTAGAATTCAAAGTGTAAATATTTTCAAGATTCCATTTATCTGATGAATTTAAATTCTTCATATGTATTACAATTCAACTTTTAGAGAAATTACCTTTGAAACCTTTGATCCTATAAGGGTTCCAAAGAGTAGCTATGCCTCCTAAGGCCCCATCATCATCACAAGTAGAGTAGTTAGCAAATGGAAAAATATTTTTCACAATCTGGTTAAAGATAGATTATTGCATCTTAGTTTTGTGAAGAAAAAAAATGTCATTTTTGTGAGTAATTACACAAAATTTGACAAAATTCTACTTAAACGGGTTTTTCAAATAATTTATATTCCAAGACAAGATCCTCATAGAAATGAATACAAATATTAGTGACAAGCTGACACTGATAGAAGGGGGAAGGCCCCACTGATAATTCATTTATTTTTTTCCTTTTATCCTGAGAGTTCATCCAAAGTTTTTTGTTTCCCTGAGGCAACATCTCAAGCATCATCTCTATTCCTAGAGTCCCTCTAAGAGGGCTTTTCAATTTTTGTTTCTCCTCTTACATATCCTTTCTTTTTA
Source organism: Sequoia sempervirens (assembly GCA_007258455.2). NCBI lineage: Eukaryota > Viridiplantae > Streptophyta > Pinopsida > Cupressales > Cupressaceae > Sequoia > Sequoia sempervirens. The sequence continues at coordinate 114,266,862 of VDFB02026320.1, read as the reverse complement.
TTTTTCATTTTTTTTGTTAAATTATGTTGAATCTTCCTATAAGCCTTCAATAGAGGAATTACTATGAGAGGGGAGGTATTTTTCTCCAAAACCCAACAAAGCCAAGGAATCTTGAAAACCTATGGGAGGGATACCAAACTAATCTAAATAACCAAAAACATTTGGTTGTAGAGGGTTATCAACCATCATACTTAGGTTTCCTTCCTCAAGGAGTTTAGTACTACTATGAGGAAGTAAATCCTTTTCATTATTAGTAATGAGAGAGTAGTCCCCCTTGAGATAGGAACCCAAGGACTTGGTGCCAATTTATCAAGGTTTTAGTTATTGATTATTTAGTGGACTTAGGAGGGATAAAAAATATAGAGGTTAGGATTTCAAGCTCCTATTAGGTTTAGACTTGGTAGATATCTAACGAGTTAAATGTAGATTTGATCAATAAAATTGAGAAATAAAAACACATAAAAATATAACAACAATAACACAACATAGAGAGTTTAACACAGTTACCTAATAAGGGCTACATCCACAAAATTGCAGTCATCCAATGATTTTATTATCTAGTGCAAAACATATTACAATCTCGTGAATAATACCATACTGCAACTCCCATCCCAACCCCTTATTACAAGCCATTCATTTTGTCGCCACATACCCACAATCTCCCACTTGGAGACTGATCCTGGACAAAATCGCTGCACTTACAACTCCCACTGTAAATAAGCACCTTGGACCTTGTTGCTCTGTTATAATTTTAACCATGAAGACCAATCGAAGTTGAAGAGGAGCTCAACTTCTTCCTTGTCACTGCCTTGGTAAACATATCCACTAGATTGGCATTTGTATGTATCTTTTCCAACTTTACCTGTCCATCCTCCAACACTGACTGAATGAAATGATATCTCAGTTTTATGTGTTTGGTTTTAGAGTGCAAGGAAAAATTATTTGCAAGATGTATAGCACTTTGGTTGTCTATAAACAAGTGATTTTCAACCTATTGTTTTCCCAAATCTTCCATGAAAAATTGCAGCCATATCATCTCCTTTGCTTCCTCTATTGTAGTAACATACTATTCCTTTGTGGTGGATAAAGCAACCACCTTTTGCAACTAAGAAAACCAACTCACTATTGTCCCTCCAACTGTAAATGCATAACCTATGGTACTTCACCTGGTATATATATCCCCTACCAAATATTTGACAACATATCCTTTTAAATTAGTATTAGAGCCCTATAAACATAAACATTTATTGGATGTACCTGGTAAGTACCTGAGAATCTATTTTACTGCATTCCAATGCTCAACTCCAGGATGACTCACATACCTACTAAAAACTACTACAACATGTGCAATATATGGTCTTGTGCATACCATGGAATACATTAAACTACCTACAACTGAAGCATATGGTACCTTGGATATTTTGTCTTCCTCCTCTTGTGTCTTTGGACACATATCCTTTGTCAATTTAACATGACTAGGAAAAGGTGTGCTGAAAGCTTTGGCATTCTCCATATTAAATCTTTGCAACACCTTATCAATATAATCAACACGAGATAAAAACATTTTTTTGTTTTTCCTATCTCTTGTAATCTTCATACCAAGGATTTGTTTTGCTGCCCCAAAATCCTTCATAGCAAAATAATTTTTTAATTGTTTTTTTAACTCCTTAATGTGATCCATGTTAGACCCCACTACAAGCATATCATCAACATATAAACATAAAATAATGTAGCTATCATCATCTAACCTCTTAAAATAAACACAATGGTCTAGATTACACCGATTGTAGCTATGCTCAACCATAAAGCTATCAAATTTAATATACCATTGTCGAGGTGCTTGCTTCAAGCCATATAAATCTTTCTTCAATATGCACACCAATTTCTCCTTACCTTTGACCTCAAATCCTTGTGGTTGTTCCATATATATTTCCTCTTCCAAATCACCATGGAGAAAGGTTATTTTAACATCTAGCTATTCCAAATGCAAATATTCAGTAGCCACAATACTTAAAACAATGCATACAAAAGTCATTTTAACAATCAAAGAAAAAATATCATCAAAATAAATACCCTTTTTATGTTCAAATCCCTTTACAACTAACCTAGCTTTAAATATTTTCTTACCTCCATCCTCCTCTTTCAGCCTATAAACCTATTTGTTTGGTAAATCCTTTTTACTTGTAGGCAACTTGCATAATTCCCAAGTCTGATTTTTCAGTGCAAAGAGTTCATTTCTTCTTCCATTCTATACACCCACTAAACCTTGGTATCCACTTGCATAGCTTCATCATAACATTTTGGTTCACCAACATTAGTTTTAATACAATAGAATACAAAGAGGGAGAATATTTATCTGGAGGTCTGCTTTTCCTTGAAGATCATCTAACATTCATAGAATTTTGTGGTATTTTTTGTTTTTGCTGTTGGGGAGCATGAGGAACCACTGAAACATCATTGTTTTGAGTATCATCCAACACTACATAATCATTTTCTTTCTTCTCATGTTGTTGTAATTGATCTTTGTACAACTCTTTCTCATTGAAAATGACATTCTTGCTTCTCACAATTTTACATGTTTTTCAAAATCCCAAAGCCTATAACCAAATTCATCAATGCCATATCCAACAAATATACATTTCTTTTATTTTGATTCCATCTTGCTTCTATTTTTGAAATATACTTGTGCAAATGCTTCGCAATTGAAGGTTCGAAGAAAAGAATAACTCGCCTTCTTACCTATCCATGCATCCTATGGAATACCACAACCCAAAGGAGTAGAAGGACCTCAATTAAATAAACAACATTATTTATAGCCTCTTCCCACATGTTTAAACAAGATTCAAATATTCACTGAAATAAATCTTAAAACATGTAGATTCAATCAATAAACAATTAACTGGTTAGCAAGATAGGAGGCAGGTGGCTAGGAATTATTACTAGGATAAATTTTCATATAAAGATGTAAAAGATCTAAAAATTACCAAATTTGATTTATGCTCATTATTCAATGGTCCATGCACAAATACAAATCTTAGCCTCAATGCGAATAAGTTTTTTATCCATTGGTGCCACCACGAACATATTAGGACCTCTTTTTGGGATAGGTGGTACATGGTTTTTGATTACCCAGCATGCAACAATTGCAAAGTCCTGTAATATTTCTCAAGGAAACTATATTGTGAGTTCATCCTAAACAAAATCCTAAATTATTTTGATATGAGGGACTTCTAGGGGAGTGGTGGGGGATCGGGTCAAGATAGACCTGGTGCACATCAGGATCCTAGGCGAAAAGCAAGATGACCTCTCACTAGGCCACCACATGAGCACATCATTATCCCTTCCATCATGAAGGAGAGTGTCGAGGTAGACACTTTGCATGTCATCAACTCTTTGACCCAAAGTGTCATCTAGCATACCAACCCTATACTACAACACCATCCAAGGGAGTCTTTGAGTGGTGGGATTTGATCCCATTTGTGTCAGCCTTGCGGGGTAACTTGTTCATATCATCCCACCGACAATCAGGAGGCTGCTACACAAGATACGTCTACAGTTATGGAGATGGTGAGGGTAGCTGACATTTTGAATGAGGCCTATGGAATCGATACATAGGTAAATGTTAGCATGTTCATTGAATTTAATTTATTAAATTTCAATTTTGAAATGCAAGATTAACTAATTTAGTTTTATGATTTTAATAAAATTCAAGGGTCACAACATTGATAGTAGATACACTAGCCCTACACCCACTTATTTCTCCACTACATCTACCATTGAGGTATGTAACTAGTAAACAATTATAAATTTATTACATGTTAATAACATTGTTTTATGAATGGTATTCTAATATTTTATTTTGGATGTTGAATAGGCTAATATTGGAGGTTTCAAGGGAACACCTCCTAGTGTCAGTGGATTTAGACAAACCTACATATAGGTAATAGAATAAATAGTTTAAATAATGAATTGTACTTAATAGATTTGTGTAGTTTATATTCAATCATTGATTACATTGCATTGCACATCTTTCAAACTCAAAGCATTACTTCACATTCCATAACTAATAACTAGATGTTGATTGATGAAAAAATTTCCACTACAATATAGTTGTTTAGAAATTCAACATAAGTAGTGATGCAATTACTTCACATAGCATAAGTAATAACTAAGAGCAACTTCCAATTGCATTTGCTTGTCATGGCATTCCATGAGGCCACTTTTTAGTGAGGCATCTTTTCAAACAATTCATTGCCTTTTCTATGCTCTGGATGCTTGGAATAAATATATGAAAGAATAATAGTAAGAAATAGCATAGACAAGGCAATAAGTTGTTTGAAAAAATACCTCAAATAAATTCTACCACATGTGATGTCCATCACCATGAGACCCAATTTATTTGAGAGACTTTTTCAAACAACTCACTACCTTTTCTATGCTACCACATTTTCCATAATGTCTACCAAAGCATTTTATAAAACAATTCATTTCCTCGCTGCTATGGCTAAAAGCTTAAAAAATGTTCTTTCCAACAAACTATGGATCATGCTTGAAAAAAACCTATCAAAGCATAATAGTAAGCAATAGCATAGACAAAGTAGTGAGTAGTTTGAAAAAATTCCTCAAAGAAATAGGGTCTCATGGTGATGGAATGCCATTCCATCATCATGAGACCACATTTCTTCAAGGCATTTCTTTAGACAACTCACCACCTTTTCTATGCTACCACATTTTCCATACATGTGTACCAAAGCTTTTTATCATTTGAACTACTCACTTCCTTGTTGTTATGGATAAAAGCCTAAAATAGGTTATTTCCAATGAACTATGGATGCTTGGAAAAATTCTGTTGAAGTTGTGAAATCGAAGATCACCTGCATGCAAAATAACCTGTCACAGAAAGAAGACATTCCAGACAAAAGGGAAAGAGTGCTCTAAAAGCTGAAAATTGTATTAATCAGATTGTGTAAAATACAATGATCAATCCTTATAAAAGGAGATTGTGTAACCATAAAAAAACCCTAATAGGTAGACATTTAATAATTAATATAATTATTAAATGTCACAATATGCAAACTAAAGTGAAATCTTAAGAGAGGAATAAAGATAACTTAATTAACATAATTAAGTTAAAACTTTTACTCTAACAAATTCTATCAAAGCATAATAGTAAGCAATATCATAGTCAAGGTAGTGAGTAGTATGAAAAAATTCCTTGAAGAAATTTGGTCTCATGGTGATAGAATGCCATTCCATCACCATGAGACCACATTTCTCTGAGGCATTTTTTCAAACAACTTTCTGCTTGAAGAATAGAAACCAACCCATTAGCCAAAATTCCCCTCCAAATTCTTTTCAAGGTCCTCATCCTCAATTTACCAATCCATGGGACCTTCCAACTTTTATTCCACTTGTTCATGTCTTCACCCCTCCCTTTCATTTCATGATCGCCGTACATCTCATAACCAAGACCACACTATAATATCCACCCCATCCTAGCATAATAATATAGAGAAGGAAATGAACTGTTTGAAAAAATGCCTCAAAGAAATGTGGTCTTATGGTGATGGAATTTTTTGGCACATTTGTTTGTAATGGCATTCCATCACAATGAGACCCCATTTCTTTGAGACATTTTTCAAACAGTTCACTGCCTTCTCTATGCCACCACAATTATCGTACATGTCTATGAAATCATTTTATCAAACGGTTCACTGCCTTGCTACTATGGGTAAAAGCCTAAAAAATCATGCTTTAAAACAAGATATGAATAGGGAAAATAGTAAGCATGATATTCAGAAATATATAGTTTAATAAGTACTCAAAATTTTGTTCATTATCTCATACATTATAAGCCATGATGTGGATCGCTATTGTAGTTTTCATGATTGAATAATTTGTTATTTTATTTTTAGATGATGCAAGTGAATACACCTCTAAATGTTCATAGGGAAATGGAGCCCAGTGTTTCATCTGTTATAGACTCCTTGATGGCTTTGACAAGGAAGGTATGAGGAAAATTACTAAATTTCAATTTACATTCATTTTTATAGATGTTAGTTAGTGAAAAATCAAGTCATTAATGATTCATATTTTAATTTCTCCTTGGATGGTTTATACAGGGCTTCAACATGCCTCAACATGGGAATTTGAATATTTCTCTCATGGAGAGTGATCATCATATGGTAGTAAGTGATTATTTTGTTAAATATATCATTTTTTATAGTGTAATTTCTATATATTAATGTATTTACTTCTTATTGTAATAGATAAGAATTTACCAAGAACTAAACCCTAGGAGGAGCACCAGGAGCACTTCTCAACTATGGAATAAATGAGTGACAAATGTATCACCATCTGATCCACAAGCAAAGGGCAAGAGTTTATTTCGAGAGCATGGAGAGCAATGAATTTTGATTCTAGAGCCCTTTGTTGTATGTCTATATGGCATTTTTGTACATATTTTGTATTGGATATATTTGAAATTGTATGCTTATATGGAATTCTCGTAAGCCTATATGGCTATTTTGTATATATTTTATAATATCAACATATATTGATGTATGTATACATGGCTATTTGGTTAATACAAATATTTTTTATCAATAGTGTCCATATTTGCAATATATATCCATGGTTCAATAGATATGAGTTATGTGTATTCAAGTGTATACAACTTACATGTATATTTTGTGACTTATGTGTTTCATGTGTATACCTTGTATTCATGCATATACTTTGTATTAATTTGTGTATACTATGTATTCGTGTGTATACTTCAAAGTTTACATATTTTTGAGTACTTGTGCTTCCCTTATTCACATGTATACTTATTAATTGGTTAGCCCTAGCATTGATCATTGCTATCTTTCATGGTTTGTCTTGAATACTAATTGATTGATGCTAAACAACTTTGTTAATTGATGCTAAACAACTTCAATATTTCTAGGAATTTTAGTAGAGTTACAATTTCCAAAATTGTACAAATTGAAAAGAAAATATTAACTATAAATAAATACACAGATTATTAACTTGATACTTGATTAAGAATGAGTATAATATGTATCAAGAGATAAGCCTTCTAGAATGGCAACTGTCAACTAGAAAATAGGCAAAGAATTCCCAATACTTTGAAAGCAATAATCCACCCAAAATTGCAATGAGAGAGAAGGCTTATTTAAGATCCTTCAGCTCTATGTATTTCCTAATGCTCCCTTGTTCTTACATATCTCAATTTAGTTTGATCCAAAGAGTTCTGTGAAATGCTTTATCTAAAAATAAAAAATTTGTTTTCAATTGGTATTCCATGAGATGTTTCAAAAAAAGATTCCAGTATATTCAATATTTTGATTGGAACAAATCAATTAAGCAAAGGATACATAATATTTACAACACTTTCAAAAAATAATATTCATAGTAGATGATGAGTAGTTAACTTCTTGACACATTATCATACAAACATTTGTCTTGAATAGTCTTTAAACATTTTCACAACATAATCCTTAGGGTACAAAATAATAAATAAGAAATGGACTCATGGGTGGAAACTTTATTTATCACACAAAATAATAAATGTATGTGAGAGCATCACTTTTTTCTCTTAGACTCCAATTTTCAAGCATAGCAAATCATTTCAAATGAAAATGACAAAATGCTTCACAACCAAAGTTGTTAATTGAGGAAAAATAAAATGTTTCCAAGTTCCACCATTGTATGCATTTACAATTGGTTGTATATTTTTGTAAGAGAAAGGAGGAAAATTTAAAAAAATTCTTTCACTTTCTATACTTGAGGATGATCATATGCTTTTTTGTGTGGAAAACTCATACTTCTGAATTATTGTGTGTATGTTTCTCTTTTCGATTGTTTTGCATGCCATCATAAGGGATCAATCTGGTTGAACATATCTTGGTGTGATTCCACATGTTTGGGTGTGAAAGAGGACCATACCTAGTGTAAAAATACCTATCAAGATGCGTTGGAGTAGTTTTTTTGGTCACAGGAGTTGTAGAACGAAAGTTGCACCACTTTGCAACTTTACGCTGCTTGCATTTGACACTTTTTCCATTAAGTGAAAACTGGACACCATGGGAAAAAATCTCTGAGATAACAAAATATGAGAGAGGTTATTGTAGAGGGGCCCAACACAATCCTATAGGGTCATATGGAGAGTTTGTAAGCATCACCGTTTATGAGTAATAGCCCATCAAAGATTGTTGCCCTTTTGCACTTTGACCCCTGAAGGGATCAAGTTGGTTGAACATAGCTTGAGCAATTCCACGTATTTGGGTGTGAAATAGGACCTTGCATAGTGTAAACATACCCATCTAGATGCGTTGGAACAATATGTTTGGTCACATGAGTTGCAGAATGAAAGTTACACCACTTTGCAACTTTACACTTCTTGCATTTGACACTTTTTCCATCGAGTGAAAACTAGACACCATGGGAAAATGGATCCAAGATAACAAAAACCAAGAGAGGTTATTGTAGAGGGGCCCAACGTAATCCCAAAGGCTTAGAAAGAGAGTTCGTAAGCATCACGTTTTTTGAGTAATAGCCCATCAAAGATTGTTTTCCTTTTGAACTTTGGACCCTTAAGGAATCAAGTTGGTTGAACATATCTCAGAGTGATTCCGTGTGTTTGGGTGCAAAAGAGGACCAAGCCTAGTGTAAACATACCTATCTAGATGCACTAGAACAGTTTGTTTGTTCACACAAGTTGCAAAATGAAAGTTGCACCACTTTTCAACTTTACACTACTTGCATTTGACACTTTTTCCATCAAGTGAAAACTAGACACCATAGGAAAACAACTCCGAAATAACAAAAACCAAGAGAGGTTATTGTAGAGGGGACCAATGTGATCCCATAAAGCTTAGACGAATATTTTTTAAGCATCACAGTTTCTGAGTAATATCCCATCAAAGATTGCTATCCTTTTGCACTTTGGACCCTTAAGGGATCGAGCTAGTTGAAGGTAGCTCAGAGATATTTTGCATGTTTGGGTGAAAAAGAGGACCATTCCTAGCATAAATGTACCATACAGATGTGTTGGAACAATTTTTTTGGTCACACAAGTTGTAGAATGAAATTTTCACCACTTTATAACTTTACATTGCTTCCATTTGACACGTTTTCCATCAAGTGAAAATTGGACACCACGAGAAAACAACTCCGAGATAACAAAAACCGAGAGAGGTTATTGTAGAGGGGCCTAACACAATACCATAGGCTCATATGGAGAGTTTGTAAGCATCATTTTTTTTGAGTAATAGCCCATCAAATATTGTTGCCCTTTTGCACTTTGGACCCTTGAGGGATCAGGCCAGTTGAACGTAGCTCAGAGTGATTCAGCGTGTTTGGGTGAGAAAGAGGACCATGCCTACTGTAAAGGTACCCATCCAGACATGTTGGAATAGTCCATTTGGTTGCAAAATTTGCAGAATGAAATTTGCACCACTTTGTAACTTTATGCTTCTTGCATTTGACAATTTTTCCATCAAGTGACCACTGGAAGTGCCATGGGAAAATGACTTCAAGATAACAAAAACTGAGAGAGGTTATTGTAGAGGGGATGAATATGATCTTGATTCCTTAGACGAAATTCCCATAACTGACACGATATCTGGGTAATAGGTTGTCAAATATTGTTGTCCTTTTGCAATTTGGACTATTAAGGGATTATGTTGCATGAATTACAAATGTTCAAGAGTAGCAATAAATTTCAAAATTTGAGTAAATCTCATTACAAATATTTATTTGAATAGACTGTATGCTATATTTATATTTATATATAATCATTAGGTTGATTTATTTTAATAAATGAAGTTTTTATAATAAGTTAGTCAATTGGTGCTAGTTATAATAGGGAGAGAATAAAAGAAGAAAATGAATGATCAATAACCATCAATGGTTATTACATTCACTATATTAATAATATGATGTATACAATAAAATGAGATTTACTTGTCTATCCTAATTCTTCTATTTATGCTACAATTGTCTAATATGCTTCATACACGGTTCTAAAACCCAAGTGCTTATACTTGTAGGCACAATGCCTTACGTACTATGTTCTCACAGATCTTTTAAAATATCACTCATACATTCAAGATTATCTTATAATGTGTGCATCATAGGTTCTCATGATGAGGTTAACTTCAAATGAATAACTTGAGATTCCCTCACTAAGCTTCACATGCTCTTTTATAATGGCTTCAAATTAGAATTGAGATTTTTCAAGATCATCAAAATAAGGATGTTGCATTGCTTTTTTAGCTGAGATTATCTTGAATGGCTCATAAATCATCATTTTTTGCAAGGAGACACCAATCAACTCTAGTAGTTTACATACAAATAGGAAAAGTAAAAGAAGAAAAAGAAAGAGCATCCAAAATGGAAATGAAATGAAAATAGATCATGGAAGACACTTACAAACAACAAATCCACACCATTTGTTTCCAAGTTGGGAACAACAAGGCATAAATCTCGATGCTTCCATTGAGGATAGGCATGTGAGTCTCTCAACTCAGTCACTCCTAGCAATACATCTTCATTGGGAGTTCCAAGATACCTATTGCACACATGTCTCATGAATAAAATAATTTTAAATTTGAGATGCTCTTATAATGTCTACATCATAGGTGCTCATGATAAGGTTAACTTCAAATGAATAACTTGAAATTCCCTCACTAAGCTTCATACACACTTTTATAATGGCTTAAAATCGTAATTGATATATGTAAGGATCATCAAAATAAGGATGTTGCATTGATTTTTTGGATGAGATTCTCTTGGATGGCTCATAAATCAACATTTTTTGCAAGGGGACACTAATCAATTTTTAGTAGGTTACATACAAATAGGAAAAGTAAAAGAAGATATAAAAATTATATGATAGCATTGGAATCATATAAATTAATGTGCATACAAGTATAAATTAATAAGAACCAATGCATACTTACAAATTAATCCAATGAACCATCTAGGTCTACTCTACTCTTTATTGTGTCAAGTATTGCCTCATGGTTAGACTCATGGACCTTCCACAAGGTCTTGTTCAAAGGTCTACCCCCATATTAGGTCAAACAACCATTAGATGCCACGACAAGGTTCGAGTAATGAAGAATCTTCCAATGCATGTCAAAGTCCTGAAACAACCAATATTTAACACTCTTATGTGGGTACCTTTTAAGCCATGTTCTAGTGACAACAACTGAGCCTGTAGGGTATTCAATGTTTTCTCCATCTATAATTGGGGCCTCCAATTTATTTTTGGCCTCAACACAATGACACAAGTAATATTCTATTCCCTCTTCGTTGTCTTCATCTGCAATAATGACATAAACATGCCCTACATTGATATGTGCAACAAATCTCTTGAAATTAGTCAACATTACAAATACACTACAAAGTAAGATAACAATAGGAATTTCAAAAAATAAGCAAGTAGATATATTATTGGGTTGAACTAGATCTTATATTTGGTCTAATTTGACCGATGAATCCATCTATGTTAGTTCCAATGCCATTCAAGGGAGGTACATGTGAAGTGGGATAAGATAACTAAATGATCATTTCTCAACCCACTCTTTTGACTCACAATCATCCTAGGCTTGCATTGTACATGAAGAGCAAAAGCATGCCATCTTTTGTGTACTGATACTCCATGACCTACATTTGAGCTAAGGAAAGAGTGTAGCTCACTTGATCCTATTAGTGTACAACAATCCTCATATGATGCAATGTTAGTATCACCCATCATCCAAAAAAATCTATGATCTAAAGATGTACCTTTATCACCTAGACCCATCAAAGCATTACACCACTTGACGATTGATTTTGCATCTTTCAACTTTGCATTGTCTTTATACTTTAACTCTTCTCATGCTAATGCTCTTTTCACACATGCTCTTGCACCATCATGCTCCCCCTTTCCATGCCCAGACTCATAAAATTTCCACATATGGGTAAGTGCACCAAGATGGTTCCCAAAAAGGGGGCTTAAGTGGCCACCTTTTTTTCTAAAATCAAGAAATACTAACATTGGACATGAAATTGAGGATAGTTACTCTCAAAATTTTGAGATGGAACAAAAACAAGGATCAAAGTGCTTTAAGTCTACTTTTTAAAATACTAATTTATTTTGAAAATGGTTGAAATTAAGGGGTTCAAACAAGGGACGTACACAAATTAGTGTTGTTTTTGTCATAAAAACATAAGATAGCAACTCTTGTATGACCCTTGTACAGTGAACTTTTTTTTAGTATTTTAAAAATTTCTACGGTCATAAGTTAGCTAATAGTATGTAGTTGATGCACAATTTTTATGATAAATTTTTAATGAATATTTGATTTTTTACTAATTTTCGAAGTGGACACTTCCTGAAAAATAGAATTTTGCTCATGCTACCCCTACAAATTTTGAAAACTAATTGATTTTAAAAAAAAAAACTTTGTAGAGTGGAGTCTAGTTTCTAAAAATGTAATTTATTTGAAATTTCAATGAATGATTAATTTATAACAAAAAAAAACCAAATTTTTTTTTTCCAAAAAAGAGACATACAAACAAAATAAATTATGAATGAAAGGCTTAATATTGTTAGAAAGTGAAAAAAATTACATCGTTGGATAGCTAAGAGAGAACCTAACATTACCCAGATGTTTGATTTGTTTGATATTGAACCATGTGCAATCCTGACAGTGAGCAGAACCTAATTATGTGAAATATTGTAGAATTTGCAAACATACGTCTTTGGTCATTGGGAATGCCCTCCAAGCCTTTGGGTTGGTATTCCAAGGAAAATACCAATCCCAAGGCTTGGGGATTCCCAAAGAAAGATATAACACGCTCACGTTATATCTCAGTTTTGACATGGTTTTTTTTGGTTTATGGGGAGCATGTGTAGCAAGACATAACGTGAGTGTGGTATAACACACTCATGTTATGTCTTGCTTTATGTTAAATGCTACTCTATTGAATGTATGTTATATATTTGTATGTTTGTATGTTTGTATGTACATGCATGCTTATATGTCATGTATGTATGTATGCATGTATGCATGCATGCATGTATGTATCAATGCATGTACATTGTATGTATGCCTATTTGTATGTAAGATTCTATCTACACATGTACATGTATGATTGTATGTATGTAGGATTGTATGTGCATATGTATTATGCTTGTATGTATGTATTTATGCATGTGTTTAGAGGGAGGGAGAATTTTAAGAGAGAGAGTCTGGAGAGAGGGAGAGGGGGTGGAAGTGAGAGTTTAAGAGAGAGGGAGTGGGAGAGAAGGGGTTGGAGTGAGAGGGACTTAGCTAGGTAGGGTGGGAGGGATAAAGGGAGCGAGGGAGAGAGAGAGGGGGGGAGTGGTGGGAGAGAGAGGGGGGAGAGAGATAGATGGAGAGAAAGAGAGAGTTATGTAGGTAGGGTGCCAAAGGGAGAGACTTGAGACATAGTTGTGAGGAGTGTGAGAGGGAGAGAGAGGGAGAGGGAGGGAGTGTGAGTGAGAGACTTGAGAGAGGGAGATATTATGGGAGGGAGTGACCTAATAGAGGGAGAGAAAGAGGGGGTTGGAGTGAGAGGTACTTCTCTAGGTATAGTGGGAGGGATAGATAGAGAGAGGAGAGAGAGAGAGAGTTACCTAGGTAGGTTGCTAGAGGGAGAGACTTGAGCGAGAGAGGGTCTGGGAGGGAGAGACATGAGAGAGAGGGAGAGAGAGGGAGTAGGAGAATAGTGGGAGATAGAGAGAGATAGAGGGAGCGAGAGAGGGTGGTAGGGATTGATTTAATGAGAGGAACGTAGAAAGAGGGAGATGGTAGGAGGGAGGGAGGGAGGAAGAGGTGAGATGTATAGATAGAGAGAAAGTGATAGGGGTTGAGGGTATAGGGTAGAAGGTTTAAGGGTTTAGGGATAAAGGGTTTAGGGTTTAGGGTTTAGGGTTGAGGGTAGAGGGTTTAGGGTATAGGTTTGAGGGTATATGGTTGAAGGATTAGGTTGAGGATCCAATGTAAAGGGTAGAGGTTATAGGGGTTGAGGGTTTAGGGTTTAAGGATTGAAGGTTCAGGGATTAAGGGTTCAGGGTTGAGAATTGAGGGTTGAGGGTTTAATGTATAAGGGAAGAGGGTAGAGGGTAGAGGGTTTAAGGGTTTAGGGTTTAGGGTTTAAGGGTTGAGGGTTGGGGGTTCATGGTAGAGGATTGAGGGTATAGGGTAGAGGGTATAGGGGTTGAGGGATTAGGGTTTAAGGGTTGATGGTTGAGGGTTGAGGGTTGAGGGTTTAATGGTTGAGGGATTAAGGGTTGAGGTTTGAGGGATTAAGGTAGATATTTTTCTTGGATTTAAGGGTGTAATGGTTGAGGGATTGGTGTTGAGGTATTAGGGTTTAGGGTAGGGTGTATTGGATTGAGGGTAGAGGGTTTAAGTGTTGAGGGTTAAGAGTTTAGGGTTGATTTTTTAAGGGTTTAAGGGTTTAGGGTTTAGGGTTGAGGGATTAGGGTAGAGAGGGAGGGATGGATAAAGAGAATGAGAAAAGAGGGGGGATGGACATAGATATATGAGGGTTGAGGATCCAATGTATAGGGTAGAGAGTTGAGAATAGAGGGTATAGGGTTAAGGGATTAGGGTTGAGGGTACATATGGTTGAAGGGGGTTAAGAGTCTAATGTATAGGGTAGAGGGTATCAGGGTTGAGAGTTTAGGGTTTGAGGGTTGAGGATTGAGGGATTAAGGGTTGAGGGTTGAGAATTGAGGGTTGGGTGTTTAATGTATAGGGTAGAGGGTAGAGGGTAGAGGGATTAAGGTTGATGGTAGAGTATTGAGGTTATAGGGTTGGGGGATTAGGGTTGAGGGTTCAATGTATAGGGTAGAGGGTATAGGGATTGAGGGATTAGGGTTTAACGGTCGAGGGATTAAGGGTCAAGAGGTTTGAGGGATTAGGGTAGAGAG
>VDFB02026320.1:114232533-114251806 GCA_007258455.2 Sequoia sempervirens | reverse complement strand
TGCCCAAGGCGAATAGTAGGGGCCCACCCACCCATGTTACGTATATAATCTTGACTGAAAGGTCAAATATTGAGTAATAATAGTGGCTAATGGTAGCGGTTGATTCTGATACGTGCCTCCCTGCTAGTATTATTCATTAATAATTGATACTGATACTGGAATGGTAGAGCATTCCACCTTTCTTCCCGATCTGGCGCTCTTCTCTTCTCCCCTATTCCAGATCCTCATCTCCGGAAGCATCCATGGGAATGAAATAGCTAGAGGAGTGAGTAATCAATCCCAGGGGTGGGTGGTCCAACGGGGCAGCCGAAGCTTGAAAACCTTATCATCATCTAGTAGAAATTACAAGCATATTTTTGATATTGAAGCTACTTCGTTGAACCATGTTCATGTTGTTCAAACCCCTCCTATCACTAACATCTCCAAATTTCAACCCATGTGAGAATCTAAAGGTCAGCCCACAATACTGTGTCCCACTTTTTGACCAAACTAGGTGATGCGGAGGAAGGAATCACATACAAGTACCTTGACACATTCAAACAAGACTTCAATACAAATTATACAAATCTGCACCCTTGTTCATTCTTGGCAATGTGCTCCTAAAGCCTAAAACATGGAATGACACCCTAATGGAACTTAACCCTTGAGGACAACATGGAATAAGGGAAACTTGGATTTTTTAGACTATTCTCTACACATTTTAGGGGTTTTCAAATGTACATGACTCAACCAAGTGATCAATGTGATAATTTGTGCAAATTAGGTATTGCTACTATTAGGTATCTTCTAGGAAATGACTTCAAAAAAAGGAATCAACTTATCATGTGGATTCCTTTGCTTGTGTAGGCCTATAAAAACATATCAAAATTATTCCCTATCCTTCCTTTAACAAGAAATGCATAGATTTGTCTAACAACGTTGAACCTAGGGTTTTAGGATAGTTTACACACAATTGTAGAAATATTGTCATTAATCTTCTAGATTGAGAATTAGGAACCCTCCTTTTTCCAACCTATGGGCAGCATTAGGATAGATATTTCCACCAAATTTCATGCGTTTTCAGTGATGGAAACTCTGTCCATCAATTTTATTTGTCCACTAGAAACCTTAGGCAGGGTTTATACCTGAAGCCACCACAAATGTAATATCTAACACAAAACTTGATGAAAATATACCAAACCAAATGCATCTGAAAGCTAAGTCTCTCCTTGAACTTCTCCAATTGGTTTTGGGACTATACCATACAGTACCAATCCACACAATGTGAATTACAGTCACTTTCACAGGAAAATGCAATATTGAATGTGGAAAAATGTTGATCTTCTCATTCCAACCTTCTCCAACCTTTGGGATTGATGTTACCTGGCATATTTAACATGTTACAATCATTTGAAACTGAAAAACCAACCACCAACTCCTTTTTTAGAACTAATGATAACATTTGCAACTTTTTTGACAACATTTGCAACTTTTTACAGCACGACTCCAAAACATTATAAAATGGACTTACATGACTCCAAATGGTCTTGCATACCTTATTGACTCCAACCAAACCAAAAACCAAATTTTAACATTACAATAATTTTCCTCAAAGGGTGCATCAAGGATGCCCCTGCATCAATAGGATATTTAAATCAACATCTTTCACCAAATTTTCACATTATGAAACCTATAGAAAATAAACCATTAATAATTTTGAGATAATGTGAACTAGTGATTTGTGAGGATTTGTGTGTAGATCCTAAGTATATTTAAAAGAAAAGAAAAGAAAAAATGTGATTTTTTATGTAATTTTTAATAACTTTTCTTTATAGCATGCAATATTTTTAAAAAAGTGGTGTTTATGTTGTAAGGAATAACTTTTTTATAGAAAGGATAAAATTATAATTTCTAAAATATATATTTGTAACATCAAGATCTAGTGCATGAATTTTTTCCATTTTTTTGCATAATTTCTTTAATAAATGTTTGAAGTTAGCGTAATTATAATTTGGACATAGGTGTATGTTGTAACACATAACTTGTTTCATGTATCGAAATTGATTTTTATTTTCTAAAACAAGGACAACAATACCTAGAGAAAAAAAATTAGAATTTATTTTCTCTATTTTTCTATTCTCTTGTGTGAAAGAAATACCTTGATGTTTGGTGAAAAACCTACATTCACAAGAAGTAAAAATTAATTATAATAATGAAATAAAAATTATTAAAAATTATATGTTTTGAAAAGATTATAATGAGGGATACGTACTTACAAAATATAATTTTTAAATGACTTTATTTGATTCTTCAAAAGCTAAAGAAAAAGTGGGTTTTTGTCACCATCTTGATAGTTGCGAAGGAGATTCAATTGTGGGTATGGTTTAAGACTAGATGTGTTCTATCCAAAGGGGTTTGATATAAGTGGGTATTATCTAACCCTCTTCAATTACAACTATTTATATGGAATCACTCAAGGCTTAAGTCATTAAATTTTCTAAAAAATATTTTATTTCAGGAAAAATAAAGATGTCCCAAAAGTGGGACACATGATTGTGGTAGCACCCTAAATAACCAAATCTCATGAGATCAACAAAATAGATAAGGCTCAAGATATATAAGATCCAAACAAGTTCTACTAAAAAATGCAAGATATTAAATTACTATAGACAAGATATTATTGATCTATGAAATAATAAATTAAAATAAAGTACATCCATCTTCTCAACAAATAAATTAAGGATATATCAAGAGATCATTCTAAATAATCATCAAATTTTAATATTTTGACCAAGTTAAGGATAAAACATCCAAGCCAATTTCTTCCATCATATATTAACATCTCAAGATTAAAAGACCAAAATCAATCCTATACATCACCCAACAACTCCCCCTTTCATGATGATAATATTATTCACATTGATCACACAAAACATATTATGGCATAACTAATCACATTGATCATGTATACAAGTAGGCCACTACTAATCACACTGAACATATCAATGAGAAAGTCATAATTGATCACACCAAATATAGACAAGTAGGTTACTATTGATCACACCAAATATACACATAAACAAGTCATAATTGATCAAAATGAGAATATAGACAAGTGGATAACTATTAATAACATAAAACATATGGATAGCCAAGTTACAATTGATAACATTTATCATATAGATAATTGAGTTATAATAATCATGAACAAGGAATATGTAAAAATATCATATCAAGTTGTTCCAATCACTTTTTATCAAATCTAATTTCCTTACAACTTAGACAATTAAAAATTCTAAAGGTTTTTGGAAATACTATTGGAAAGAGAAATGGGGGAAGTATAGTTTGAAGATCTATACCTCGGTACAACTTTAGTAGTCTATTTATACCACAGAGGATATAGCAAGAGAAAAAACATGTGCGGTAAGAATCTAGAGGGTATACACAGCATAAAAAATCATAACATAAAATTAAAATACTCATATATCCATTGTGCACATATACTCCTTGTAACTCCTTTATATTATAACATAACAGATACAAAAGGGTTGGTCTAGTATCTTTTCAGTAAGTATTTCTATCTTTTCTTATATTCACACATATCTATGTATCTTCTATTACATATGCCATCTATACATATAATCCCTTGAAGGGACATGAATCCTAATGATAACTATTGTACTTTCTTGATATCATAGACCTCTCAATGTAATTAGATTTCCACAATCCATATGAATTTAAGTCTAAATGCTTCTGGATTTGATTGTGTGGAGTCTTTTTTCATCAACGTTTCGGATCACACTCTGTGAACCATCATCAGGATAGAGAGTTGAAAAAGATGAGATAGAGAGTCTTTATTTAAGCTGGGTTTGCAACTTACTCTTCTCATCTTTTTCAACTCTCTATCCTGATGATGGTTCATAGAGTGTGATCCGAAACGTTGATGAAAAAAGACTCCACACAATCAAATCCAGAAGCATTTAGACTTAAAATCACAGACCTCTTCTAGTACCTTGCGGTACGCTCTATTTTTGACCTTGACTTGCTAACATCATCCCCCTTTTAAAATGATGTCTTGTCGTCAAGATGTGTTTCTCAGATGGGAAGGATGTTTTGGTACAGTCAATCTTTAGTTTGGCTAATTTTGAGGTCCAATGTGCTTGTGCCTAGAGGAGTGTTCCTATCTATGCTTGTATTTGTGGTAGTGTGTGCTTTTCCTCCCAAAGAGTGGTTGGGATTGCAATGTTGTTGATTATATTCTTTGCCTCTTTCAAAATGAGTTCGGGGAATCTCAACTTGTTACTGACTGATTCCCTTAATTGTTGTAATTTCTCTTTAAATAACTCCCTTTGACTATGGAGCTATTGTAGATGAATGTGTAGTTGTTTTACTTGATCCCTCCTTCTTGCTCTAGCTAGATCTTGTAAAGGATCATAGACCACTTGTACTATTTGATCCTCTATCTAAATGATAATACTAAGAATCAATTACCTTTAGTAATGAAAGTAAGGATAGTATCATATATAAACCCATGGGTGACATTAATATTAAATTTGGTTCTTAATGAGGATCATATTAAGAAGTTAAATATTAATATTGGGTATCAATATTAGTAAATATAAATATTAAAAGGAATGGTAGGCATAAAGGAAATTAAAATACTTTTATGAATGTTATTAAACTCAAGGTCATTATGGATATTTAATACTGACCTTATCACTAGTATGTTCCATGTTCATGTGTGATGAGTGATTATTAGTGTTGACACGTAATTGTTTTTTAAAAATAATAAAAAAAAAAAAATTGTGGTCAAGTATTGTTTAGTTGTGTAGCAAAATTGGGGCATTACAAGTCTTTTTTTAAAATGTTCTTTGAAGAGTATGATTCTTGTAAAATAAAAAATTTCAACGATAATTGAGGTAGTTGAAACCTTGTCAAGGTCCAAGGAAGGTTTTGGAACTTTGACTGAATGCTGAAATGACTTTTCTTTGCTTTCATATTGCTCGAAACTTTGAAAACCCGTCTTTGAAGGCAAATTTCAATTTGTGCAAGCTTAAAACCTTAATGAGAGTATTTGGTCGGATATTAATGAGGTTTATGATACCTCATTAAAGCCCAACAATTTTTTTGAAACCTATAGAAACTTATGAAATCTTGCAATTCAACCAATTTTGACTATGTACACAACCCATTTTGCTTGATGTCATCTTTCGGCTAGGTTGTGAAAACTCTTATGGGACCCATCATGGTTTGCAAAACCATTATAAGAGCCAATAGAATGGGCATTGATAAGCCTTTGACATGGAAACAATGGGGAAATACATGGTTGTGGCAACCAAGTGGGAACCCAGTGTGATTCTAAAAACCACCAAAAAACCCAACAACTATTTTAAAAGGTAGAAGTAAAAGTCAAAAAATATGTTGTCGGGAGTCCTTGGAAGTTTGAAAACTCTCGTCAGTGCCCAAAATAGTTATAGAAACCATTGAAAACACCAAAACATCATCAATATATAAAAGAGGGCGACTAAAAATTAAACAACACGATTGTAAAAGATACTTTGAATTCAAGAAGTTATCATAAAAAAGAAATGCTAGGTAATGACATCTTCCATATGCCATATATGCCCTCCAAATTGAGATTCAATGGAGATGTTAGAATATGAAATCTTACTTTCTTAAAATAATTTAAATAATATGTCATAGATAGATAAGTGGGTATTTTTGGGCCATACATATATATCCACAGATTTTAACTGTGGCGTTTAAAAGTACATATATAAATTGCCTATGGGTAAGTTTATTATGCTCCTAAAAAGAAGGTATAATGCAGACCCGTGGCCGTGACCCTTATCGTCCCCATGCCCACTTTTGTTAACAAAATACCTCATCCAGGCTGCAGCTACGATAATAACGAAGTGCGTGTTTAAGCTTTTGTAGATTTTAAAACACAAACAGTAAACTGAAATTGAAAATTGCAACGGCCAATACAGAATTGCTTTAACACGCGAACAAAAATCTTTTATTCAACTTCTCAAAATAGATTACATTTTGCAAACTATGTTTCAAATGACACAATAACACAGGTTGTAGCATCTTTTCGCATTAACTCTTTTAACTGACAGATAAAACTGAAGTCCAAAGGCTATTTAACAGTTATATTCATGCAAACTATCTGAAAACTTATATTTGGCAGAGAAGTCACACAGTATGGCGGTGAATGCATGCAGAACTAGACGATCAGCATAAGCGAAACTCAACTAAACTTTGTCTGATCATGGAAGCCGGCCCTACTCAAATAGTATTCCAATGGAGGAAAAATGAGGTTAAATTAATATTTTTAAGCAAAAGTTAAATGAGTGTAGTGTTTAGCAGATTGCCATTTTCGCGGAGTAACATTAGATGCCACAATGAGATTTGTAGACCACACCAATTTTCGATCTACATCGGGCAGCATTCACCATTAATGTTGTGTTGCGAGAGACTGGAAAGTTCCTGTTTGCCGGCCAAGCGGTTGTCTCGTTGTATAAAAAATTCCATAAACATTGGCCAGTAGAAAAGATTTACCCACGTAGTAGATTACAGAATAAAGTGCAAGTTATCCAGAAGCACTTTTTAGATTTTTCCACGAGCAATGCAGCCTGGCAGTAATGTTACTTAGAACTGGTGTCGATCTGGAGTCTATTTTTTTAGAGGAATAGTGAACTAAAGTTATGATATATGCATGGTATCGATGCCATCGGTGCATCGTATCCGCTGGATAGCCGATTCCCTCAATGCAAGTCGGTTTTTAACTTCCACCGACACTCTCTTTTGGCTATATATTTTCATCCCCACTCGATCTGCTTTATTCTGCTTTTTCTGTTTGCTATGGCGTTCAGTCCGGAGTTCCTTTTGGCGCTCAGTCCGGGGTTCCTTTTTGCGTTTGTTCTCATCTTTACACTACTAGTGTTTGTGCTCGTGTTTCTGCTCTTGGTTTATTGCCCTCCTCCTGCTGGATCATTCCTCGCTTCTCCGCCACCTCCCGAGTTCAAATCCCGGATCTCTCCCCCTGTCACATCTCACCACATCATCTCTATTCCAGAAGAGCAGCTTAAGTAAGCCTGGCTGTCACTGTTCTAGTTTTAAAGGTTACAAATAAAGTTATAGTAACTTAATGTTTGTTATAACTTTATGTTTGTTTCGTTTTTCATTTGTGCAGGTGCCACGGTTTCAAATCTGGACGCGGTATTTGCTCGCTATAAAATGCCCAAACACGTTCAAGATAGACGCAGTATTTTGTAGTCTCAGGACATAAAGTTGTCTCAATGTACTTTCCAGTTCTGCGGTGTTAATGTTAATGTTATCATCGGCTGCTAGTTTTGTCTTACTAGTATTATTAATGGCTCTGTCTTGCCATGGATTCATGGTTTTGATGAGTTACAGTTCCTATGAATATATATGGCGCCTCTTTGATAAAGAAAATAGCACTTTACAGTGTTGTCCTTATTGCATGCACCCTTAAAAGACAATAGGTTTTTAGTATTTCTTAAAGCAGAAGCAAAACTGTCACTACTATCACTATGAAACTAGTACGTGCATTAGAAGGGGTGCAAGGGTTAGTCGATGGAAAAGTATATGTAATTAAAAACTAAACACAATCAAACCCTTTTTTTTAACGACTTGGAATGGTGCCGGCCCCATATAATATAACCCTAAAACTTTTACCGTGACCGGCAGTGCTGGCTTGACACACCTACCAACCACGGGAGCGCCGGAGAGTCGAACCCATGGTGGGCGCCCTGCTACAGGGAACACCTTAACCAACTGAGCTAGGACCGGCGCCCCAAACACAATCAAACCTAATTATTAGGCATCTTGTATGATTTTTTAGTATTTCAAGTTAAAGTAGAGGCAATTACAAGAAACTATCACTATGAAATGAGCCACAAAAGTAAAATTTGTCTGTAATAGTACCAACAAAAATGCAAATGAGTTCACTTATCATATTGACTATATTGTTGTAATGCAAATGAGTTCACTTATTATATTGACTGTATTGTTGTTGGAAATTGTGTTCCATTCATAATTTGTAATTGACATAAATTGAGAAAAATTGTTTTTTTCCATTTTATAAATTCAGATGGTTTTTTGCAATTTAATATTTGAGTAGAGTCTAAATATATATTTTTCGAGTGAGCAAAAAATTGAGATGTATTTAGTCTCTCAAAATTATCGAGGACATATCCCAACCTCATCTCTTATGATGTTGAGAAATTACATTCAATAAGATTTGATCTACTGTTAACTTCAAAAGCATTCAACTACACCAATAATTTATTATTTTTACTATTTAATATTCACTATTCCAATTTTTTTTTTTCAAGTGATATTTTCTATAGCTATTATCTCTCATACATACCCAATTTCTACTTCAAAATAATGCCCACAATCAAGCTCTAGTTCAAATGAAAATTGATTATAATATTTAATCAACTTTCAAAATAAAAATTTATAATTTTTTGCACAATCAAAATAGTGGGAAATGTTAACTTTCAAGATAATGCATAACACTTTTTAAAAAATTTTTTTATAAAACTAATAAATACAAAGAAACTAAAGAAAACAAAAATAGAAACAAACAAACTTAACTAGAATGCAATTTTGATAGTTTTTTAAGTTATAGCACAATGCCACAAACTTAGATGTCCTTAAATATATGTTGTTAATCCTTCAACTCAAGATTTTTTGTATGTGGATTATTAGATTAACAATTAGCTTTAAGAATAATTGGCTTTAGAAAAAAAAAATGAATTTGAATAGAGTGGATTAGGTTGCACTATTTGACCTAGTTTTAGGTAGGAAAATATTGGGAATGATGAGTAGTCTAGATTATGGGGATTTTTACTAGTTTTTGGTTAGTGGATTTAAATCAAACATGTACCTAAGGTATAGTTGTGTGTGAAATTGGTGTATTATAAAGTGCATAGATGACGCCCCTATGTTGATCCAAGAGAGAGAAAGTATGAGTACACAAAACATACAAAAAGATACATTTTCTCCCAAGTGGTATAATCAAGGGAAAACACTAAAAGAAACATGTAACATGCCATTTGTGAACACCAATTATGAAAATAGTACTGCATACAATATATATAAAATAAGTAATAGAAAAGGGGAAATGACCAACCAATTATATGAGTGGACTTAGCAATGTAGTAGGTCAACTTTGATAGAGACCAATTATCTATCATAGAGATAATTCTTGCTTATGTTATTTAATAAGAAAATATCTTCAATATCTATGGTGTCACAATGTATTTGTGGTGATCATGATGATGGATGTACTCATGAAGTATCTCTTGATGAATAAGAATGTGATGTAAAGGTTGTAGTTTGATTGTTATTTTGGAGAATTAGGCTAATATTTTATCCCACATTAGTCTATTTATATTTTATGACTTTCTTTTGATACTTTTCAATATTTATTTCTTTCTTAGAACTCCAACCCTTGTAATGAAAATGTATAGGTAGTGATGCATCTTTTGCAATTTGTGTATCGTGTTGATTCTCTTGAGGTACCATTATTTTTATTGCAATATTAAGTAAATTACTAGTTTCAATCATCATATCATCATACTTTACACTACTGGTTCTCATTTGCACATATATAATGGTCCATGATATATTCATGTTATATTTATTTACTATTAACATGGGCTTTGGGTATGCTAAATGTAGTCTAGGACTAGTCAAGAAAACTAATATAACATTTGGCCATAAATAGATTTGGGAGGATATATTCTTCACACAATTACCATTGAGCAGTTTGATCATGTGATGTGTAGGGAATGACTTGATGTAGATTTGGACATTTTGATTTGGGGTGCTATATATTTTTTCCATTATTGTTGATCCATTATAATCAAAGCACATTGTTATTTATATTAAAAGTAGGGGAAGGGCACTAAACCCAAGAGTTTAAAGAGTATCAAACAAAAGAGCAGAGGCCAACAAGTCCTAACAATCAAAACCAAACAAAAGGAGGCACACATACCTCAAATAAACATGAAGTGAGAAAAGTAGCTGAGAGAACAAGGAACACGAGCTAGAAAGATACCAAAAACTACAGAGACAACAAACCAAAACCTACAACATTTAATTTTTAGAAGAACTAATGAGATCCCAATTTTTCTTCATCTTTTCTAGAGCACTCTTCCAATCCTCCTCCCTAACATTATCAATATCTGATGTCATTTAAGTCATCTCCTCCTAGTATTTCCCAAATTTTCTATTGATTTTCCTTATCTTGGACTTACCAGACACAATCCCAAAGATTTCACATTGCATGAACCCATCCATGATAATAGTTATATTACTAATAGCTTCCTCCAGGATAGCAATCCTATTTCTTATTTTATCACCATCGCCTTTGGGATCAACTTCAACTTCCAGGGTGTAGCTAGGAATTTCCTTCAATTGACCAAGTTCAACCTCTTTTGGGATCACAACGAGTCCCTTCTTTTTCAATTTCCTCCAACTCCTTACTAAGGTTTTCCTTACCAAATTCTTGCTCCCACTCAAACCCTTTAGAATCCTCATCATCATTGTGTACCCCCCTCCTCAAAACTAATCTCCTCTTGTTCCTCTATTTGTTCATAGTTATTTTGGCTATCATCATCAAAGTTAGGGAGGAAATGTTTATCCAATTAAGCTAGATTCTCTTCCTCAAGATCTAACTTTTTACCTTTAATATATTTGCCTATATACTCCTAGCTAGATTTAGCTAGTTTGGCAAAACTCCTTTCTCCTAACCCACTACTATTCAAGCTCTTCCAAAAAGGGTTTGGGTTATAGAACTAGAGGGCTCCTTCTTCTTTTTAGCATTATTAAGAGAGGGAAATTCTTTTTTTGAAGGGTTAAAACCTTCACAAGTAAAATGGAAGAGGGATTTTGGGGCGCAATAGAAGGAGAAATTCCTTTCTTGGATTTGGAGTTTGAGATCGAAGGAGGGGGCTTAGGGGTAGATAAGGGATTATTTTCTAAAATCTTGATTTCCAAGGGATCTTCAATTGGGGTAAGATTCGATTGGTGGTGGTAGAAAGAAAAAAATTATAAAGGAAATAGATTGAACCTTGATGTAGAGGTGGGGAGGCACCTTTAGCAATGCAAGACGTTAGGGATGAAAGCAAGTAAAAGGGAAAATTTATCTATTCCCTATGGTGAATGTGATTTAACAAAGGAAAATGATAACCATGAATTATCACAAATATTCCCTCAATGGTAAAATAATGCATTAAGTGAAGACTTACCAAGCTATAGGGGGAAGGAAGCTTCTCCTAGTCGAATCCATTTTGAAGATGAATTGGTTTTTTTCCCCTTATCAAAGAATTCATCCTTGAATTTATGGTATTTCTCATTGCTAATATTTGTCACTTCAATACCTTTACATTGAAGTCTCATAGCATCTACGATGAGTCTAGTGGCCACCTCAAATTAAAATCCACCAATGACAACCTTTTCAACATTCCAATAATTGTGAAATTTGGAGGTGAGGGTATCATCATACCCCTGCATGGCTTGGAAGAAAGAAGTGAGGCTATCCTCCTTAAAAATTCTCCATAATTCAACATTTTGTTTTAGTGGTATGTAAGAAAGGGGTTCAAAACTTTTCCTTTGTCCACCCATATTAGCACTAGAGTAAGTTTACTCAGAGGTTGGAGAGGACTCTTCATAATAAATCAATACAAAGAGCATGAGATATGGGTATTGAAATGCACATGAAATTCTTGAAGAATAAGCATCTAATTAAAGGGGAGGAAAAGTATCTCATGCCAAGCATTCAGCTAATTATTTCCCTACCCTACAAAGCAAACCATCTGTTGAATGTATTGTACTTAGGGGGAGACTCATGCATATTAAAATTATATGAAATAGAGGAGAGAGGTTCCAACCTTGTGTTGCCACTTTGGAAATAATTTGCTTCCATAATTAATCTACTTTCAAAAAATCAATAAGATTTGGAGCATGAAAGACATCATCTCCAAATAGAAATAGATAATGTGATAGTACCTTCCATATAACTGAGGATTAAGCCCTCATGATTAAATTTAATTTTATTAAAGCCTAACTCCTTCCTTTTCTTATATGCCAAGAAATAATCCTTGTCAATATCATTCATCTTATGAATCCCCCCACATGTACATGAAGGGGGAAATGATAAAAGAAATTAAAAATTCGAGAAACCTCGAGAAACTTAACAACATAGGAGGTTGGCACATTATGGATCTTGTTACACATGTTAGGTAACCACCTAGTGTCGAGTATTTCATTTTAAATTATTTATTTCATATCGTAAGGGATATTCTCAAGTCCCCAACAAACCTTTAATTATGGCAAGAGATGCCAAAATTTGATATCACATCGGCCAACATATTACCATCCCTGTAGGTGTGACAAATCTTTTATTGAAGAAAAGTGCCTACAAATTTTTTGCAGTCATCCATCATGTTTCCAATTAACCAGGCTTGATAGAATCTCATTTTAAGATAGTAATGATGACCACAGAATCACCTTCAATAATGACCTTTCTAAAACCTTTTTATTTTAGTCTCTTAATTCCCCACCAATTAGTTGTAGCCTCAACAATATCACTAGATAAAATCCCTAGGTTTTTGGAATTTCCTTCAATGAGGATACCTTTGTGGTCTTTGATCACTCCCCTCATAACAATCATAGCAGGGTTCCATTTAGAGAAGCTAGCAAAGTTTAATTTAAATTGACCTTCCTCAGGAGGGATCCACTTGGTAGGTTTCCTACTTAATATTTTAGCCTAATTGGTTCAAGTAAGATCATGTATGATGCCCCATAATTATTTAATTCTGATTTCTCCATAAGAGTCCAAAAGATTTTGAGAAATTATACTAGGTGTATTTATATATTCTTGTAATTATTTTTTTATGGAAAGAAAAACCTTTGTGTTGTTTCTTCATTGATCCCTAAAAATTATGTTGTTTCTTTCTTTCCACAATCCCCAAGGGACAACGAGGGAAATTTTTAACCATAGATCAACAATGAATAGGGGAAACCCAACAAACTAGTAAAGACTTAAGGACATAGTTCAAAAATTTAGCTATGAAGGAGCAATTTAAGAGAATCCGCTATATGCTTTCAAAATCTTCAAAGAAAAAAGAACATCTCTTAATATATTGAAAGAAACTCATTTTTAGGTTATCAACAGTAAAAAATGTTTCCATGAATAAAAAATCACTAGAAGCAATTGATTTTGGGAATGAGTTTAGGATTCAAACCTGTTTCCAATAAAATTTACTATAGAGAAGGAAAAATTGCTCCATCATGTTGTACGTAGATTTAGCTAATTTAAATATGTTAGAAGTATTTTTTATCCATATCCAAATGTCCATTTTATTCTTGGAAAAAAGAGTGCAATCCATAATTGGATTACACAGATCCTTCAAAATATCTTCCTCATTTTTTTTACTACCTCCCCTCAGGGATCCATCCACAAAAATGTGATCTTCAATTTTTTCCATTTATAGGAAGCATCACCCCAATTAGTATAGTTATGGGGGAGTCTCCTTAGGCCTAGGTTATCCTTGATTTAATGTAGTTAAATTGGTTGAGGGAGGAAAGAGTAGGACCCTTAGACCAAAAATCCTCCCAAAACCCAGTGTTTAGGCCATAGCCCACCCTTATTATAATCCCCTAGTTAATGATACCTCTTATTTTTCACCAAGTTATTCTAGATAAATATACCACATGGTAGTTCAAAAAACATGAAATTATTTTATTCACATTAGCAAAGTATTTAGCCTTCAAAACTACAGCCCAATATTTTTCTTTAATCAATAGGTACCATCTAATTTTGGCAAGGGACACTTTATTGAAAATTTTCAATCTCTTGATTCCAAGACCCCAAAACTTGTTTGACATGCAAAATTTCTCCCAACTGATGAAGGAAATTATGGAATTTTCTTCCATCCCTATCCACAGGAACTTCCTCTAAAGTTGTTCAATTTTGGAGGATATATAAGCAAAATCTTGAACAAGGAAAGAAAATAGACTAGAATAGTTTGAAGGGAAGCTTTAAGAATTTGGAGCTTTTTAGCTTAGCTAAGTAGCTTACCCTTCCAACCAACTAGTTTCTTTTGAATTATTTCTATTATATCATTCCAGTAATAATTTAGAGGTTTTTTGGTAGTAAAAGGAAAGCTAAGGTAATAAGTTGGGAGGGGATCACATTGACATCATAAAATCCTAATTTAACTCTCTCTTTAATTAATTGATATGCATTGAAGAAATGAATCTTTCTCTTTATGAAAATAATGTGTTGACCTAAGGTATGAACTTATTGATTGTACCGTAGAAAAATGGATCTTTGGACATTTTCACGGTCATTTGGGTCTTTTCTTATGGTTCCTGGCCTAATTTTCCTTGATTTAATGTTGCAATGTGGTCAAAACATTCACATTAGGTCTTGAGTCCTTAAAAATCATTAAGAACTTTATGATGTCTTGTAAAATTGTTGTGAAGTGTTGTAACACATTTTCACACTTTTCTAGAATATTCTTATTATAATTCATTTAAATAGACCCTTTTTATCACTTACCAAGTCTTATTTCAAAGTGTTGTAAAGTCTTGTAACAAACTTTCATGATTTTCTAGGCTTGTCATCAATAATTACACCTTTCTTATGCCTTATTTGGCCCCTTTATGCACTTACAAGTCGTACTTAAGTGTATTTTTAAATATAAACCCAATAAACATCATTTAAGACAACTTAATTCCTAACACCCATTCACCATTAGGGGTGAATGAGTCCCTCTTGGCACAAAAATTGAAATAATTTCATATTACTGGTAGATTTTTATTTCTTAAGACCTAAGGTCGACCTATGATGTATTTTCAGGAAAATTGGGCATAATTATGTATAAATAAGAGATTTTCTATTCATTTTAACCCCCAATTCATCCAAGAATTCATCTAAGCATTCATCCAAGCATTCATTCTAGCATTCACTCATAAAATCATTCAAGCATTCAAGCATTTTAGGCATGTTCAAGCATCTTGGAGCAGCCATTTGCATATCTTTAGATTTCAACATCAAGGGTTTAGTGAGTTGTGACATTTCATATTGTTCATTCATCATTCTCTTTGAATTTTATTTCATTTTTAATGGTTTGATTACCAAACTAGGGTTTGACCAAGGAAAACCCCTATACTCTAACCTAACAATTTTCCCCTCTTTGCATGTGTGTTTTGGAGGTCTTGTATGCAGTTTTTCAAAGAGATAGGTGTTAAAATGTGTCATCAACTTTTCAAAATCATTCAAAGTCAAAAAATCCCTAATTGAAGCTTGGAAAATGCTTTCCCATCAGATTTTCTAGTTTCGAATCTAGCAACCTTTCAGGAAGAGAAGAGAAAATCAAAAGCCATAGATTTGACTTTTGACATTTTAGAATTCTGCAAGTGTACTAATTCACCATATGTGGTGAATGAGTCCCACTTTCAGGCCTAAAAAAATTACTTTATGAAGATTTGAGCTCCCGACATCCTGAAACTTGTTTTGGTAGATTTTCCCAAAAATAGGACTAATTCGCCATCTGTGGTGAATGATTCCCAGTGGGCTTCAACAATAATTTCTATAGCATTCCAAAGCTCCTCCACAATAGTTTCTAGCCTCCAGGTGCACCTCTTTAGTTTTTTAAAATTCTATTATTGTTTGTTCATGTTTCTAGGCCTTTCTTCATATCAGAGTGTGTTTTCAAACACTTTATATTTATTTAGTTTTGCATAAATAATCAATCTCTTTTATCAGTTTGTTGCATTTAGATCATTTCATTTAGACATATTTCAATCATACTTGCATTAGTTTGAGTGAACCACCACATTTTTTGGCCTATCTCTCTCCTTTTAGGTGAAAAACCCTAGAAGTGCAAGAGAGCCTATAGTCCCCAAAAATTGTTGGTTCATCAATATCTAGGATGTTTTTCATGAAGAAGCTTCCACCACCGAGGCAACACTAAACATAATTATGTCATCCATGGGTGATCCCACAATGCTGGTTTACAATTTATATGAGATTCTGATTTTTGCTGAAATCACATATTTTTAGAAAATATAATGATTTAAGCCTTAAAAAGTTCCATTTGAAGGATTCTAATTGAAGAGGGTTTGATCAAACCACCTTAGATCAAACTCCCTTGGATAAACCCACTATTTTTTTAAACCATACCTATACTTAGTCTCCTTTACACCTATCCAAATGTTGATAAAAAACCGCTTTGATTTACCTTTTGGGGGATCAAATGAATTCATTTAAAATTTATTTTTTAAGTATGTATTCCTTATTATAAGCTTCCCAAAAAGTATAATTATAAATAAATTTTATTTTATTATTATATTTATTTTATTTCTTGCTTGTGAATGTGGGCTTTCAACAAAAATCAGGCTCTTTGATTGCACATGTGGAAAAATAGAAGATTATAAAATAAAAAATGGAGTGCACCAGATTTTGAAGTCCTTGATCCAACAAAGAAAAAAATTGAATTTGATACATAAAATTGTGTCATCTGAGTTTGCCTATATGCGAATTGTAGTGGTTTGACTTCAAAACTTGATTAAGGAAAAATGACCAGATAAACACTATGAAACCAATTGGAAGCACTAGATATCATAGTTACAAATCTAAATTTGAAAAAAATAGAATTTAATCATCATGGAAAAAAAATTATGTGTTATACGGTGAGCGTCACTCCTTAAAAATGGTGTTTTTTGAAAAAAAACTAGTTTTTGAAGGAGATGGAAAAACAAGTGCAATATTATTCCAAAAAAATTGAAAAAATATATGTATAATCTATAGAAAAAATGTCACAAATCACTAGTTTGCATCATCTTCAAATTCCTTGTAGTTTAGCCGCTATAGGTGTCCGAAAGTGAAGATTTAGTTAGAAAAAATCAGTTCAGTGTCTAGTTTGGCCAAAAATTGTAAACCAGTATTGTGGGATCACCCCCATGAATTGTTGTTGGGAAGCAGGGGGAAGAGAATAATCAAATTTAATGTCTTTAAAAATATTCGTGTCAAGCAATTTTTTGATATTCCTCCCAAGAACTTCAGCCACCATTATGAAAAAATAGGGAGAGTGAGAGGATCCCCTTTTGCAGAAACCCCTCCCACTAGAGAAAAAACCCAAAGGAATCCCATTGACTAAAACAAAAAAAATTGGAGATGTGACACAAGATTTAATCAGATTCAAAAACCTTCCTTTAAAACCATACTTTTGTAGAACAACCATCAAAATTTTCCAAAAGAATTTTCCATAGGCTTTGAAGATGTCTAATTTTAGTGTCATAGTGGGATTCTTGAACTATATTACATAGAATAGATATACTCATGAGTAAATAAAGTTATATCTCAAGAATTTTTCTTCCTAAAACAAATCCTTTATGAATGGGGGGAATCATTTTATGTAGAAGCCCTTTAACCTATTGACAATTAGTTTAGATAATATTTTGTAGGCTATGTTGCATAGAATAATGGGTCTAAAATTCATCATAGTAAGGGCCTCACCAATTTTGGGAACCATCACAATGTATATAGAGTTAAGCTATTTTAGAAACTTTCTTGATCTGAAGAAGTCCTCGACAACATTAAGAAGGTTAGCAAAAATCACCTTCTAGTAGTCTTGAAAGAAGACAAGAGAAAGCCATAAAGGTTCAAGGCCTTGTAAGAACCAAAGGAAAACACAACTCTTCATAGGAAACAAACTTCAAAAATTCTTAAGATCCTAGTTAGTGATGACATTTGGAATAATATCAGTAAGATCCTCTAAATTCAAAACATCCAGACTTTGACCTGCCAAGTAATTAATAAAGATAGAGACAACACCCTCTACAATATCATTGTCCTCATTAAGAATAGTACCATATTCCCTAACTAGGGACTTAATCATGTCACTTTTCATGTGTCTCAAAGTAGATTGGTGAAATAATTTAGTGTTCTTGTCACCCTCTCTTAACCATTGAACTCTTGATTTCTATTTCCAAAAAAAAATCCTCCCTTTTGAGAGCCTAATCCACTCCATTCAAGGAGTATAGTATTATGGTTCGAACTTGTTATAGGGAGGGAAAAGATAGTTAGCTTGGAAAAATATTTTAGTTGTTAGATATCATAAACCTATCTAGTTTAACATTTATGTGGTTTTTTCCTTATCACCTACTAGACTGAGTGAATAAGGACCCACATATGTTAATATCTAACAGTCCATGTGCAAAAAGGAAATCCATGAGATCAATCATACTATCTAAGAAATTAATGATTTCACCCCCAATTTCTCTAAGGAGTACAGTACAATTTTGAATTCTACACCCAACATCTAACAATCCCCATTATGACTTGTCATTCTAGAAGCAATATGATTCCAAAGAGTAGCTCTTGTAGGTCTAGAATTCAGAGTGTAAATATTTTCAAGATTCCATTTCTCTGATGAATTTAAATTCTTCATATGTATTACAAGTCAACTTTTAGAGAAATTACCTTTCAAACCTTTGATCCTATAAGGGTTCCAAAGAGTAGCTATGCCTCCTAAGGCCCCATCATCATCACAAGTAGAGTAGTTAGAAAATGGAAAAATATTTTTCACAATCTGGTCAAAGGTGGATTATTGCATCTTAGTTTTGTGAAGAAAAAAAATGTCATTTTTGTGAGTAATTACACAAAATTTGAAAAAATTCTACTTAAACGAGTTGTTCAAATCTTTGATATTCCAAGACAAGATCCTCACAGAAATGAATAAAAATGTTAGTGACAAGCTGACACTGATAGAAGGGGGAAGGCCCCACTGATAATTCATTTATTTTTTCCTTTTATCCTGAGAGTTCATCCAAATTTTTTTGTTTCCCTGAGGCAACATCTCAAGCATCATCTCTATTCCTAGAGTCCCTCTAAGAGGGCCTTTCAATTTTTGTTTCTCCTCTTACATATCCTTTCTTTTTATTTTTCATTTTTTTATTAAATTATGTTGAATCCTCCTATAAGCCTTCAATAGAGGATTTACTATGAGAGGGGAGGTATTTTTCTCCAAAACCCAACAAAGCCAAGGAATCTTGAAAACCTATGGGAGGGATACCAGACTAATCTAAATAACCCAAAACATTTGGTTGTAGAGGGTTGTCAACCATCATACTTAGGTTTCCTTCCTCAAGGAGTTTAGTACTACTATGAGGAAGTAAATCCTTTTCATTATTAGTAATGAGAGAGTAGTCCCCCTTGAGATAGAAGCCCAAGGACTTGGTGCCA